>JZKD02S1644077.1:125721-145001 GCA_000966675.3 Picea glauca
ATAAGTAGGAGTTTATAGAAGTATAATGCTCCGCAAGCATAAGGGTTCGGAGACATTTATTCAGGACCTTTACCGATAAGATAACTTAGACTTTTGTTTAAATGGCATAAACTGTAGAGAACAAAATGGTGTGAAAAAACATAGGTCAATCGGGTTTCGGTGATTACACACGCCGAACACAAAAGACAAAGACCACGCTGTATGCCGAATCATGAAATGTGAAAAGACTGTGGCCCAACGTTTTCGGGTTTTCGGAGTTCAGGATTTTGGAGTTTAATAGAGCAAAGGAACTCTGCGTATATGTAACAAGCAAGTCCCGAATGCCGAAATATCAACCTTGCAATTAAAAGCACAATTAAATGTGCAGAACTGATTACTTTGACAAACTCAGACTCCATTCTTCCTTTTCATTTCTCTGTATAGATTCCCTTAGATGATGATAATGATCTAAGAAATGTCGATGTATAAACAAGAATGACAATGACTGAATACTCGTATATTTCAGTAATAATCTATGCAAAGCAATAACATCACTAAAGTATCAATGCATGACCAGGATACACATTTAATAGGATTATATGCATATATTTGTATCTTGCTTGATATCTGTACAACAGATTAATATTCTAGAGCCCCTTTTCTTTTGTTGAGATGTGATTCAAAAGATGTGGGCCTTTGGAAATGCATAGATTCCATACAATGCATAAGAACTTAGACTATACAGACAACAACTACGAAAAAATAGTAGAGAACAACATTCTAACTAAGCCTTAGTAAAATTTATGGATTTCGTAACGACAAAAGATATGATGGTTGAATTCCTTTTTAAGGGGTCATTCAATAACAGACCCTTACTCGGCAAGAATGACAGTTCATTTTTTTTGCCACCCCAAAAGATTTTACATCTCTTAAACTATAATTTTTCTCTCCTCTGTTCTGAACAAACACTTACACCTTTCACGTTTCGGGGTTTCGGGACTCCTGCATCTTCTTGCCCTTTGGAATTCCAGGTGCCGAAATGCTGAAACCTATTCGCTAAATTGATTTGGGGTTTCGTATACCAAGATTTCACGACTTGTGGAGACAAGGGATCTTGCCCTTTGGTTTCCCGGGTGCCGAAACATCGAAAACCTTTTTCACGTTAAACTGATTCGGGGTTTCTTGTACCGGAATTTCGTGACTTGCGGAGACAAGGGATCTTGCCCTTTGGTTTCCTGGGTGCCGAACCGTCGAAAAGCTTTTTCATCCTACACTGATTGAAGGTTTTCGTATACCACGATTTCCCGACTTGCAGAAACACGGGATCTTTCCCTTTGGTTTCCCGGGTGCTGAAGCGCCGAAAACCTTTTTCATGCTAAACCGATTCGGGGTTTCGTGTACCAGAATTTCGTGACTTGTGAGACAAGGGATCTTTCCCTTTGGTTTCTCGGGTGCCGAAATGCCAAAAACATTTTTCACGCTAAACCGATTCGGGGTTTTTGTATACCGGGATTTTGCGACTTACGAAAATGAGGGGTCTCTCCCTTTGGTTTCCCGGGTGCCGAAACACCAACCAGCAGCCACATGTCCCTCCGATGGATGGTTGCGATCTCTTAGCCATGATCAATAGTTGTGATATTTTTAGGATGATCAATGGTCACGATCAATCCTACCTTTCTCCTTTCGAGAATTTGGAAGAGTCTTCACTCCCATTTCCCCGGTGTCCAAATCCCCGATGGGCTTGAATCTTTGACATCTGTCCGCCAAATTGGATGGTCCCGATGCTTTCAGGAATTGACAAGTCCTCTTCCTTCTATTGTTACGAGGTTTAAACCTCGCCCACCTTTTCTGGATCCGACGACTCTCGCAATTTTGACACTTCTCCCCGAAGTGTCTCCACCGTTCATTCAGCTACTCTCCTGTGCGACCTCTCAAAGGTTAAACTCTGTGCGTCCAGATCCTTTTGATCTAATGGCATTTGTGCTTCCCCTTGAGCTTTATTTCTCTGAACCTCAAAGGTTCCTTCGACCTAAGTTTATATGTTGCCTATATACATGTGAGTATGTTGGAGTAGTTTGAGAGTTAAGGAAAGTGATAGAATTATGGATAGAATTTATCCACATAATATTTTTGGTTCGAAGTAAAACTAGACTGGAATAATAATGTCATTATGGACAGAAATGAGTCTTACCTTCGCTTAAATTCTAAGCTTAAACGAAATAGAATTATGTCATAGAAAAAAAAAAATTATGGTGAATTTGAGGTTCATTACACCCTAGGTCTCGAAGTCCCATCCCTCCCCATGCTTTAGGCGTGCATATCTTGTCCCAACCAACTAATGCCCACTTCTTGTTTGGTTGGTGCCCATGCCAAAGGAAGTTACGTCAGAGGTTTTAGATGGCTCTAATGACCTGTTTATGTGTTGTCAGGGCCATAAATAGGTAGGTAGGCAAAGTTTGCAGAACTAACTTGAGAAGCACCAGCCTTGCTGCTATGTTGAGAGTTCTAAAGGTCTAGTTGTTAAGCCTGTTAGAGATAGAGAGAAGCAGGTTGTCCCTGTTATAACCCTAAATTGCACCATACATGCTTACCTAGCATTAGGCCATCTCAGATCCCTTCTTTGCCAAAGAATTGTTGAACAAATCTTTAGAAAACCTCTTTTATAAGGGCCCATGCACCCTACTACATTACTGAATGCATGTACACACTAGCTGACCTAAAACAGTCTGCGTGGACCGACAAAAGCATGAAAAAAAGGGAAGTTTTCGACAGAACACACGGCTCTGGGTGAGTTAACTGAAACTCCTAGCCATGCATGGTCGAGGGTTTTTCCAAATACCTAGCTTCTTCTAGCCTATAAAAGAAGGGCTAGGGGTCCCATTTAGAGAAGGAAAAATATAGCAAAGAAACTCTGCCCATTTTCATATTCACATTGTCCCAACCCTTTAGCCATCCTTATGCCAGAAGAGATACAAAGCAAAGAAGTTGGAGGACAGTGGAAGAGAAGCCCAGGATCAGGTTCGCAAAGTGGTGGCCAGTCTCAACTTTTTCTAAGTTGACTCATTCAAAGTAATAAAGAAAATGCTTTTCCCCTCCCAATTCATGAGTTATTCATAGTTTGATAAGTACATATTTGAATCTCTAACCTGTTAGTCTATAGGTAAGATGCATGTGTAGTTGTTGCTTGTCGTGTATGCAGGTCAGGTTTGGAAGGAGAAGTGTGAACAAGTGATCAAGTGCACAAGAGGATCGACATTGAACGCCTGGAACAAGGTAGGTTGATCTGGCCATGTATTTACTAAAAGAAATGGGATTTAAGTATGGGGACGAAGGTAGAAAGTAGATTTTCTCTTGGTCATATATGCATGCAAAGTATAACCCTATTTGCTAGTCCGTAAGGAGATTTCCCTCACAACAGAATTGGAGACCATACTGGGGAAGTCTCTAGGGTTCCTGAAATTTTATTTTTTGGGTAGTTTTTAGAAAAAGACTAGTTTTTCTTGCGTGTTTTTTTTTTAAGTTTCTGTAAAGTCTGAGCTAGCAGAGAGTTTGGTTTCCCATACCAGTTGTCTCTGTTATTTGCTTGACTGTGTTTTTTCAAGACCCACAGAGATACACGCGGCCTGCATAAGGTCTGCACGCATGTACCCGTGCCCTACTCTCTTACAGCATGCGTGTGAACACTAGTTGAACAAGTAGCAGTAGTGTGTAGAGTCCAAAGAATTTTTGAGGTAGTCATCCTCTTCCCTGTCAGAATCAGACATTCGCAAGGGTTTTCTGGGATTCTTTCTAAGTCTTGGTTTTTTGCAGTCTTGTCTCAGATCGGTTTGTTTTACAAAATTTTTCCTTACATTGTTTGCTTTTTCTGTTAAAAAGAGTATCCAAGCCTTCAAGGGATCCTGGTTATCAATATCAATGGTCTCTTCCTGGTTTGGGTTGTCTGTTTTTATTTTTTCTCAGAGTTTATAGATACACACGGCCTATACAAGTTCAACCCGCGTGTACACGCCCTCTGTCTCTATACAGCTCGTGTTCACACGCTTGCTGTTGGATTATTAGTAGCGTGCTTGTGCAGGATAGTTTTTGTTGAGGGTAAGGCAGTCATCCATTCCCTTGATGAGTATTATACCTCCCAGTTGTTTGAATCTCTGTCTTAATAGTCAGTAGCTTAGGATTAATGTTACCCTTAGCTTTCTTTTTCTCATTTAAAATTTGTCATAAAAAATAATTTTTTAGGGTTTTTAGACAAGTGTGAGAATCATTTTTTAAGTTGCTAGTGTGTTATTTCTTGGAGTGATTCTTTGTGATCTGTGATTAGGCCGTAATTGTTTTTCTTGGTTTTTACTTGTTGGTATTTTTCATTTTTTCTTTATCAGCATTTAAATAAAATAAAATAAATCTCTTTCATTTTCTTGTTTGGTTGAAGAGTGTGTTTCTGCATTATTAGCCAGGGAAAAGTCGTTTATTTCATAAGTTTTTGCAATTTACTTAGATCATAAGTATCTTGTAGTTAAGTGAATTTTCTTTTGAGTTTGTTGTCCAAAATCTTAGAAAATGATATATATATATATTTGAAAAGTTGTTAAATTTTTGCATTAAGTAAAAGTTTTTGTTTCCAGCTTTTTTATTCATTTTTTCTTTCATCTTTTACACATCATCAATTTCACTTTCATACCCCTTGACATAAGACAAAGCCATAAAATTAACGCTAAATCTAAACTTTATTAGACTTTTATGTTTGTAGGGTTAACCAACTAGTTCAGGATTAGGGCCTTGGATTAGGTTGGAGAGGAAACTCTTCAAGGCCATTTAAAATAAAAAAAATTGGAGTCTGAGTTAGGGAGTGTCTAAGTTCAGTATTGTGAAATTTATCTGGGACCCCCCTCTAACCCAGGGGATAAACACAAGGTCACGTGTGGAAAGGTAGCGGAGATAACCCCTCCAAAGCTGGACCAATCGTAGTGGAGAACACATATAAAGGGCTTGTTTTGGGATTCTGTCGATTGCATTTGCCATGGGGATTTGTGGGTCTCGAATCCATTCGAGGTCCTCAGTTGTCTTCTGGACCACTTTCTTTCGATACCCTTGACAGTTTTTGGGCTCGATACCCTGCTCATTGTGGTCTACCCGACTTTCGACTGTTCCTGCCTAGTGACTGTTCACGCACTGGCAACCTAGTTGCCTATCTTTTTTAGGGACATACATAGGTGATTACGGGGGTATACCGTGGTACCTAGGACATACATCGGGCCACGCTTTATAGAGTATACCCAGAGGGTGCTTCTATGTTCGATTTTCACTTGCACCGGTAAGTTGCTCTAGTGTTGGTTGTTGTAACCGTTCTTCCAATTAATTTAGCGTTTGCCTATCTTATCTTCTAGGGACTTTTTTACTGTGTGTTACTTTTTAACGTTTAGACTACCCTAGAGTGTCTTTGATATTCTCACACAGTGGAGGATCATGAGCTCCGTCGGTCACAAAGGATTCTTGGCCTACCGTCGGTTACACTGGAGCCACCCCCACCACCATTAAGACGAAAGCTAGACCAACAAGGGTCTTTTGAAGCGATTGGGTTACAAGCAATTGTGCCCAACCAACATCCGGAGGAATCAACCATTTTGGACCTTGAAGCAAATGCTCTTGGCCTGGTTGAAACCCCAACCACTGATTTCTTGGCACCTTTCATCGTACCAATTCAATTTTACGAGCGCCAGACAGTGTTGCACACAACAATGGAAACAAATGTTGTTACTCCTTCTAGGAATTCTTCAATTCCCACTACGGTTGTCACCACAGGAGAGTTTTCACCTCCTAACCCACCGTCACCGGTCTGAGCCACCATGGTCTTGACTGCCTCTACATCACACAGTGGTCCGATCCCGTCTTTGGCGACGGCCACAACCCCTTTCACACCAAGTGCGACAGGCCCTCCGTTCTCAAACTGGATGCCTAACTCGGGTACAAGTCTTGTACTTTCCTACTCCACTTTATAGACTTTAGGTCTGGGGGCAGGGATCTCTAACACTCCTCTACAAGGTCACATGGGGGGAACTCCTGCCCCTTTTAACGCTTTCCCTTACGGAGGAGGTCATATACCTCCTGCGTCCCCTTCACTCGGTGGCTCGCATCAGCAATCCGTCGGGAAACCTACACACCATAGTTTATTTGGAGTGGGGAGTCAAGGACCACCTTCACATAATATTCCAGTAGGTTCGAAACTGTTTTCTTTGGTCGGAACATTTAGTAACAATGCCTTCTCGTCAGCTGCCTTCCCGACTGGGGGAAATCCCAGTTTTGGACAATCTACTCCTATGCAAGGTACTATTCCTGCACAGGGGGAAAACCTAGGAACTTCTTCCGCAGTAGGGCCTTGGAATTCTTGGCAGCAATCCGTTCCCCCCTCTGGAATGCCGATCTGGGGTAACTATTTCCACAATCAATGGAACCCTGGACAAACTACTATGCCAATCCCCACGAGACCAACATGGGGCAATCCTTCCCAAAGTCCTTCGAATGCAATGCATGCCCAACCATCTATGTCATATTTTGGAAGTTAGCCAATGATGTCTCCACATATGAAAAATCCATACGCTGGCCAGGGCCATGGTTTCTACCAGAATCTGGGCTAGCAGCCAAATTTTTTCTGGCAACCTAGTGCCAGTCAAACTCCAGGCCCCTTTTTCCCAGGTTATCACCAACAACCCAAACTACCCTTCCTAGCGACTTTGCACTTGCCAAATTTGACAAGGTTGTTGAATGACCCTATTTTTCATGATCCACATTGGCCTCCTATGCCGACGAAGTTTCCTTCGAACATTCCAAAGTCGAAGCCAAGCCTAATGAAGATCCAGGAGATCATGTGATTACCTTCCATCTTTGGTGCTCATCTAACTCATTGAAAGATGACTCCATACAGTTGCGATTGTTTAAATGTACTCTCATTGGGAGTGCCGCAAAATGGTACATTGAGCTCAATCGCTCAAGATACTCTTCCTTCGGTGAGCTGGCAATGGATTTCCTAAACCATTTCCCGTTACCTGTGAGATATGACACTGGCACAGAGCTTCTAGCCAATTTCAAACAGATGACAGCAGACCATATCTCTGATCACATCCGAGAATGGAGACGTCGGAAGAGTCTAATTAAGGTGTCAGTCCCACCAGCATTCTTTCTTGAGTGGTTCCTTAAGTCTTTGGTCCCACAGTTATCCAAATACATTGCAATGTTGGGAGTATTCTCTGAAGAAGACGCCATCATGAGAGATCAACAATTTGAGCTCATATATTCTCATTCTGGTTTATTATAGAACATCTTGCCAGATGCACCACGCTCAATACTGGATAAAACTAGACAGAGAGATGGACCACATGCTAATGGTATTTTTGGTTCAGCACAAACAAAGCCCGCTGAGCAATTGATGAAGCAGTTGCAGCATTTATCTATACAACACACAGCGGCCAACCAATCTACTACTTTGACTGCTCCCCCTACCAAAATGTCGAAGGTACACACAGTGCAATCGACTAACCCAAAGGCCACCCAGCAGCCTGAAGGAAAGAAAAAACAACGAAAGAAGGATAAGGGGGACAAAAAACCTACTGATAATGCTGGCGGGGACACCACTAAGAAACAAAAGGTGAGCTATCCATGCAACTTGTGTGCGGAAGACCACCTAACCCATCTATGTCCTCAGCTTGCAGAAGCCCAAAAGTTTGTGATGCAGCAAGAGCCTATTGTGTTGACCAATCCATTTCAACATGGGAAACATATAACCCAAGCCTTTGCAAGCACAAAAGGGGGCAGCCAAGAACACTTTTCGCCTGTGAACAACCCCGCATCCGTGAACATATATATGGTTAGGGGTGATGCTTTTATATCGACTAGAGTGCACGACTATAGTAAAACAAGAACTTCTGAGAAGGGTAAAGAAGATGAACTCCCGTCTCTTCCTTTACAGATTGAGAAGACGTTGGGAGAAACAATGACATGCATTCCCAAAGGCGCATTCAAAAAATCTTCTCATAACCCAAACGCAAGGGCTGCCCAGAACCACTCTGTGGTGGAATATTTATCACAAACCCCTTGTGCGATGTCTATTTTGGAGGTCCTCCAAAGCTGCCCTTCCGAGAGGAAAGCCTTGTTAACCGCTTTAGGATCTACCGAGACTTGTCATCCGGGTACAATCATGATGGATACAACTGACTTAAAACCTCATCTACCTTACCACGTAGCCTTTCAGATAGTAGTGGCTTATCCCATGAACAATTTTACTCGGAATATCTTTCGCACGGTGGTTGATGAGGGCGCCCTGACATGTGTTATGTCATTGGCATGTTGGAAGGCTATTGGCTAGCCCATTTTGTCTCTGTCACCTACTCTCCTCACCGCTTTTAACAGTCGTTCGTTCCGACCACATGGTATCGTTCCTTCTTTCCCGATGCAGTTAGGAGGGAAAACCGTGTGTGTCGAAGTAGAGGTAGTTGATGCTCCCCTCAACTATAACCTTTGGTTAGGAAGGAGTTGGACTTATTCCATGCAAGCTGTGGTTGCTACAGTTTTCCGAGTTTTGTTGTTTCCACACGAAGGCCGGATAATGACCATCGATCAATTGTACTTCTCTAGACCTGACCCTACTTTGAGGGAATCCACAGTCCCAATGATGGATAATCCTCAACCAGGTGTCGTCAACGTAGGGGTTGGTTTGTGCCCTTCTTTGATGGGTACCTTCGATTACCCGCCCCCTCAAGGTGATATCAAGTTTATATCCAATCACCATAAGGTTGATATTTTTAAAGTTTCGTCGTTCCGCACGACTTACTTCGATGATCTGTGGATACTTCCTTCCCCATCGGCCACGATGGATGGGACAGGACACCTGGACATGTCCATTCCCTTGTCTGCAGCTGAAGTAGCATACTCTTTAGTCCAACAAACTTCATCCCACACTGATCCAGCTCCTGCACAAGAGTTAGATCCACTTCTAGAGCCTATTTGGGCTCAAGGTTCTCTCGCTCACACCGATTCATTGGACTTAGTCTTTCCCTCTGATGAAGCAATAATTGAAGCAATGAATAGTCCGGATAAACCCTGGGCAAATATTCATCACAGATCATACTTCCTCCCAGAGTTAAGCCGAATTGAAGCGGGAGAATTCATCGTGACTATGACAGGAGATCGGTCTTGTCCTATTAATCCCTTAGCTACACACAAAGTTTATGCTAAGGGTAATATGGCAACCATCGTTGAAACCATACCGATCAATATCTCCCGAACCCTGGCATCGTAGACAATGTTCTCGTCGGAGCATACTGCTCCCCCAGGGAGATACCCAACATCAACCCACAAAGTGTCGATCATGAGCTAACTTTGTTGATTTTCAAGCTCGCTTTGAGATCCGAAAGCAACATTCGGCGAGACTGCATTTATGTTTTTCGATCTCGTCCAGATTAACTGAGAAAAGTAACCTCTACGGGTCTTCTTTTAAGCCCTTTTTAGACCCTCTAAACATGAAAAAATTGTCGAGCGATCTTGTGGCCTTTCATTCTCGTTAAACTGAAATTTGAAGTCACATTTATCCGACGGTAGTTTACCCCTTTTTCGGTCCGGACGATCAACTGTAAGAACAAAGGTATACTCTATGGAACTTCAGCTCTATAAAAGAGTACTCTCAGGTATAATTTTATCCCTTTTTCGGGCCTGAGGGACTAAACTTACGAAGAATGAACCCCCACGAAGTCCATAGTTAAGCTCTTTTTAGACTCCCTAAAATTGAAAAGATCGTCGAGTGACCTTATTCTTTCACACTCGTTAAACTGGTCCAGAAGAACATTCCTGACAGAGTCCATAGTTAAGATTTTTTCAGACTCCTTAAAAATGAAAAAATGGCCGAGTGATCTTGTCCTTGTCACACTCGTTAAAAAAAATTTGAATAGACGTCTTGTCGGTGCTATTTTACCCCTTTTTCGAACCAACTAGACTATCTTCGAAAAAGGTACCCCAATGGAGTCTCCTTTTATGTTTTTTCGAACTCTCTAAATATGAAAAACCACCAATCTTACCTTCTCTGGGCTCGTTAAACTTACATCAAAGGATGTTACCATTGTGTGTTTTGTTAACTGTGTTTGCATATCTTATACACCAGCCTTGTAACAGTTTTCTTCTGCATTTTAACACCCTTGGCCCCCGGAGGATTTTTCCCGAGTATCATTATACTAGAACATCAGTCTTGTCTGTGTGCCTTGAACTTGTATATTTGCAATACTCATTCCTCCATTGTAACATAACATTCCTTTATTCTTTTTCCCAAAATTATTGAAAAAGACAAAAAAGAAAAATCAAATATACCCCAAAAAGAGGAAGGGAAAAGTATTTTCTTTATTGGTAGCATAATGAGTCTCCCTTGGATAAAGCACATCTGTTCATTTTTTCATCAAACTATAGGATGTAGTACAATCTTAGGAATTTATTCTCGCTATATAGAGTTGTTTCCTCCATCGTTTGGTTATCCTTCCAAACATATGGAGAGTTTGTGTTTCCTCCTGCTTCGTAGACTTATGATTAATGCCAGGCTGCCTGAGTCTCATCATTTGTCGTGCTATTGTCCAAGGGAAGTTTGTCACCAAGCCTGAGTCATCCCCTCTACAATTTGTCTCTTGCCCTCATACCTGGCCATCCTGAATGTCCAATCAAGTCCTTGTTCGAAATCAATGAAGCCTTCATTCTGATCATCAAGTCCATGATCGACAAGCCATCGAAGACCTCTGGGTAGTGTAGTCGTACACTCATGTTACACTCCTACCCGAGTTTTGAAGATTTTGAAGTAGTTGCTCGAGCTCTGAAGACCTCATCTCTAGCCATCAAGCCGTATCATCTTCTAGAAGATGGATACTCTATATGTATATCTTTTTTATTTCGAGATGTATCTCCGCTGTGTATTGTTCGCAGCTACTCTTTATATAGTTATATGACATGGATCTACAGTGTATTTGATTGGTAGCCTTGATTCTATTTTATCCCAAGCATGGGTATGCCTGCCTCGGTGAGACATTTGTTATTTTGCAGACGGTGCCTCCTGGTTCTTGATCCTTGGGCTCAATCGTTCGGCACATCAGTAAAGATTGGTAATGTATTTCGGCCATCAGATGCTCTTCTGACCTCACACATTAGGGGGAATCTGTTATAACCCTAAATTGCACCATACATGCTTACCTGGCATCAGGCCATCTCAGATCCCTTCTTTGCCAAAGCACTGTTGAACAACTCTTTAAAAAACCTCTTTTATAAGGGCCCACACACCCTACTCCATTACTTAACACGTGTACATGCTAGCTAACCTAAAACAACCTGCGTGGACCAACAAAAGCACAAAAAAAGGAAAGTTGTCGACGGAACACACAACTCTGGGTGAGTTAACTGAAACTCCCAGCCATGCATGGCCGAGGGTTCATCCAAATACCTAGCTTCTTTTAGCATATAAAAGAAGGGCTAGGGGTCCCATTTGAAGAAGGAAAAATATAGCAAAGAAACTCTACTCATTTGCATATTCCCATTGTCCCAACCCTTTAGCCATCCTTGTGCCAGAAGAGATACAAAGCAAAGAAGTTGGAGGACAGTTGAAGAGAAGCCCAAGATCAAGTTCACAGAGCGATGGCCAGTCTCGAATTTTTGTAAGTTGACTGATTCAAAGTAATAAAGAAAATGCTTTTCCCCTCCCAATTCATGAGTTATTCATAGTTTGTTAAGTACATATTTGAATCTCTAACCCGTTAGTCTATAGGTAAGATGCATGTGTAGTTGTTTCTTGTCTTGTATGCAGGTCAACTTTGGAAGGAGAATTGTGAACAAGTGATCAAGTGTGCAAGAGGATCAACATCAAACGCCTGGAACAAGGTAGGTTGATCTGGCCATGTATTTACTGAAAGAAATGGGATTTCAGTCTAGGGACGAAGGTAGAAAGTAGATTTTCTCTTGGTCATATATGCATGCAAAGTATAACCCTATTTGCTAGTCCATAAGGAGATTTCCCTCACAACAGTCCCAAGAGATGGATCTTGTTGGGGCTCTTGTGAGGGGGATGCTTAGGTAGTTGGATGGAAGGGAGCTCTTGGGTATGCCTTAGAGTCTTGAGATATGATTTTGAACCACTTTTGGAGTGTTGAAAAAGTAGAGTTTGGATTTGTCAAGGTTGAGAGCCATGCCTAAGGCTTCTACAAAGTCAGAGAGGATGGAGGTGAGCTTGATAGCTTCTCATGCGGTGGGGGTATTCAAGAGGAGGGTGTCATTGATGAATTGGCTATGCGAGGGTGTTGGTTGAATATTATGTAAGGGTAGGCCTTTAAGGGTGCCTTCCAGTACCGTTGTCTTGATGTAACATCCTAGGCCTTCTTCCATGAGGATGAAGAGGAAGGGTGAGAGAGGTTCCCCTTGTCTTATGCCCCTGGAAGGAGTGAAGGGTTGGGAGGGTACCCCATTTACCAGGATGGAGAAGAAGGCTGATGTGGTTAGTTTCATAATCTATTTTACCCAATGTTGGTCAAATCCAAAGGCTTCTAGCATAGATCGAAGGTACTTCCAGCTGACTCTATCAAAATCTTTTGAAAGATCGAGTTTAATAAGAATACCTGGGGTTTTATTCATCTTGAGAGAGTGGATTACCTCGTGATCTAGGATGATGATGTCTATGATTTGTCATCCTTCTACATAGCCTGATTGTTCCTTGGAGATGATGAAGGGAAGGATTGGCTTAAGATGAGTAGAAATCACCTTTGTAATGATTTTTAATATGACATTGCAGAGTGTGATTGGTCTATATTGCTTGGGATGGGTCACCCTTTCCTCCTTCGGAATTAGTGTGAGGAAAGTTGCATTGAGGGTTGATAAAACTTGGTCAGAGGTTCGTGATTCCTCCACAACCTGCCTCACCTCTTCCTTGATTAGATCCCAACAATGGTGGAAGAAGTCGGTGGTGAAACCATCTGGGCCAGGTGCCTTACCTAGCAGCATTGCTTTAACTGCCTGATCCACTTCTTCCTGAGTAATGGGTCTCATTAGTTCTTCATTCTGATCTGGAGTTACCAGGGAGGGTATATGCCCAGTTACCCTCTAGATTGTTGCCATTCTGTCTCCATTGGTTTCTGTTAGGAGATATTTGTAGTAGGTGTTTATCTCTTCAGCTATTTGGGTGTTCTCCTTGATGGGGTTTCCTTGGGCATCTTCCAGATGTGTTATTATATTGATGTAGTGACAATGCACCATGGTTCTGTGGAAGAATTTTGTGTTCTTCTCGCCCTCTTTGAGCCACTGGACTCTGGATTTTTTCCTTTCCTCTAAACTGGCTTGGATCTCTACTTCTTCCTTTATTAGGTCTACTGTTCTAGTCCCTGAAATGAAGATTTCCTGCAACTCTACCAACCTATTTTCAATAGCCTACATGCTTTGAAATATGTTTCCAAACTTTTTCTTGTTCCAAAGCTTCAACGCGGTTTTGAAATTTTTAAGACGTTGCTGGAATTTGTACATACAGGTACCATGGTCTATTTCCGCTTGGGCCCACCAAGACGTTGTGATATGATGAAAGTTAGGGTGTGATAGCCAGAAATTCTCAAAATGAAAGGGTTTGAGCTGGGGAACGGTCCCTGTTTCTAGGCAGAAGGTGACCGACCAAAGGTTTGAACCGGCCCTTGGGAGAATGAGGCTCTCCATGCTCAGATACTGTTCTAGTAATTCCTCTGCTACAAGGAAGAGATCCAAATGGCAGGCCACCTATTGGTGCCCCGATCTGTGGTTGGACCAGGTAAATATTCCATTGCAGTTATATATGTCTACTAGATTTAGAGAATCTATGAGGGTTTTAAACTTACCATTGTCAGGCTCCAGTCGCTTAGTCCTACCTTTCTTCTCCTCTAGTGTCAAGATCATGTTGAAATTGCCGCCTAGGATCCAATTTTGCGTGTTGAACAAGGATTTGATATGAGTTATTTGCTTCATGAGATTGTCCTTGTCCTACTAATCTAAGGTCCATAAACATTTGTGATGTAATCTTATTGAGTTGACCCTGTGATCATGAAATGGGCGGTGAGCGTGCCAATGGTAGAGAAAGGTTCGTTGAGGGTGACCATGTTGGGGTTCCATAGGATGGCCAATCCTCCTGACGCTCTGGTGGAGTTGGTCTGTATGGATTCACACCCTCGCCATCTTCTCTGGAATATGGTTTATGCTTCCGTCCAACACATTTTGTCTCCTCTAGTAGCAAGATGTATGGATTTTCTGCTCGGATCGAGTCATGTAGGATCCTTTGTTTGGATCTACCATTAAGTCCCCTAATATTCCAGGTGATGATATTCATCATAATGGTTGTTGGGTTGGGTGGAGGTATCCTTCCGAGAGCTTTTGGATCTGCCCAGAATTGAGCATAAGGTTTCTTGCTTCCTTGATAAGTTGTTGGGCTGACTTTCTTCCTCTTCTTTTGTTTTCACGGGGTATATTCTTTGTGTCTGAGCTTGGATCCATGGCTACACCCAACCTGGCTGTGGATCCTGCTGTATAGTCCAAAAAAATTTTATGGACTTTGCGGAGCTGAACTTCGGGAAGGGCTTGCAGATCCTTGAGATTGAGAGATTCTTCCAATTTTTCCAGATCTATGCCTACTAGGTCATGGTCATCCAACTACATGTGGATGTCTGTGTCCATGGGGTCGCATTCTTCTGGGTTTTCCTCATTGGTTTGTACCGATGAGGGTATAGCTTGGTTCTTCCCTTTCGCCTATTGTTTTTCTTTGTGCAGATCTTGGATTTCTTCATCTTTCGGTAGCTGGTTTAGGATCTCATAAGAGTTTTTGGTTTGAATACCAGGCCTAGGATCTGGGTGATGTTTCTTTGGAGGGTTTTTCCTTCTACTTGTGATCGTGGTGAATCCATCTTTCTGCTTGGCCTCGTTGGCTTTGGTTTCCTGGATATTCAGTGGGCAGTCCCTAAAGAGTTGGCCATGTTCATGACACTTCATGAAGCAGAATGGAATGTGTTCATAATCCAACATTTGTTGCCAGTCCTCGTCTTGATATTCCATGGTGACAGATTCGGGAAGAGATTTGGAGATGTCCATGTAAACACAAATTCGAGCATATGAGGTGTATTTCCTTTGCCTTGTGGCCTCTGATGCTTTGACATAGTGCCCCACTATGTTTCCTATTACCATGAGGATTTCCTCCAACCAAAACTCCTGGGGAAAAGAGTAAATTTGAATCCAGACTAGAGCCATTGTGAAATCTTCCTTGTCTGGGATAAATCTTTTCGTCCAGAAGCATAGGAAAATCCCATCCGAGTTGTAGAAGTATGGTCCATTTTCAAAGATTTTTTCCTTATCTTCTAGGTTGTATAGGATGATTGTGAAAAAACCTTTGGAACTTACCTCGACCTCGTAATCTCCTTTAGGGTTCCACCAGTGTTTGATCCAGCGAGTTAGGTCACGTTCTGAAGGCCATAACCCCAAGAACTTTTCTATGAGGGCATGCTCTCGCATGAACTACGTGTGTTTTCCTACCCTTGTTGAGTTGATGAGATACTTTGGGGATTTCTCCATTTGCGGGATGCATTTGCCCGACTCCCATCCACGAGGTTCTTTTGGATGGGACGCTCCTGCTTCCACGTCCATCTCTTTCCGAAGCCCTTGTTCTCTGGCTAGGAGTTGGTCTCGTAGCTGCGGCGACAACTCGAAAGAGGGACACTTCACTCTTGTGCCTGCCCTATCATTGGCAGTTACATTGTTGTATGAGGGGGGTTGCCCCCCCTCCGCCGGACTCATTCTGACTGATCAGACGTTGGTTCTGTCTATTACGGATCGAATCAGATAGAAGGTATCGTGGCAGATATTTCAGGTCATGTGCAGATGTACAGGGGAGGTGTTGCGGAGCGCTAGGGTTTCATGTTCCTAAACAAATCCATATTAATACTAAATACATTACATTATTACCATAAAACACAATTCATATTTATAAATATTGATATTTATAACTCATGTGAGCTTGTATTTATATTTATAATGTTGTGGAAAACACTATTTACATGTATAATTTTACAAACACTATTATATAACACACAAAAAACAAACATATATTAATTTTAACTCTTAAATTTTAAATAAATTAATTAATACATAAATGCTAAAGTATTACAAGATTATTGATAAATTAATAAATAAATACATTATTAATAAATTATCAGATTAATAAGAAATTAAAACCTTATTAATTAATACATTACTAAAGTATTACTACACTAATAAAGTAATACTTTAACAATACATTATTACATTAACAATACAATGAGTTATCTTCGCAAGATAATGGGTTGTGTACATCACATTGCGCCAATGCGTTATCTTCACTAGACAATGGCATTTGGAAATTTTTCTTACATTATGATGAGAGGATATTTTCATCACGCTATGATGACGAGGTTATTGTAATCACATTGCGACTACGAGGCTATGTTCATCACATTGGAACAATATGGCTATGCTTGTCACATTACGATGGTGGGGCTATGTTTGACACATCGCGACATTATTGTGTTTGTTATATTGTGACATTATTATGTTTGTCACCTTGCAACATTTCTATGTTCATCAATATGCGACAAAAAGGCTATGTTCGTCACATTGCGACAATATGGGTATGTTTGTCACATTATGATGAGGGGGATGTGTTCATCACATGTCCATTCATGTTGTAGTGATGAAAAAAGTTACTGCTACTGCATGGACTGTCAGGCGCTCTCTTTTTCTCCATGTGCCTCTAAATTTGTTGTTGTATTGGGGAATTTTTCTTGCCATTCTTCCTCTCCCTTTGGTCGAGAACTCCGTACCTCACCCCACTTATTTAATGTCAAGAGAGCCATTCTTCCTTTGAAAACATTCATGCTTATGGCATGTGGCTTGCTTCTCCCAACAAGAATCCTCAATATGGCCTTTCTTCCCACAGTAATACCTCGGAATACCAACAACTACCACCTCTATGGATTGCGACAATATGGGTATGTTCATCACATTGCGACGACAAGGCTATGTTTAACACATTGTCACATTACTATGTTTGTCATATTGTGACACTACTATGTTTGTCACATTGCAAAATTACTATGTTCATTGCTTTGCGATGATAAGACTATGTCTGTAACATTGCGAGAATATGGGTATGTTCGTCACATTTCCACAAGGAGGCTATGTTTTTCACATTGTGATGACATGGCTATGTTTGACACATTGTGAAATTACTATGTTTATTAGATTGTGACACTACCATGTTCATCATATTCTAGAAGTACTATGTTCATTACTTTGTGATGGAAAGACTATGTTTGTCACATTGTGACAATATGGGTATGTTCGTCACAATGTGATGGCATACTATGTTCATCACATTAAGATGATATGGGTATGTTTGACCCATTGCAACATTACTATGTTTGTCAGATTGTGACACTATTATGTTTGTCACATTGAAACTTTACTATGTTCATCAATTTGCGATGACAAGGTTATGTTTGTCACATTGCGATAATATGGGTTTGTTTGTTACATTATGACAATGAGGCTATGTTTGGCACATTTTGAGGACAGAGCTTTGTTTGAAAAATTGTGACAATAATATGATTATCATACTATTATATTACTATGTTTGTCACATTGCAACATTACTACGTTCATCACTTTGTGATGACAAGGCTATGTTTGTCAGATTGTGACACTATTATGTTTGTCACATTGAAACTTTACTATGTTCATCAATTTGCGACGACAAGGTTATGTTTGTCACATTGTGATAATATGGGTTTGTTTGTCACATTATGACAATGAGGCTATGTTTGGCACATTTCGAGGACAGAGCTTTTTTTGAAAAATTGTGACATTAATATGATTATCATATTATTATAGTACTATGTTTGTCACATTGCAACATTACTACGTTCATCACTTTGTGATGACAAGGCTATGTTTGTCACATTGTGACAATATGGGTATGTTCGTCACCTTGCAACGACGGGATATGTTCATCACATCACAACGACAGGGCTATGTTTAACACATTGCAACATTACTATGTTTGTTAGATTGTGACAATACCATGTTCGTCAAATTGTAAAACTACTATGTTAATCAATTTGTGACAACAAGGCTATGTTCATCACATTGCGACAATATGGCTATGTTTGTCAAATTATGACATCGAGGATATATTCGTCGCATTACGACAACAGAGCTATGCTAATCAGATAATGATGTTACTATGTTTTTTAGATTGTGACACTGTTATGTTCATCACATTGCAAGATTACTATGTTCATGACTTTGCGATGACAAGTCTATGTTCATCACATTGAACCAATATTGGCTATGTTTGTCACATTACGATGATGGGATATGTTCGACATGTTGTGACATTACTATGGTTGTCAAATTTTGACGCTACTACATTTGTCATGTCGCAATGTTCAGTTTTGTTCATCATACTTGAACGTTGGTTCATGTTCATCACATGACAAGGTTAGTTTATGTTCAACACATTACGAAAAATAATTTTTGACAAATTAAAAAAAAAAGAAAAAAAGCTAATGAATTCTTTCCTTTCTCACAAAGATAGGAAATTTGAACCAATATGACGTATTACATAGAATTCAACTTAATATCATACTTGTTCTAAGGATATTGATATAAAATCATATTTAATTTTACGCATGATGATTTTTACTTGTTCTAAAGAAATTGATAGAAGAATCTTGAACATTGTAGATGATGAATTATACTTGTTCTAGAAGGACACTAATAACAAATCATTTAATACATTTTATTTGTCATAAGATCATTAATAGCAAATCAATGCTAAAGTGTTACTAAATTATTGATAAATTAATAAAGTAATATGTTATTAATATATTAATACATTGCTAAAGTATTACTACACTAATAATGTAATACATTAACAATACATTATTACATTAATAATACATTAAAAACATTAAATTCATTAATAAATACATTACTAAAGTGTGAATACATTAAAATATTAATAAAGTAATAAATAATACATTAAATTAAAATTAAAATTGTTAAATTATTCTCATTGATGATGATGATGGTGATGATGATTAACGTCCACTGAGACCTAATTGTTCTATCGGACCTTAAGAGGGTGAGTGATTACTTATGATTCTTTAGAATTTTGTTTCTGTGCTCGAAAAGCATTAAGAGAAGATTTCCAAGATCACCATACTTTTGTTGAGTTAAGAGGTTAGGAAGGTTGGTAGTGT
>JZKD02S1644088.1:7777-19177 GCA_000966675.3 Picea glauca
GTTTTGGGGTAGTCACATAGTTTAGGATACAATCTTCCACATCCAAACCCCCTAATCAAAGTGACACATAAAATCTATTAAAATCAAGCTACACACTACATTCATAACACTTGCAATGCAATGCAATTTCACAACACCTACAATACAATTTTTCAAGGCAATCTCACAACATAGCATCTCAATTTCATCTTGCGAGCAATCTCATGGTGGTGTGATCTATCTTTCAAGCAAATCTCATAGTTCTGGTATTTACATTTCAAGCAAGTATTCATTTCAAGTTTTACAATTACACTTTAAGGCAATTTACATTTTCATACATTTGGGTATTTCAAGCAATTCACATTTCAAGTAATATCTTTATTGTGCTATCTCATGTGATTGGTCCAAAATCTAATTTCCTTGTATATTTGAAAAATCGGGCTTGATATCCTACAAGATACAGCATGGTAGCAAGATAGGGACCCATTGGCCCTTCCACCATGTTTTCTCCCCACCTTTTCCACAGGGAAGAATCGCTTGAAAGTGTCCAACCATCTCCATAGGGCAGAATCGCTTGAAAGTGTCCAACCATCTCCGGAATTGCATTAGCCGAGTACGAAGTATGTTCCTATATCTGTTGGGAAAAGGCATACCACCGAGTCAATTAGCAAGGGAAATAATTTGTGATGCCGAAGCAAGATTTTGAGTCTCAATCTGGTGAAAGAAGCGCTTCACCGAAGCTTCAAGTCTTGGGGGCCCCATCAAGTCAGTAAGGAATAATCTTACCCTAAGAAGTAAGGATTCTTCTTACCCTAAGAAGTAAGGATTAATCTTACCCTATGTCAAGTCTTGGGGGGGCCATCACCTTGGTGGTGGTGGTGTGGAACCATCACCTTGCTTCCACACCATAGTACAACCACAAACTGGTTGTACTTTTTTCGTAGTCATTTCCTTTTCACAAAGTTTCATGTATGATATATTTCAACCATTCCATTTTGTAAGTTGAATATCTCTTGTTCTAACAATTCTTTAGTTTCATCTTATATATACTGTGCAATTATCTAATTCATCTTATCTTTCCATACTCAATTTGTATATCTCACTTTGTAATTGTTTCATTTTGTAATAATTCCTTGTTGTATCCTATAGCATTGTTTATATCTTGTATAATTGTATTTAAATTCTTGTATAATCTAGTTGACCCCTTGTCCAACCTTAGGCACTAGTCATAGTTGACTTAGGGAATGATTTGACTCTCATTTAAAGATTTTCATTTGCATTGTTGCTTGCCATATAGACTAGCTTCCCCTCACCTTTAATAAACTAAAATTAACTTCTAGAATTCATCTAGTAACTAGGGTCTAACCCCCTTGGCTTCCCTAGGAGTAAGCCTAGACAGAAGAGGTTTGAACCTAGGCATTGTACCTCCAAGGACACACTAAGTGAGCAGGATTTAGCTCACGTTTGCAAGTGTGTATAAGGACGGCAACACCACTAATGCATTTCCCCGCTCTCGCGCCCAAAAAACTTGGTGGAACATTGGAAAAAACTTTGCATATTTGGTGCCTAGTGGTTTGGATTTATATGGGTGTACATGTAGATATATTTTTTATCAAAATTTGAATATTTCATGTATTTTTTGGTTGACCAGTTTTGTTTCCAATTTTTTTACTAGTTCCAGTCTGGTTCCAATTCAGTTCCAGTGGTATCAACTGGTTCGATACTGATAACACTGCCTCAAACACACAATTATTCATTTATGGATGGTTGAAAATTAAAAGAAAACATAAAATGGAAAAAAAATATGCTTGTCCATTGTATAAAGTTGCAAAAAGCCATTGGTTACATTTGGAAGACTCCGTATTTTAAAAATTTCCAGAGTCCTTAATAATCAAACCTAGCAGTGAAAACTTGTCCAAAATCCCAAAATCAATATGATGGCCAAAGTTTTCGACCATTCTCAAATATTTGCACTAGGAGACAAAAACAGATAAGATGATTTTATTAATAATAATAATAATCTAATTTAAAGTCATAGCCTAGCCAGACATCAAATTAATGTCCACCAAAAGACAATATAAGTATGTCAAATAAAGTTAAAGAAGTACATCCAATGTCAGTATCAAGTGGGAGAAGTGAGGTGCACTCTATAGTCAAAGCGGAACTTGTGACATCCATGTGGAACATTTATAACCAAAATTAAGAAAAAAGTTAAGGTCTGTAATGCAAAAAAGCTAAAATCAAAATGGCCATTGATTACAACATTGTAAAATAATATAAACTAGTATAGACCCATCATAACCATAGATCTTTTAAGCACTGAGAGGTTTAGGCCTAGGGTTTTTTATCCATATCAATGCTTAATAGATCCAGGGATAAGATGGATCTATGCTAACTTATTATAAATATGGTCTCATATAATGAAAGAGCATGGCACTGTTAAGAGTTTGATCCTACAACATAGCAGCAAAAACGTTATGGAAGTCTACAGTCCAGATTGAAGATGTCATGTCCATGTGCAACATTTATAAACCAAAATTAAGAAAAAGTTAAGGTCTGAATGTGAAAAAGAGAAAAAAATCCAACCACTGATAACCACAATATATATATATATATAAACTTAGCATAAATCTTTTTTAACCCTGGATCTTTTAAGCACTGAAAAGCTTAGGCCTAGGTTTTCTTGTATCCCTCTTGGTGCTTAAAAGATCCAGGGTAAAGATGGATCTACATTAGTGTTATATCCAAGTAAACACATCACAGTAAATGATGCCAATGACTTTTGACAAGATGGAATTTTCATATAAATAATCCCCAGGTAAGAGAAACTGAGATTACCTCGGTTCTTTGCAGAGAGAATCCATTCAGGAAGTGGCAATTCAGGTGGACATGTTTTCCGTGCATTACGAGTCTTTACAGAAAATCCAAAGGATTGTATTAGAAAAATGCAAATAATGTTGTAATAAAATGCTTGTTGGCTTCCGCATGAAAGAATGATCAGTTTTATGAAAGATAAAGCCCGAGATAAACACTAAGCAAATTACAGAAATTTTGTTGCATTCCAGTCAACATATATATGTAAGCAAACTAATGTAAAACAAACACTAATATCTATTAAAATTTAAACATCATGCTAAATTGGAATAAATCCTTAATTTTCAATATGGTTACAGTTCAAGGCATAGACACATACAAGTCTTTTGAGAATTTGCATCATTGAAGTTTTCTTGTGAGTTAGCTGCTGATCGTATGGCATATGTGCAAGAGGTGTAACAGCATCACGAGCACTCCTCAGCTTTACAACCGATCTATCAGCAGCAGAATCATTGTTTTGCTCAAAATTTCCATCACCAAGAACCTCAGAATCCACGGGGGATTTAATCTCACTGTTTGTTGTTTCAGAGCACAAAGCATCAGGATCATCCATATCTTGGTCATCTGTTTCTCCCTGTTCTGAAACTTTTATTTGCTGCTTCTCCCATGGACGTGGTAGAACATCTGCAACTTTTAAATAAGTCTTGTTTATAGACTTTCCATTCAATTTCTGTCATTAGACACATCATTTATATTAGGAAAAAAGAGTTCAGGCACAAGCATCTGCTGACCAAATATCATGTACATTAAACTTTCCAATGCACGTCCTTACCTCTGTAGCTAATGTAACATGCTCTTCACTGGAGAAGCAAACAAAACCTTCCCCCATACCCCTTTTCTTCCTGGCATTGGTAAATGGAAGTTCCTGCCCATAAAACAAAATATCAGGTATATTTTGCACTAGTTTTTCCAGTAAAAAGAGAGATTATTATTTTGTAAACAAATTAGATAAGATAAGAGAATTTTCTTATTGTTCAATGAATGACAACAATAGTAAGTCAATGGAACTCAAAGGTGCAACCAATGTGTAAGTACATAGTGAAAGTGAAAAAGCAGCTCCTAACCCCCAATCTACATGAAACAAAAAGCCCAAAAGCTAGATAATAGTAATAAAAAATAATACAGATACAAAGGAAAACCCATGTCAAACATAAAGTGTGAACACCAAGTCATATCAGATCTAGAGGCAGAATGAGAGGAGGAGGAAGAGAACTATCCCGCTGAGTCATCTATCACCGAGAAAGGGCCGCTACACTGTTTGATAACCTCATCCAGAGAGAACCCAGAACTGAGGAAGAATCTAGTAATGGAGCTATGAGTACTCTATGTTATAGTCCAAAATGCCTTACCTATGCATACATAGCATTGGCCTTTCCACTTACATAATTTGCCAAATTACTGCTAAGGCTTCTTCTTAAAAAACTATTTTTTGGAACATGTGTGCGCCCTGCTGAACTGATAGCCCACATACACACACGAGCTGCATACTAGTTAGCCCGCGTACACACGCGAGCTGCATACTAGTTAGCCTGCGTACATATGCGAGCTACATGCTAGTCAGCCCACGTTTACCTCCAAAAATTGCAAAAATAATATAATTGCAAGGAATTCGGCGGAGATTACGGGCTATCGAGTGTTTCCCAATCATTTCACCCATTGTAGCCCATCCCCAAACCGAATAACCATCTTTTTCTCATATAAAAAGTGGTCTTAGGGTCCCATTTACAACAACAAGCAAGAGAACAAGTAAACTCTGCCAAAATCCCTTCCCCTTCTTAGCCCAAGTTTTGCATCCCTTTCTAAGATTTGGCCTCAGCATTCCCCTCCAGCCCTTTCTCCTTATACAACCCTTTCCCTTTTCCTTAGAGAACAGTTGGTTGTGAGAGGCTCACATGGGATTGATGCACTCATAGCCAAAATAGAGGAACCCGGACCTGGTTCGCAGAGCGTTTTCCGAAAAAGGTTGTAATCTTTTTGATCTTCATATTGAATAAAAGAGTTCTTTCCTATCCCAATACATTGTGTCTTTATGCTTTTATTAATTAATGCATCTATGTCTATATCTGAATATTGAAAGTGACAAGTAGAGATCGTATACTTTGTAGCATTGTTTTCCTAAGCTTTTGTAGGTCAACTTTGGGGGGAGACCCGCAATCAAGGAAGTTGCAAAGGCGAAAGAGGTCTACACTAGCCGCTAGGACCAAAGGTGCACCTACTGACCTTCTTTCCTCTCTCTTGTCATTTCGTTTAGATAGTTTTGGGGTAGATTAGGAATAGAACTATCTTTTAAGGGAAGCCAGTGCTCTGCCTATACCTCGACCCAGTATAGTAATAGGGGGATTTTCCCCGCTAGCAGAATTGGCAACTCCACTGGGGAGTCTCTCTAGGGTCTTAGTAGAAGATTTTGGTTTAAATTGGTTTTTTCAGTTTCTTTTTGAGTTTTTCAGGTTCACTAAGTCAGTTTAGGATCTCTGGTCACCTTCCAGGTGCCTACCAGCCTTCCCTGCCTAGTCAGTTTGCCAAGCCTTTTCCTTTTTGAAAATTTTGAGAGGTGTACACACCCTGCTTCTGCTCAGCCCACATACATATGCAGTCTGCACAATATACTACTCGTGTACATACGCAGGCTGCACAGTGCACAACCCTCGTCTCTGTGTGTTAGAAGGTTTTTTTATTTTTTTTAAATTTCCTCTTTCCTGACAGAAGCTTTGTGCTTCTCAGGCTTTCTTAAACTTCACAGGGTCTCTATTAGTGGTCTTTGGTTGGGTTAAAGATTCAGTTTTAACTTGTTTCTTCATCTTCTTTTGTTTGCTTTAGAGGTTTAGAGTTGACCTATAAGTGTTAGATCCTTCTTTGGATTCTTGGGAGTCCCTGTGTTCAGGAAGTGGTTTAGGGTTTGTATGAGTCTTGGGTTTTATCTTCTCTTTATCCAGTTTATGCTTTGAAAAATCAAAAAGATCTTTTACTTATGTTTTTCTTGTTTAAGCATTTCGAAAAATCAAAAAAAGATTGCATTCAGTTATGCATTTAGTTTGGTAATGGTAGCATAGGTTGTCTTTTTACAAAAAGAAAAGAGTTCTTTTTCAAATTTCCTTCTTAATTGTTTTCCTGAAAGTTTAGTTATTTTGCATTATAAAACGAAAAGCTCTTTTAGAAAACTTTCAGATTTAGGATCTTGGAAAATTGTTTTGAGAAGTTTGCATTGACAAAGATTTACAAGCCATTTCTTTCATTTTGAAGTATCTAGTTTGTTTTTTCATAAATGCTCTAAAGTCTTTCTTCTCTTTTGTCTCTTCCAAACACCACAAGTTGCACGTCCATATCTTTCTGAGTAAGTCAAGCCAATAAAAATCAACGCTTAAACTTAAAATCAATTAGACTTTTTGTTTGTAGGGTTCACCACCTAGTCTAGGCTCTAGGGCCTTGAATTAGGTGTGGAGTGGAAACTCTTTGAGGCCGTCTAAACAAACATTAGAGTCTATGATAGGGAGTGTCAAAAGTCTAGTGTCGTAAGAGTCAAACGAGACCCCCCTCTAACACAGGGGCTAAACACGAGGTCGTGTAAGGAAAGGTATAGGAGATAACCCCTCCAAAGTCGGACCAAGCGTAGTGAAGATTGAATATTTCTTGGGAATCACACTAATCGCATTTGACTACGGAGCCTCATGGACCTCGAATTCGTTCGAGATATTCAGTTGTCTTCTGAACCATTTGCCTTCGGTGCCCTTGAAGGGCTTCGGACTTTGTTATCCTGCTCATTACGATTAGCCCGAATGTCGATTATACCCGCCTGGTGACTAACTGCGAACTGGCAACCTAGTTGCCTACTTTTAGGGACTTACACAGGTGATTGCGGGGTATACCGCTATACCTAGGGCAGACGTTGGATCGCGCTTTGTAAAGTATACCCGGAGGGTGTTTCCGTGTTCGTGTTACACTTGCACCGGTAAGTTGCTCTAGTGTCAATTAGCGTAACTGTTCTTCCTACTAGTCAGTTGTTTGCTTGATTTTCCTTTAGGAAATTTTAGTGTGTGCTCTTTGGTTCACGCTAGCTAAACCTTACAGTGTCGATTGATCATTTCACAAGGTGGAAGATTAACAGCTCTGTCGTTCGCGTAGGCTTCAGGGCCTGTTGTCGGTTACTTTGGAACCATCTCCACCACTGTTGAGGCGTAGGCTAGATCAAGAAGGCTCATTCGAAGCTACCGGGCCACAGGAAACTATAACCAAGCCAGCTCCAAGAGAAGACTTTCCTGCACCGAAGGAATCCATTGTTTCTGACCTCGAGACCAAAGGTTTTAAGCCAGTAAATCCTTCGATCACCGACTTATCGACGCCACTTCTAATTCAAGTAATCCCTCCCGAGGTGACTTCTCCTGAACGACAGATCGTTCGACAAACGGCGATGGAAGCAACTAGTGCTACTTCGTCAGGGAGTCCTCATACTCCCATCTCGGTTGTCGCAAGAGGGGTCGTTGTACCTCCTCCCCCACCTCCGCCTGTCAGGACTACANTTACGGGCTATCGAGTGTTTCCCAATCATTTCACCCATTGTAGCCCATCCCCAAACCGAATAACCATCTTTTTCTCATATAAAAAGTGGTCTTAGGGTCCCATTTACAACAACAAGCAAGAGAACAAGTAAACTCTGCCAAAATCCCTTCCCCTTCTTAGCCCAAGTTTTGCATCCCTTTCTAAGATTTGGCCTCAGCATTCCCCTCCAGCCCTTTCTCCTTATACAACCCTTTCCCTTTTCCTTAGAGAACAGTTGGTTGTGAGAGGCTCACATGGGATTGATGCACTCATAGCCAAAATAGAGGAACCCGGACCTGGTTCGCAGAGCGTTTTCCGAAAAAGGTTGTAATCTTTTTGATCTTCATATTGAATAAAAGAGTTCTTTCCTATCCCAATACATTGTGTCTTTATGCTTTTATTAATTAATGCATCTATGTCTATATCTGAATATTGAAAGTGACAAGTAGAGATCGTATACTTTGTAGCATTGTTTTCCTAAGCTTTTGTAGGTCAACTTTGGGGGGAGACCCGCAATCAAGGAAGTTGCAAAGGCGAAAGAGGTCTACACTAGCCGCTAGGACCAAAGGTGCACCTACTGACCTTCTTTCCTCTCTCTTGTCATTTCGTTTAGATAGTTTTGGGGTAGATTAGGAATAGAACTATCTTTTAAGGGAAGCCAGTGCTCTGCCTATACCTCGACCCAGTATAGTAATAGGGGGATTTTCCCCGCTAGCAGAATTGGCAACTCCACTGGGGAGTCTCTCTAGGGTCTTAGTAGAAGATTTTGGTTTAAATTGGTTTTTTCAGTTTCTTTTTGAGTTTTTCAGGTTCACTAAGTCAGTTTAGGATCTCTGGTCACCTTCCAGGTGCCTACCAGCCTTCCCTGCCTAGTCAGTTTGCCAAGCCTTTTCCTTTTTGAAAATTTTGAGAGGTGTACACACCCTGCTTCTGCTCAGCCCACATACATATGCAGTCTGCACAATATACTACTCGTGTACATACGCAGGCTGCACAGTGCACAACCCTCGTCTCTGTGTGTTAGAAGGTTTTTTTATTTTTTTTAAATTTCCTCTTTCCTGACAGAAGCTTTGTGCTTCTCAGGCTTTCTTAAACTTCACAGGGTCTCTATTAGTGGTCTTTGGTTGGGTTAAAGATTCAGTTTTAACTTGTTTCTTCATCTTCTTTTGTTTGCTTTAGAGGTTTAGAGTTGACCTATAAGTGTTAGATCCTTCTTTGGATTCTTGGGAGTCCCTGTGTTCAGGAAGTGGTTTAGGGTTTGTATGAGTCTTGGGTTTTATCTTCTCTTTATCCAGTTTATGCTTTGAAAAATCAAAAAGATCTTTTACTTATGTTTTTCTTGTTTAAGCATTTCGAAAAATCAAAAAAAGATTGCATTCAGTTATGCATTTAGTTTGGTAATGGTAGCGTAGGTTGTCTTTTTACAAAAAGAAAAGAGTTCTTTTTCAAATTTCCTTCTTAATTGTTTTCCTGAAAGTTTAGTTATTTTGCATTATAAAACGAAAAGCTCTTTTAGGAAACTTTCAGATTTAGGATCTTGGAAAATTGTTTTGAGAAGTTTGCATTGACAAAAATTTACAAGCCATTTCTTTCATTTTGAAGTATCTAGTTTGTTTTTTCATAAATGCTCTAAAGTCTTTCTTCTCTTTCTCCTCTTCCAAACACCACAAGTTGCACGTCCATATCTTTCTGAGTAAGTCAAGCCAATAAAAATCAACGCTTCAACTTAAAATCAATTAGACTTTTTGTTTGTAGGGTTCACCACCTAGTCTAGGCTCTAGGGCCTTGAATTAGGTGTGGAGTGGAAACTCTTCGAGGCCGTCTAAACAAACATTAGAGTCTATGATAGGGAGTGTCAAAAGTCTAGTGTCGTAAGAGTCAAACGAGACCCCCCTCTAACACAGGGGCTAAACACGAGGTCGCGTAAGGAATGGTATAGGAGATAACCCCTCCAAAGTCGGACCAAGCGTAGTGAAGATTGAATATTGAGGGTCGTTCTTGGGAATCACACTGAACGCATTTGACTACAGAGCCTCATGGACCTCGAATTCGTTCGAGATATTCAGTTGTCTTCCGAACCATTTGCCTTCAGTGCCCTTGAAGGGCTTCGGACTTTGTTATCCTGCTCATTACGATCAGCCCGAATGTCGATTATACCCGCCTGGTGACTAACTGCGAATTGGCAACCTAGTTGCCTACTTTTAGGGACTTACACAGGTGACTGCGGGGTATACCGCTATACCTAGGGCAGACGTCGGATCGCGCTTTGTAAAGTATACCCGGAGGGTGTTTCCGTGTTCGAGTTACACTTGCACCGGTAAGTTGCTCTAGTGTCAATTAGCGTAACTGTTCTTCCTACTAGTCAGTTGTTTGCTTGATTTTCCTTTAGGAACTTTTAGTGTGTGCTCTTTGGTTCACGCTAGCTAAACCTTACAGTGTCGATTGATCATTTCACAAGGTGGAAGATTAACAGCTCTGTCGTTCGCGTAGGCTTCAGGGCCTGTCGTCGGTTACTTTGGAGCCATCTCCACCACCGTTGAGGCGTAGGCTAGATCAAGAAGGCTCATTCGAAGCTACCGGGCCACAAGAAACTGTACCCAAGCCAGCTCCGAAAGAAGACTTTCCTGCACCGAAGGAATCCATTGTTTCTAACCTCGAGACCAAAGGTTTTAAGCCAGCAAATCCTTCGATCACCGACTTATCGACGCCGCTTCTAATTCAAGTAATCCCTCCCGAGGTGACTTCTCCTGAACGACAAATCGTTCGACAAACAGCGATGGAAGAAACTAGTGCTACTTCGTCAGGGAGTCCTCATACTCCCATCTCGGTTGTCGCAAGAGGGGTCGTTGTACCTCCTCCCCCACCTCCGCCTGTCAGGACTACAGCTATCCAGACACCCATTACTTTGGGCAGTGGCTCAATTCCTACGACAAATTTAACCATTGTTCCCTCTATTCAGAACGCATCGGGCGCTCCATTATTCTGGGGGCAGGGAGCTTAATGCTCCCTTGCAAGGAGCCGCCACGGGCACCACCGCCCAGTTCAATGCCATTCCTTATGGTGGAGGTCACATTCCTCCTCTGTCCCCTTCGCTCGGAGGCACGTTTCAACAGTCGATCAGGCCTAATACCAACTATAGTTTGTTCAGTGGAGGGAGGCTAGGACCTCAATCCTACATGACTCAGGTGTGATCAATGTCGTTTCTTTGTTCGGTGCATTTGGAAATAACGCTTTTACTTCCTCTACTTTCTCGACTGGGGGCAATCTCGTCTTTGGTCAACAAAACCCTGCACAAGGTTTCATTCCTTCGCAAGGAGCGATGAGAAGAGTTTACTCCTCGCAAGGTCTTGGGAATCCTTGGCAGGGCTCATTTCCCTCGCAAGGGATGTCGATCGGGGGCAACCCCTCCCACACTCCGTGGAACCCCGGGCAAGGTTCACTACCTATGCCAAGAGGGTCGGTTGGGGGCATCCCCAACCAAGGTCCTTGGAACTCTGTACAAGGAGCAATCCCTGCACAAGCTGTGTCATCTAACTTCAAGAATTAGCCGACGATGCAACATCAGACGCAAGTCCCTTTCCGTGGACAGGGCCACCATGGTATCTGTTAGTATCCAGATACTAAATTTTTAATTTTCTCCTTGTTACAAGAATGGGGTTATTCCCGTAGCACCGAGAAGTGTCGTTCCTGAGCACTAGTATCATATATGTAAGAAGTAGTACTGAGCTTTTAACTTGCCTCGTTGGAGGGAGGTATAAGGGGGGTGGAAATCCTTATTCCATACACCTTTGAAACAGTGTTATGATGCCTTGATCAAGACTTCACGATTATTTTAAAAGTTCTTGGCCGAGAGCCCATCTCCAACACCTGTCATCAAACACAACACAGGTGGAAACCAAGTTGAGAGGTTTCGAAGGCTTCTAATTGGAGGTATAAAATTCATTTTCGAGATTGATATCTATGATACAAATGGCTTGGTCCTCAAGGATATTCAGGATGATATCGAGCTTCAAG
>JZKD02S1644088.1:43388-63036 GCA_000966675.3 Picea glauca
ATATTTGCAAAAGAGAAGTTCAGATCCACAAGAAAAGTTCAGATCTGCAAAACAAAAGGGTTTATTACAGCACAAAATCAGTAAGGCAATGTAGGGTTTGAAGAAAGAATCATTTTCAGCTATGGCCATGATCTTGAGAACAAAAGATAGACTTAAGGGTGCTCAAAACTTTGCCACCTGGAAGGAAAGGGTTACTATGATCTTGGATGTCAATGATTTCCTTGAGCATGTGGATAATAATGCAACAACTCCTATAGATGCAACATTGTTGGTAGCTTGGAAGAAGGGTGAGGCTAAGGCTAAGAGCATACTCCTTGATGGGGTAAAGGATCACATAATCCCTCACCTCACTGGGAAAAAGTCTTCTAAGGCGATGTGCGCTGCCTTGAATGACCTTTACCAAAGTAAAAATGAAAACATGGTGATGGTGCTTCGAGAGAGATTGAGAAGTACCAAGATGGCAAAGGGGGAAGGTGTGGTTCACTACCTTACTCGGATTACAGAAATCAAGGATGAGTTAGCAGCGGTAGGTGAGAAGACTGAAACTTGGTGCGTGTGGCACTGAATGGCTTCTCAAAGTCATGGGATGTGTTCGTGCGTGGAGTTGTAGTTCGGGAGAAACTCCTTGATTGGCAACAATTATGGGATGATTTTGTGCAGGAGGAGATTCGCCTTGGTCAGGCGAGTGGATCATCTACATCACCTCAAGTTGTGGATGTGCAGGGTTTGGCTCTTGCTAGCAAAGGCAAGGGCAAGTCCAAGAAGAAGGGCTCCGGGAGTGGAGTAGCTAGCAAGAAGAAGAACAATGACTTTTCAAAAGTCAAGTGCTTCAACTATCACAAGCTTGGACATTTTGCCTCACGGTGTCCTGAGAAGAAAAAAAGTAAGCCACAGATGGAAGCCTCTGCAGGTGTAGGAGGAATTTTGTAAAAGCTTCGATGAGGATTTGTGCCTTGTTGCATGTATTCAAGCTCAACTACTTTGAGTGTGTGGTATGTGGACAATGGTGCCTCTTGTTGTATGACAGGACGTAAAGAGGTCTTCAACAGTTTGCAGGAGGGAGGCGTGAACCTCCATATCGAGCTAGGTAATGATGCGTGCTATAAGGCCCAAGGAATTGGTACAGTGACGTTTCAGAGGGAGTCTGGTAAATCCCTCCTCTTTACCAAGAACCTCATCTCAGTTTCTACCTTGGAGGACAAAGGGTTTGAGGTGATCTTTCGTGGAGGGAAGGTGTACATTAGACCAAAGGGGTCTACAACCAAGATGGATAAGGTGATTGGGGTTCGCAGTGAGAAAGTGTACAAGTTACAGGTTGAGTCAGCAAAGGCATTGGTCAACAATGTCACAAATTTGGGAGAGTTGTGGCACGGATGGATGGCGCAGCTACACCATGGTGCGTTTGGACACTTGAGACAGGTAGTCACAGGATTGCCATAGTTTGCAGCAGAGAAGCATGACCCATGCAAAGGTTGTGCTATGAGAAAGTATGCACATAAAGATTTTCCATCTAGTGAGCGTTGGTCCAACGAGATCTTGGATCTAATACATTCTGATGTTTGTGGTCCGATGAGTGTGCAATCATTTAGTGGCTTTAGCTACTATGTGATCTTTATTGATGACTACTCCAGGAAGACTTGGATATACTTCCTAAAGACCAAGGATGAGGTCTGTGACAGGTTCAAGGAGTTTAGGACTCTAGTAGAGAACCAGACTGGGAGGAGGATTCGGGTGTTGAGATCATACACCATGGGTGATTATACCTCCAATGAGTTTGCTGGGTATTGCGCAACAGAGGGGTTTAAGAAGGAGGTCACCGTTCCTTACAATCCTCAACAGAATGGAGTGGTTGAACGTAAAAACAAGACCATTGTTGGAGTAGTACGTGCGATGATTCATGATCAGGGATTGCCATTGTTCTTGTGGGTAGAACATGTCACACAACTGTATACATTCAGAACATGAGTCCCCATACTATACTGAGGAAGTTGACACACGAGGAAGTTTTTATAGGTACAAGGCCAAATGTGAGTCATTTATGCATATTTCAGAGTGTCTGTTATTGTCATGTCCTTTAAGAGAAGAGGACAAAGCTGGACCCCATAGGAGAAAAGGGGATGTTGGTTGGTTATAGTGAGGTCTCCAAGGCCTACCGCATCTTTGTGCCAACACACAGGAGGATTGTGGTATGCATGGATGTGTAGTTTGTGGAGGAGCGAGCCTTGAAGAGATCCAGAGATATGCCAGCACATGTAGAGGACCAATAGGGACAAGACTTGGGGGTGAAGAATGAGAGGTTACAGGTACAAAGTTTAGGATCACAGGGACAGTCACATGGTATAGGTACAAGACTTCACAGAGAGATTAGTGGACAGGACAGTCAGGGGACTGATGAGGAGGATGAGCAACATGAGGCTGCTCCATAGGATTCAGATACTAGGCCACGACCTAAGTTGTACAAGTCCACAGTTAGTGATTCCAGATAGGTTGGGCCTCCTGACTGTTAAGTTTTTACTGTTGTTGTTAGGTTATTCCAAATTTAATGCATTTCCAAAACAACAACATAAAGAGGATCACTGAAAGAAACACAATCACAGGGTACACAACATTTTATCTTGGGAAACCCTCATGGGGGAGAAAAACCAACAAAAACTTCCTCAATAATAGATTGACAATACAATGCCAAGACTAAGACCAAACCACCAAAGATAAACCAAGACTGAGCATGCGCCTCTCTTCTCCTTCCTTTTGCAACTGCAACTGCCTTCAAGATATGCGCACAAGATGAGTGAGTGAGTGTGTGTAAGTGAGGCACCATCCTCACATATAAATACTAGTTGAGGAGGCGCTAGGGTTATGTCTCTTCACATGGTAGGGTCGACTTTCTTCTAGAAGTGGTTAAAACCACTTTATAAACACTAGGGGCTGACTTTACAAATACCACCATATAAATATGGTTTGATCAATCCACAAAAGGGGATTTGATCTTATACAAGACCTGACAATGATCAATCCTCAAAAGGGAATTTGATCTATAAGATAATAACTCAAATTTAATTAGAATATTCTTCGAAGTTACAATATTTCAACACTGCCCCTTAACGAGAAGGCTATTCTATTGACATGACCCAATACAACATCATCAAGAGAAGGAGAGGGCAACATCATCATCAACATCTAGAACATTGACTAGCACATCTACAAATCATTGGAAGTTTTTCTCATCATCAATATCATCATCGTTTACAACATGGAGTTGGAGTAACTATTAGAATATAATGGATGTGCTCGTTTTACCATCGACAATATCACTATTGTCACCCAACCATAGGCCGAAGCCACCCTCTGAGCACCTTAACCTTGACAGAGAATCACTCCAGAAGCAAACCCTAGGCTAGACAACCAAACAAAGGGTAGCACACCTTTCCCCAAGGATAGCGCACCAAACAAGAGCTGATCAGATAGTTCAAGCCAAAATCGAAATCTGCTAGCTACAACAGCTGTAACGACAACTCTCCTCCAGAATTATGTAGAAACTGGGCAACTGCAGTGCACACAAGTGCTGCTCTGCAATGATGAGAATGCCCTACCAGAATGAAGACTTGCCTCTTGTATTTATTCTAATTCTGGCTAACTGCCTGGGCCGACTTCTCATTCTGGATACTTATTTACTCATTATATATTATTTCTTCTGGCCGACTTCTTCTCTTGGAGGCTAATAACCTAATACATATTATCCTCTTGAGCCGACTTGTCTTCTAGGGTTATTAGCCAACTCATTAGGGTTTCTTCTTGCTTCACGAAATATTCTATTCTTGTTAGGTTTACACGTGGAGGATAATTTGTATTAGGTTTTCTGCTTCAACAAGTCGACATAAAACTAAAAAACCAGGAAAACAGAACTAGTACCAGAAGTACCTTCAAAACCTAAGAAATAATGCATCGGGCCTAGGTCTTTCATCTCAAACTGTGCAACTAGCTTCTTCTTGCAATCTGTGATGAGCTTTTCTTCTCCTGTTAAGAATAAGTCATCCACATATAGTAGCAATATAACTGGCTCATCATTCATAACCTTGAAGTAAAGGTTAGGATCAACTTTACTTTTGGTAAAGCTCAAGCTCGTCAGGAAACTATCAATTCTGCCATACCAAGCTCTAGGAGCTTGCTTCAACCCATATAGGGCTTTCTTCAACCTGAAGACACGAGTCTTTCTATCTTCAACTTCAAACCCTTGTGGTTGTTCTATATACACTTCTTCCTCAATAACACCATTTAAGAAGGCTGTGTTCACATCCATCTGGTGCAAATTCCACTTCATTTTTGCTGCAAGAGCTATGGTGGTTCTAATAGAAGTGTATCTGGCTACAAGAGCAAATGTTTCTTCATAGTAAATACCTTCCTTTTGAGAAAATCCATGAGCCACAAATCTTGCCTTATGTTTTTCAATACTTCCGTCTGCTGCATGTTTTATTTTATATATCCACTTAGAAGATACCACATCTTTGTTCTTTGGAATGGGAACTACTTCCCATACATCATTATTTATAATGGACTAGTATTCTTCCGTCATGGCGTCCATCCATTCTTTCTTTTGAACAACTTCCTCAAAGCAAGTAGGTTCCTTCTCTACGAGATCACACATTAAGGCCATATAGCTGGAGAATGGATTAGGCTTCTTGCTTTGTCTCATGGTTCCTTCTGGGGCACCATACTTCTCTGCATCTTGAATAAGTTCTCTCACCCAAGCTGGCTTTCTCTTTTGAGAGATCGTCATACGGGGAGGTTCTTGAGATTCTATCATATCACGATCTTCTGGAATCTCATTATCAGGGGTAACTATAACTTCCTTCACGGGTTCTGTAACTCTGGGAGCTATAGGTTCTTCTTCATATACTTCTTCAAGCTGGCATTTCCTTGATCATTAATCATAGTCTTTACTACTTCCATAATCGTTTTATTGTTTTTTTCTGCTACACGATTTTGTTGAGGATTATAGGGAGTGGTGAGCTCCCTCTTAATCCCGACATCTCTGCAAAAGCTTCCAAATTCATTTGAAGTGTATTCTCCTCCATTGTCGGACCTGAGTATCTTGATTTTCCTTTCAGAGAGGTTTTCTACTAAGGCTTTGAATTCCTTAAACCTTCCAAGTACTTCATCTTTTGATTTCACGAAATAAACCCTAGCTTTACGAGAGTAATTATCAATAAAAGATACATAGTATACATACTCACTTAGAGAGGTTGGTTGCATTGGACCGCACACATCTGAGTGGACAAGCTCCAAGATTCCTTCTGCTTTACTGTCTCTCTTTGGAAAAGGATTCTTTATGTTCATTCCTTGTGCACATCCCTTGAATACACCTTCATGATCAACCTCTATTTTTGGTAAACTTGTAACTACCTTGCTTACATATGGTAAGGCTTTGTAGTTGATGTGAGCCAGTCTTCTATGCCAAAGTTCACAAGGACTTTCAGTAGAGTGAGTCAAGGTTACATCTGAGTGATCTTTTAACTTGTACAACCCACCTTCTTCTGTTCCAATAACAACTGCATCTTCTATAGTTTTTTGTTTAGGCCACATAAGAACTTCACCATCTATGAATGCAACCCTAAAACCTTTCTTATCTAGAGCTGAGATAGAAAGTGAGTTCTTTGTCAAACCTGGTACATAAAGTACATCCTTCATTCTCATTGGAGTTCTTGAATCAAGTTTGTAGGTAGATTCTCCCATTCCTTTGATAGGGTATTGATAATCATCTCCAAGTGAAACTTTATGGAGGAAGTCCTTTTCTGTAAGGCTAGAAAATTGTCTTTCAGACTTGTCATGTGCTTAGAGACACCGCTATCTATGAGCCAAGTATCCTCTCCAGATGTCACAGATCCTGAGAGGGCTGAAAACAAAACATAATCTTCAATCTTTTCTTTAGTCAACTTCTTGGGTGGCTCATCATCTTCAACTGCATGGGCATGGTGTCTTTTGTTATTTCTCTTCTTGTATTCTTCCCTTCTGGTAGGACAATTCATAGTAATGTGTCCCATCTTATCACAATTATAACATTGATAAGAGGAGAAATCTTTTCCCTTTCTTTGACCCTTATGATATTTTTGGAATCTCTTTGGAGGTTGAGATTCTTTGTGAAAGTGGGTCTCCTTTTGAAAATGAGACTTTTTCTTTTCTCCTTTAGCATGAGCAGCGAGGGCTTGATCTTCATCTCTTAGTAGGACGACTTCTTGATTGGCTACTCTTGCTTCTTCTTAAACACATTCTTCCCATAAACTATCAAATTGGAGTTTCTCTTTTCTTGCACAAATAGTTTGGATGAAGGCATCCCAAGGTCTTGTGAGACCATTAAGAGTTGTCATTATAAGTTCATCTTCATCTAAGTTGTCTCCAATTGCCTCTAACTGTTCCTTGAATTGAGAAACCCTAGAGAAATAGTCTTGAACTGTTTCTTCTTTCTGCATCTTTGTATTCTTGAGTTGGGTTCTCAAGTTCATCTTCCGGTTGATGTTCTTTCCTTCATACATTCTGGTCAGGGCATCAAACATATCTTTTGGAGTATTCTTAGAAGACACTTGAGGGATCAAGTGGTCTTTAATTGTATCTACAATTATTCTTTTAGCCCTAATCATATCCTTCTTGTACTTCTCTTTGGCTTCATCTTCTTCTGGTCCCGATACATTTTCTTTTATGAATTTTGCAAGGTCATTCTCTTCAAGAATGAGTCTAATTCTGTACTTCTAGGAACGAAAATTTTCCACACCTTCTAACTTGTCAACAAGCTTGGTGCTTGCAGACATCTTGACTTGGAGCTAGGAAAATGACCAAAAAATGAAAGTGCTCAGAAAATGAATTTGAACTTACTAGGAGATGCGTTGGGTTGAGGTGAGTTGGCTGTAGCTAATTGTTTCAGAAAATTCCAAGTTTTACCCCTTGAAACTTGACCTGCACAAATCTGGAATGGTACTTCTGGTACTAGTTCTGTTTTCTTGGTTTTCTGGTACTCGCCAAAACTAGGGTTTGACTTTCTGGAGAATCTGGCCACTGAAAAAGTTTGCTCAAGCTACCAAAAGATGCGCTAGGGCAAGGCACACTTCCCAAGATAGTTTTTGGTCAAAAATTCCTTTTCAATAAAAGCCCTAATTTCCTTGTACGACAACAGTGATGTTTTTAGATACCCTGTGAAAGGTGCTCTATTCAGTGAAGCTCTGATTCGATGTTAATTTTTTATTGTTATTGTTAGGTTATTCCAAATTCAATGCATTTCCAAAACAACAACATAAAGAGGATCATTGAAAGAAACAAAATCATAAGGTACCCAACATTTTATCCTGGGAAATCCTCATGGGGGAGAAACCCCAACAAAAACTTCCTCAATAATAGATTGCCAATACAATGCCAAGACTAAGACCAAACCACCAAAGATAAACCAAGACTGAGCATGCCCCTCTCTTCTCCTTCCTCTGCAACTGCAACTGCGTTCAGGATATGCGCACAAGATGAGTGAGTGAGAGTGTGTGTAAGTGAGGCACCATCTTCACATATAAATACTAGTTGAGTAGGTGCTAGGGTTATGTCTCTTCACATGGTAGGGCCGACTTCTTCTAGAAGTGGTTAAAATCACTTTATAAACACTAGGGATCGACTTTAGAAATACCACCATATAAATATGGTTTGATCAATCCACAAAAGGGGATTTGATCTTATACAAGACTTGACATGATCAATCCGCAAAAGGGAATTTGATCTATAAGATAATAACTCAAATTTAATTAGAATAATCTTCGAAGTTACAATATTTCAACATTGAGAGGTCCATGAGACAGAGTAGACCACTAGAGAGATTCAACTACATGGCACTCATGAAAAAGCTTATAGATGCCGAGCCTTCCACTTATGAGCAGGATGCATAGCATGGAGTGTGGCAGGAGGCCATGATGGAGGAGTATGCCTCCATTATGAAGAACAATGTATGGGAGGTGGTGCCAAGGCCTGAGGGAAAACGAGTGGTTGGTTCCAGATGGTTATACAAAGTCAAGCATGCGGTAGATGGAAGCATGGAGAAGTATAAGGCATGCTTTGTGGCCAAGGGATTTTCACAAAAAGAGGGAGTTGATTATGAGGAGACTTTTGCCCCAGTGGCCAGGTATTCATCCATCCGAGCAGTGATTTCATTAGCAATATAGATGGGTTGGCGCGTTCATTAGATGGACATAAAGACTGCCTTCCTCAACGAAGTTATTGAGGAAGAAGTCTATATTGAGCAGCCTCAGGGGTTAGAGGTTGGTGACAAAGAGACGCATGTTTGCAGGAAGAGACGAGCCTTGTATGGGCTCAAGCAGGTACCTCGAGCATGGTACTCGAGGATAGACAACTACTTGAGAGAGATGGGTTTCAAGCGGAGTGAGGCTGATCTGAACCTATAGTTTCTAACAAGTGAGGTGCCTCTCATACTGCTGCTATATGTTGATGATGTCTTTCTTACGCGAAATGAGTAGCTGATTGCGGAGTGCAAGGGAAACCTTGCACTAGAGTTTGAGATGAAAGACTTTGGGTTGATGCATTACTTTCTTGGTTTGGAGGTTTGGCAGCAGGATGGGTGCTTCTTCTTGGGACAAGGGAAATATATTGTGGAGTTCTTGCGCAGGTTCAGGATGACAGATTGCAAGCCCACATCAACGCCTCTAGTGACAAATTGGAGGAAGATTGATGTGTCTAGTTCAGAGAAAGTTGACCCCACTATCTTTCGTCAGTTTATTGGGTCACTCATGTATCTGCTCAATGCTAGGCTAGATATCAGATTTGTAGTTAACTCCCTGAGTTAGTTCATGGTGGACCCTCAGAGAGTGCATTGTATAGCTGCGAAGCATGTGCTTCGGTACTTGAGAGGTACATTGGAGTACGGGTTGTTGTGTGAGTGTTGTGGTGGAGTGAGATTGGTAGGTTTTACAGACGCTGATTGGGTAGGATGTATAGAGGACAGGAAGAGCACTTCAGGTTGTTGCTTCAGCATTGGATCGAGCATTATGTCCCGGTTCAGCAGGAAGCATAAATCAGTGGTAGTAAGCTTTGTTGAGGCAGAGTACATGGCAACTAGTTTGGCAGCATGTGAGCCACTGTGGTTGAGAAAGTTGTTCTTTGGACTGTTCGGTGTGGGGTTGGAGGCTACAGTGATACATTGTGATAATCGAAGTGGCATTAGGCTCTCTGAGAATCTTGTGTTTCATGATCATAGCAAGCATATAGACATCTGCTATCACTTCCTACGAGATTATGTGCAGAAGGGGGCCATGAGGCTTCAATACATTCAAACCGATGATCAGATGGCATACATATTTTACCAAGGCTCCGAGTAGACAAAAGTTTGAGAGGTTCATAGATAAGATGGGGTTGGTGAAGAATCCCTTCCTCGTTAAGAGGGAGTGTTGAGAAGAGTAACTCAAAAGGTCTTCTTCCATATGTGGCGTCCTAGCATGGTAGAGTACAATGAAACTTTGCCAATTTGACGTGTTAATCTCTTTTCGAAAGTTTACTTAGGAAAAGGTCACTTAAATGTGTTATATTTTAATGTTGACTTATTGGGCACTTTTTATTAAGTTAAAAGTGAAAATAATTTAAGTGATGGTCTTTTAATCTTAGCCATCCATCTCACTGTGATAATGAGGGTTGATCTCAGCCCTTAATCATTTTGTAGATATGGTTTTCACTTGCTCAATAGAGAAAAAGAAGTTGACTTGGTGGCTGGACGTATTATTCATTGAGAGAAGGCGGATTTCTGCTAGAGGAAGAGATTTACTTGAGGGTTTGTTAGAAGAAAAGTGAAGAGAAGATGGAAGAGACATTTTGCAGGTGGATCGATTAGCTTTCCTTGACATTTGTAGAGGCCGTACTTCAGATTTGAGTGAAGGTCGTACAGTTGACGCAGAGGGCTCTATGCACTGCACAGAGGCCATATTTTTCTGGGTCCTTTTTGTGCTGCTAAGGTTGATTTGATTGGGAGAGGGCCCTACATATTTTCAAGGAGAGATTGCTGGGGTTTCTCTCAGCTTATTTGCTGGATCGATTTGTCTTGTAAGAGATCTCTATATTTTCTGTTGCATAATAAAAATCCACAAACCGAAGAACGTGTTTTCGCACATTGGGTTTTTCCTGGGGTTATTTACCCAAAAATATTTGTGTCTCTCATGGTTGTGATTGCTGTTATATTCTTCATTGTTGATCAGATTTTTTTTTTTGCTGTGCATTTACAATTTTGTGAAGAAACCTGGCTGTAGCCACAAAAGAACAATTTCAGAAATTTAAATTAAACAGAGGAAATAATTTCTGAGTGATATTATTGGAAATATTAGTTCATTTTGCTGGGTTTTAGAAATTTCACAGCCCTAGAAAGAAAATCACTAACAATGTTATCATTTGAAGAAGCAAATTCATGCATAAAAACATGAAATCATATCCGAGAATTACATCCCGATGTCCACAAGAAATATGCATGATTTGCCTAGCATGGGAAGAATGGAAGAAGTCTGCAGGAAAATCTTATTTCAGACACGGAGTTGTGTCCAAGTGTGAACTGACAGACTAGAATGAATACTCAGACAGCAAAGGTATTTATATTTCTGAAGATGACTCTTTTCTGTTGAAGTTGGTTCCAAGTTCCAACACAGAGTGGGAAAAAGGTAAAAACAAAGGTTTTAAAAGCTTTTCTGGTAATGTAAGCGATTTTTAAATGGTTAAAATTATTTAGACATGAAATGATCAGCTTGCCAAAATATAAAACATTAGTTGAAATTTGTGTAATCTACACTTGAATGAAAAAATGTGGACGTTGGAATTTAGAAGAAGAATCAGATGAGGAAGAAGATGATTATTTCCAAACATCACGTAAAAAACACTTTTCCTTTTTCAAAAACATCAGCTGCTTAGAAAAATCTCCAGCAGGGTACATGAGTTGATTACTCCACTTGTTAAGGTGAATTCAATCCCACTTCATTAAAATGGCAAGTTGTTTTGCTTAGGTGGATTCCCGCTTCAGTAAAAAGATATGGCAATGTGATTGCTTAGGTGGATTCTTGTGCCAGTAAGAAGAGACAGCAAGATTCTTGTGCTGGTAAGAAGAGATAGCAAGATTGATGTAAATGAATTTTTCCTTACAAAATGGAGGATATCACAGTCCAACGGAGCACCAACACAGGGCCTAGAATTTGGAACTAGATGAGGAAGAAGATGATTACTTCCAAACAACACCATTAAAAGACTATCTTTTTTTAAGAGCATCAGCCTCTCAGAAAAATCTCCAGCAGGGTACATGAGTTGATTACTCCACCTGTTAAGGTGAATTCATTTTTGCTTCATTAAGATGGCAAGATGTTTTGCTTAGGTGGATTACTGCTTCAGTGAAAATATATGGCAAGATGATTACATAGGTGGATTCTTGTGCCAGTAAGAAGAGATATCAAGATGATTGCTCAAGTGGAAGTAAATGGAGTTTGCCTTCACAAATGGAGTATATGGCAGTTCAATGGAGCACCAACGCAGGGCCTAGAATTTGGAACTAGATGAGGAAGAAGGTGATTGCTTTCAGACAACACTTAAAAAAGACTTTTTTTCTTAAACATAAGCTGCTCAGAAAAATATCCAGCTGGTTACACGAGTTTATACTCCACCTGTTAAGACGAATTCAATCCCGCTTTTTTAAGATGGAAAAATGTTTTGCTTAGGTGGATTCCTGCTTCAGTAAAAAGATACGACAAGATGATTTCTTAGGTGAACTCTTGTGCCAGGAAGAAGAGATATCAAGATGATTACTTAGGAATAAAATGACTTTTGCCTTAAAAAATGGAGGATATGACAATAGTTGAAAAGAAAATGGTATTTCATATTGTGATTATTGTGATCATCTTTGTAAAACTTTAAATCTTTGACTTGAGGTGGGTAGATAGTTGAAAACACTATTTTCCGTTTTAAGGGACCTTGGAGTATTAACACCCCACACCAGAGTCCAATGTTTAATAATGTCATGTTATGTTTGTTGAAATATTGTAACTTCGAAGAATATTCTAATTATATTTGAGTTATTATTTTACATATCAAATCCCCTTTTGCGGATTGATCAAGTCGGGTCTTGTATAATATCAAGTCCCCTTTTGTGGATTGGTCAAACTATATTTGTATAGTGGTAATTTGTAAAGTCGGCCCCTAGTAATTATAAAGTGGTTTTAGCCACTTCTAGGAGAAGTTGGCTCAACCAAGTGAAGAGACACAACCTTAGCGCCATCTCACACTTGTATTTATATGTGAGGTTGGTGTCTCATTTACACACACTCACTCACTCATCTAGTGCACGTATTTTGAAGGCAGTTGCAGGAGGAAGGAGAAGAGAGGCGTATGCTCAGTCTTGGTCTATCTTTGGTATTTTGGTCTTAGTCTTGGCATTGTATTGGCAATCTATTATTTTGGTTGGGTTTTCTCCCCCATGAGGGTTTCTCAGGATAAAAAGCTGCGTACCTTGTGATTGTGTTTCTTTTAGTGATCCTCTTTATACTGTTGTTTTGGAAATGCATTGAATGCTCATGTAATATGGAAATAACCTAATAACAACCGTAAAAACTTAACAATGTTAAGTGACTTTAATAGACTTATCATGTCATAGTTAGGTAGTTAGGTGAGGTACATATCATAACCACCTCCTGAATGAAATATAGGTGATCTCCCTTCTTGCATTTAACGACTCCATTCATAATAAATTTTGTCTTCCACATCTCCCATCCTTTTTTATGACAAGATGCATTTCTGAGGTAGGGTAGACAAGCATATTACGAGAGTTTTTTACTTCATTTATCCAATCCATTTCATCTTTTTCAGGATCATAACCATATCATAACCACCTCAAGCATATTAGGTGAGGTACATATCATAACCATCTCCCGAATGAAATATAAGCGATCTCCTTCATTGCATTTAATGACTCCATTCATAATAAATTTTGTTTTCCACATCTCCCATTCTTTTTTATCATAAGATGCATTTCTGAGGTAGGGTAGACAAGCATATTAGGAGAGGATTTTACTTCATTCATCCAATCCATTTCATCTTTTTTCTGGGCAAAAACACACCTCCCTCTCCACAGTTAAACTAGTACGATGCTTGACTAAACATTGCCTCAGCTTCCACGCTTCTAGTTAGACTATAAAAAAATCTAGAGTTGATGAAATATATTATTTTTAAAAATGTGATTTGTAATTTCTATTTATTTTTAACTCTAGATTATTAACTAATTAATTTCTATTATTAATTATCAAGAAAATGAGGGTGGAAAAAGGTTGGAACCAAAATACTAAATCTATTGTTGTAAAATAGAGCACATCAAACAAGATCAAAACATTGTAGAGAAAAGATAGAGCAAATTTAATATGTGAATTGAGGATTGAAGAAGTTACTAATTGCATGCAAGATATTCAATTTGTAGTATAATCTAACTTCAACCTTCAAATATTTGTGACATATCACATTCCTATTGTTGACCTTTCATTGCCTATGACCTTCTGATACTTTTATTTACATTTTTAATATATACAATATTTACAAAGGTGTCGATGTGTGACCTTTAGTGTTGACATCAACATCCTAATTCTAACATCCCCCCCATGGTCAAATTGACTGCAATATAAGAACCATTCCCTAGAGACCTAACAAAGTACCATTGAGTCTTCCACTAACCTGAGTTGATCTTGTACCCAAGACAAGACAAGGACTTTCTTAGAAGTTGGAACCATTTCATGCTTTGTACCTAGGACGAGTATCCATGCACTATACTAGTAACTTTACTATTCCTCTTCTCTTAGCCCATTCTAGTGGGTCTGCATCATGCATGTTCTCAACATATTTTCTAGTGCTGGTCGAACCTCAAGTCAACCTATGACCTATCTGTTAAAATTACAACATTGTAAGACATTCTCCAAGACTGCCTTTGGCAAAACTTGAGACTTGGAGAAAAGGGTCATGTTGTTCAGGACAAGAGTCTAGCTGTAAGTTAGTCTAACGTGAGCAAAGACTGATGTTGCCTAGTTGGCAAAAGTGATGTGTAGTTCTCCTAGGTCACTCGAGATGGATTAAGCTAYAAGACCTTGTCTAGAGTTTGATCAACTCTAGATAAGCAACTATAGCTATTAGCATGTGACCAAATTGTGCTGGAGAACTGTAGAAGCACATCCCAAGACAAGTGATTCTTTACTTATACTTGAGCTGCAAATATGTTATGTAATGAGCTAGTGCGTTGGCACGTGTGACCATGCATGAGGGAACTTGTGTTTGCTTGAGTGAAATCGARCTCCTAAGYGTAACATGACTGGACAAGTCATACCCATGTTGAATGATCGACAAGTAAAGATGTTCTCAGTRTAAGCGACTTAGCATGCACRAGTTTAACTTAAGTAGTTATCAGTTAAGGCAACTTGAGTGAATATCAAGTTAAGTAATATATAGTTAACTGGAATAATGATTAARTTAAACTAAATAAAGTTAAATAAATGAATATTTAAYGGAAGTAATTATTTAGCTAAATAAATAAGTTAAATAAATCAAGTTGAGTTAACTTGAGTGAATATTARCTTRAAGAATTATTTAGATAAATAATTAAACTAAATAAATAAGTTAAATAATTCAAGTTGARTTAACTTGAATAAATATTAATATTAAATAAATATTAACGTAAATAATTAATAAGTTAAATAATTATTGAGTTATATAATTAATGAGATAATTATTCAATTAATAACTTGAGTGACTCTCAAGTTAAGTCATAAGTTAAGTTAACTAATTATAAGTTAAGTAATTAGTAACTTAAAGAATCAAAGCGATTTCTAAGAGAAGAAAACCTTAACTCCTAATAAGTAAAGGAAATCTAAGCTAGCTACAACGAATCACACAGTTTGTAGTTAAGGTAAAAGACGGATGAAAGGAAGGCAAACTAGCGTAACTGAGACTATCCCACCACTGTCACCTCAATGGGATAACTCTTACTGTTTAGGGAGGTAAGGCCTAGGGGAGATGTCCCCGGTGACCTGGGGTTTTGAGAAGGCAAAGGCTTGAAAGTCTAAGTATAATATTCCCCCTCACAAGTCACCACCAATCAGAAAGTCTCGGCTAATCAGCCAATAAAGATAAGTAATAACCAAATAGTGTACCTGCCCGAGACAAAGCAACAAGGAAACCATAGATTTGCAAGATTACTTGTTGGTTAGTACTTCATATAAAAGACTTTCTGATAATAGGCAATTGACCAATAATATTGATGAAGTAAATTATTGTTATACAATAGCAATGATTACACAATGTCACTTCACAATAAATGTAAAGAAACTTTGCAATGATGAATAGAAATCAATGTAACAATACTAGAAGCAACGCTTTAGCCAATCATTCAATTGCTTTAAAGATAAATAAATGCTGCAATAGAGATGTTTATAGCATGAATAGATGACGACATCAATAGGGTTAGTGATTGTTAGTCTAAGCTAGGGTTAGAAGGATTAGTAGTTGTTCAAAGTATTTGGATATGTGTATGATCAAGGTACTCAAACGTGAAGTCTTAGATCAGTGCGTCATTAGGGCAAATGGAGTCAAAAGGTGCAAATGTTGAAGGGYCGTGATGATAGTGATATGGATGAAGACAAGAGGGTTACATGTTGAGGTGTTGCTAAAGCAAGGCCTTAACAATGAAACCCTAGGGGRGAAAGGCTGACTAAGGTGTAGAAATCCTAGGCCTTAGTKCTTTCTCCTCTTTCTTCARCTCATTGACAAGAATAAAAYGGCTAGCTTGAGTGATAGATGCTATGGCTAAGGAYGAGAGAGTTTGATGATGAAGTGTTGCTAAGGCAAGGCTTCATCAATCAAACCCTAGGGAAAACGACTCACTAAGGTGTAGAAACCCTAGGCCTTAGTGCGTTTTCTTCTTCCTTGGCTCGAAGACAAGATGAAAAACGGCTAGGCTAGAAGAATAGGATTAGAGTGTTGCTATGGCAAGGCTCTATTTTACTTTAGCAAAATCAAATGGCACTTTAACTTAGTAGGGACATGAGACAAGGACACCAACATGTGCTTGTCAGCTAGGGTTTAATCCAACAAATTATAACAACAAAATGCAAGTGCAAGTAAACAATACCATAACCATTCAATAAAGAAGTGTTTTGTAGAAATTTACTTACATCCACCAAGCATTCATATAGCCATACCCTAGTTGTAAACCTTCCACCAAGAAAAATGCCAAAAATCACCAAAAAGAAGCTTCCTTCAACAAGTGTGCCACAATTTCAGCCAATAATCCTAAGAGGGCCGAAAATTTCAGACCTCACCAAGTGGTGAGTGAAAGATGATGATCCAAATGAGAGTTTTTCTCTCTTACTTGTACAGTACAAATGACCTTAATTAAATTTTAGGTCATCAAAAGGTCGACAAGGCCAAAATACAAAATAATACTGTTTTACATTAAAATGTCATAATGAAACCCTAATCAAGAAAATAATGAGACGTCATGCCCTTTCTAGGGTGACGTTAGCCCTTTTTAGGGCAGCATCGGCCTCCTGGAGCAAGACGTTATCCCTCCTTGGGCTTCTCCAAGCTGCCACACGTGCCACTACTGCCATAACTGTCTCCCAAAATGTCCATAATGCTGGATGACGTCATGGGCATACTGGGTGACGTCATGGGCCTTCCAAGGTCAACGTTCTAGTGGAGAGGGCACAACCCCCCTAGGTAAGGCTTTGCCAGGGTGCCTCTGTGGAACGTCCTCCTCTTCTCCGGTGCAAACCCCTCTGTCCTGTCTCTGCCCCCTACTGGGGTCTCAACATCCATCTGGTGGGCTCTTCAGCCCCATGGAGGTCAGAACTAATCATCGCCCTATGTGTACTTGTCCAATATGGTATCTGTCAGTCGGGTATGATCTTGCACATCAACAGATACGCCTTCCATGGGCTCATAAGTCACAGGGATCATAGCAATGTTAATCACATCCAATCATCAATTTTATTAAACATGTGCATAAAACCCTTTTTACCCAGTCAAGTGCTCAAAGACTTTGTACAAATTTGCAAGGCAAGATTGGAGGAAGTGACAGGGCGTCCTATTGGGTTAGTGTCCACTGGAAATGGGATGTTTCTGGAAGAGATTAAATCCAAGTCATGTTTAATGGATGAGGTGGATAAGAGATGTCCTGACAAGGGGTGTAGTGATAGCAGGGAAATGCAAGACTTACCCGTGGGTGCCTTTGTAGAAGGCGAGCTGCACCTGTCCTGGATGCAAATGTTTCCAAGCCCATTCATGCCATTTTATTCTTAGTTCTTTATTTCTTTTTCTTTCAAGAAGCTAATCAGGGGACACTACCCTGGCGTGGTGACCAATGGTGGCAATGTTACCCACAAGCACTTTCACGGAAATGAGAAGGTTGGCTCGTGATGAGCCCCCCTTTCTCTTGGCCATGCAACCAAGAGCCACTACCCTGGTGTGGTAACCAACTGCTAGTAGTGTCATACCGCTAGGTACCCATGGACCTAATAGGCTGGCTCGTAATGAGACCCCCTATCCTTTGACTAGGTCTTGTTTTATTATTTTTATGGGTCCCTCGTATTTCTTGCTGAGAAGCTTTTTACTACTTTCTCGGGGATCTCTGGGCAAAACATCTCAAGGTTTTATTTCTAGGCTTTTATCTTTTGCTAGCTTTCTTTTACTTTCTTGGGCTTTAGCCCCTTCTTCCCGCAAGCCAAGGTGCAACCCTTAAATGATTGGCCAACCCAATGCCCGGACCAATGAAAAGGGATGGATGAGCGGAAAGTAAGATGGAAAGTGGTAAGTATGACAGGAGTGGACAATGTCTTTTCATAAATCCTCCCAGTGGCAACTCAAAACCTACGGGCACAAGCTTGCTAGGGCATCCTATCATTCCTCCCAGACATGGTCAAGTGGATAAGTATAAGATCCAAGCACCCGTTAGAAACAAAAAGAACTAGATGCACATATTCAAATGTTTTGAGAATCAGAGGACATATACCATGATACCCTGACTCATTACCTCATGGAGAAAGAACCATCTCTGATATAGGACCAAGCCGAGGTGATGGATGTTGCTGCTGCTGACAAAGTGGAGGCGCTGGAAGGAAGAAAAGATGGGCCCTCAAGGGCCATGCTTAAGTTGATCTGGCTCTCGGTACCCCATGTTTAGGACCTGTGGGCCTCAAGACATAATCTCCTTAGTTATCCCTAAAATTGGGGGATAACAAGGCACATCAAACTTTAATGTCTGGAAAGCTAGAATCCTGAATATTTTAGAAGAGCATGATTTGGATGCATTTGTTACCGGTGTAGTAGAGGAGCCTACTACAAACGCAGGGAGGACTAATTTCAAGAAAAACGAAGCTAAGGCGAAAAGGATCATATTTGATTCAGTGAAGGACATTATCATGACTGTCATAGCTTCCCTGAAGACTACTAAGGAGTGTTTTGACACTCTCACCAATCTATACGAGACTAAAGCACCTAATTAGAAGAGAATTCTGAAGAAGTAGATTCGCACATTTAAAATGGAGAGGGATATAATATATATATATATATATATATATATATATATAACACTGTTATATATTTAATAAATTTAATTTTAAAATTGAAATAAAAAAAACAAAAAACACATACCTGTAGCAGCCCGCTCCTTCGCGCAGGTTGTCCCTATCGAATCCTGCGCACACCTCTGGAGTCTGCAAGTGCACTTTGCTCAAAGTGATTGTCGACCAGTTGCTGTCTTATAACACAATATATATAACACCGTATATATATACTGTGTTATATATTTATATATAACTCAGTCTGCTGTCTTATATATAAATATATAACACTGTTATATATTTAATAAATTTAATTTTAAAATTGAAATAAAAAAACAAAAAACACATACCTGTAGCTGCGCGCTCCTTCCCGCTGGTAGTATCTCCTTCTCACAGGATGCCCCTATCGAATCCCGCACGCACCTCTAGAGTCTGCAAGTGTACTCTGCTCAAAGTGACTATCGGCCAGTTGCTGTCTTGTGAAGTGGGGTCGGGCCCTTTTAATTTGGAGGTTGAAACCCTAAAACCGCGCAGAAGCTATCTCAAAACCGACTTGAAAACCGAAACCGCGGCTTCAAGCCCTAAAACCGACAAAAAAATTTCAGGATCCTCGCGCGTGGTGTCACTGGGCGACCGGATCCGTTTCCTAAAAGTTGAGATCTGTTTCCGAGTGAGAGGATCGGTTTCCGGGCGAGCGGATCCGTTTCCGACACTGTTGAATATATCGCCGTTATCTCGGAAATGTTGGATATGTCGCCGACATTTTCACTCTGTCGAAATTTTCCCCCGAATATTTCGCGACACTTCTGAAACTTTCAATGTGTCGCGACACATTCACTAACTCGCGACATTTTCCCAATGTGTCGCGGGTCGATGTAATATTTCGGCCTGCTTATATTTTTTTGCGGATAAAATGCGCGTGAGGGGTTTTAGAGGCCGCAACTGCCTTTTTTTGCTCATTATTTCACTTGTGAAGTGTGAGAGAGCTAGAGAGGTGTGAGGAAAACCATTGTGCATCTATCCAAGGAGGAGAAAGCCAAGGATCTTGCTTCCATTAG
>JZKD02S1644088.1:106472-121805 GCA_000966675.3 Picea glauca
ACTTGATGTTGTTGATGATGTTGTCCTCTCTCTCTCTCTCTCGCATGATGCTGCTGAAGAATACCCTTCTTGTTAAGGGGGAGTGTTGAAATAATGTAACTGCAAAGAGTATTCTAATGATTATTTGATATATTATTCATCGGATCAATCCCCATTGTGGATTGATCATGTCGGTTATTGTAATAGGACCAAATCCCCTTTTGCGGATTGGTCAAAAGACAATTGTAATAGGCAGAATAAGAATTCGTCCCCAACAGATATTTAAGATGCCCATAAATATAATAAAGGTGGGTTTACCCACTTAGTTTGAGAAGTCGACCCTGCCAGTGAAGAGACACTTCACACGTGCCAGACTTGTATAAATAAAGAGGTCAACACCTCACTTAGACACACAACTCACTTGCTCATTGAGAGACAAGTTTCAGATTTGCTGCTGGAGAAGAAGGAGAGAGAGAGTGGCGCATATTTGGGAGATGACTTTCTGTATTAGTTTAAGAGATCTCTTGGCATTGTATTGGCTATCTATATTAAGGAATTTTTGTTGGGTTTTCTTACCCTAGAGGGTTTCCTAGGATAGATGCTGTGTCTCTTGTGATTGTGTATTTCTCAGTGATCTTGGATTATGCTATTGTTATCTAATGAAATGCAAACATCTATAAGAATGGCTTAAACATTAACATATCCTATTCAAATAAAATCTGTAGGGCTGACCCATTTTGAAGTACTTGATGGTAGTAATGTGCATATGGAAGATAGAGAGGATACAACCTCTTCCAGTGAACTTAGTAATCTTATGCCTTATCAACCTTTTTCATGGGATGAAGGAAATGTTGTAGAAAATGTATATCAGACCATGTCTTCTTCTGTTTCATCTTCATTTTTTATTAATAGAGAATATTCTTGTTCAATTAACCCTTTAGTTGAGATTGTTGATGTTAGTGGCTTCAATCATTGTCTTAAAAATATGATTTATACCATGATGAGTGATAGTACATTTATATCATTTGATCCCACTAATTTATCTCAAGTTGATGGTTGCTTGAAGTATGAACCCAAGGAGGCTTGCCAAGACAATGAGGCACTTCAGTTTACACCGATGGTTATGTAAGGCCCTCATTATTTTGTCTTGTCTTCAGGAATCAAGTATACCGACACATAGATTCTCTCACCAAGTACACTTCATGCAGATTTCATACATGGCTCTCATTTGGTATGCTACTTTCTTGTAAACTCCCTCCATCAATTCTATGATAACCATGCCATATTTTATGAAAGAATTGAAGCTTGGTTGGAGGGATCTTACTCAACTAAATTTCCCATGAATTATCACCGTGACATCTTTAATATGGTGGGTAGATTTTTTCATGTTTTAATTTTTCCTGCTTTTAGTCTATTTTTGCTCCAAGTTCTGTTACTAATTTTGTGTGATGAACATGTGTTTGCAGGATTGAAATTACATGGATGGATACATTGACATTATGGATTTACATAATTCATTTTTAGTCAATGTAGTGTAGGATAAGAGTAGGATAGAATAGGATAGTGTATTTTCTTTTCATAGTTTAGTTTTGGTTTCTAGTTTTTCTTTTCATAGTTTAGTTTTGGTTTCTAGTTTTTAATTAGTTTTCTTTTTTCCTCTTCCTTTTTATTACTGTGGGATGAATAATAAATGGATTCCTCAACAGGGATGGAAAGAAATGGAAGGCTTATGTGCTAATTTTTTCTCCTAAATGGATTTTTGAGTAAAAAATAATTTTTTGATATAAAAAAATTGTTTATGTTTCATTCTGAAAACTTTTCGTGTTGGAGTAATTTTCAGATCATTGATGCTATTCATGTTCACCATGTCAAATCTTTTTACAAGCATTTTGTCATCTTACAAGCATAATATTTTAAATAAATAATGCTCTGCAGTTCCTTTTGTGGTGAAAATGAACACTCAAACTTGTTCAATCTTCATATTAACATGATTCTAATTGGAAGATTTGGATTGATTGAGTTTTGATCTTGCTGTCCCATGCACAGTAAGTGGAAGTTTGAGTGTTAAATTTATGTGCATTTGAAATTAAATCCACTCCAATTCCCTTTAATTCCTTTGGATGATTATTTTTGAAGTGATGCGGGTGGATACTTACCCAATGAGTGTTTTCTTTGGTTACTTTAAGCCAATGTTATTTTCAGTATAGACTTAGCATAGTGAGCTCAACTGATTTTTCCTTTTTAAGTTGTTTCCTTTCAACACCGTTAGTCTTAATTTTTGGCTTTTGGCTACGCATATCTTATGCTATATTGAGTCAATATTTTAATGATGAGTTTTCCTTTAGTATTGTATCTTTCTTAGTTCAAATTTCTTCTTATATGCAACATAGAATAATATTTTTCAGATTGTCTAGAAACATGCTTTGACAATTTTGGACAACACTATTCTATAAATCTTTCTGTTGAGATATATTTTATAAATTTCTTGGAAATCTATCCTTTTATTCCCCAATTCAGTGGTAGAATCAATATTCAATCCTAGTCCTGCCAATCAATGAATATTTTAGACCTGATCTTTTCTTGAAAAACATCTTTCCATCCTTCTGAATCACTGATTTTGAGTCACTTATTTTGGTTACATTATTGATTAATATGATTTTTTTATCATGGATTAGCACTATCCTCTTATCTCATCATATATGAATGTTGAAATCATTAATGATAAGAGATTGCAAATACCTTGGTGGATAATGTCAATGCAATTTCTAAGATTGTATATCCCGAGTTCTCAACATCTATGTTGACCGTAGCCATGGTAATTTGAATTCTTGTGGGCCGTAACTCATCAATATATTGGGCCTTACACTCTTTAACATTCCCTAAATATGAACTAATAACACCAGGAAGAGCTTAGGTTTATTCACAACCTGGAAGCATAAGTCTATATGGGTCATTTTTATTTGATCTCTCTTGCTCATGATCTTGTTGGTTTTGTTTTTCTGTATTATATGTTTAAGTTATTTTGGATGGAAAACCTATCTAGTAGGGAGGCATGTTGCACACTCATTAACATTTTATTTTCTCAATATTCTATGTGATAGGTAAGCTCAATGAAGTGAAACTAATAATTTGTTTGCTTGGAACACTCTTGAAAACTTTAAGATATCAGTCTCATGGATTTACCCATCATGGAAAACATCAACAAATTAGAAATCAGGATTTGGTCATTTTATAATTATATATTTCATTTATAATAGGGGATCAATCAATCTAAGATGTTATATGAGAATATTTGTACCTTATCAGAGTGTCTCAACTGATTTCGTATCCATAGTGATTTCCTCTTGTCTCTCACAAGGTTGAAGGTAATCATATGGATTATTCACATTATTATCATTAATGACAAGAGGAAACAATTACCTTGGTGTGCAATGTTGGTGATTTTTGAATCATATTTTTATTTATTTTTAAAGCATGACAAAGGTTTGTTGGTGGATAGGTATCATTAGAAGATGGATAGAATTTAAGTTTGTTTAATTTGATTGAGGAACAAGATGATGTGTCTAGGTATTCAAATCTTACAACCATCAATGACACTGAGACTCTTGTGGAAGGGAATATTATGGGAAAGCAAACACTTCTTATTTCTCGAGAAGAAGGCTGTGATATTTGGCTAATGAACGAAGGATGAAAACTTGAATGATTGCAATGCCATTATGTTTTTACACAAGTTTTATGACAACCGATATTGTTTAAGTTTAGAGTAGCTTAGGATGATTTGCTTAGGATTAGTTTTAATCTTGGTCCTTATTTTTTATTTTTTAGTTTAATTTCATTTTAATAAGTTAGTCATTTAGAGGAAGAGATTTTTCCCAGATTGACAAATAGTTGAACATAAGATTCTATTTTTTTATGTAGGTTGGAAAATGGCTTGTGCAACCAACATCTCAAGATTTTTTCTCGTTATATGAAAAAAACTTAGGGAAGTGTTAATATACACTTGGATGCTCATATTCCTTTGTGACATTTTTAGAATTAATAAAACAAAATTTCACCAACTCAACAATGGATTTGAAATCTAATCTCATTCATGTATTCCCATTTTGGGTTTCTGATCTAATCTTAAACACATTCTATTGAAGAATTTATATTTGGAGTCCTCTTCATTCCATCATGATTATTTTTTATGAGCTCCATAATTGTAATATCCCCACTTTGTCTCATTAGATTGAATCATTTGAATACTTGGGATTCATAATTATCTTCTATGGCAAAGAAAAAATGATGCTTTGGTGAAATATGTCACTTATAATTTTTGATGTTGAGAAGTTTAACATTTTCGAACGTGCAAAAGACTTACTTATGACAATAAATCTTGAAGGTTTGAGAGATTGTGGAGTGTTTCATGTGATTGAATTTAAAAAAATTGTTTTCACTAGGCATCCCCATTAACCCATTTTTCTAGGTGCCCAATATATATATATATATATATATATATATATATATATATATATTTGTTTCACTAAATGAAAGAGAAATTATGTGTGACAGTTGGATTGGAGGATTGTGTTGCAATTTTTTTCATTGGATTATCAATTCTTGTAATCTTGCTTTCTTTTCCTTTCGCATCTTTACACTAGGAATATTTCCATTTGACTTTATTTCAAATGGTTAACCTTTCTTGCCTAATTATTGCCCTTGGTTTACTTTCCAAGTCTTCATTGAAAATGATTTCACTCATAATGTTCATGATGTGTCCCATGCTGCTGGGATTACAATCTTAAATTTATTTGATTCTTCTTTTGATAAATGACATTTTTAGTTTTAGGTTTCTTTTAGTTTAGTTATATTCTGTTTTTCATGAATTGGATTTAATTTTAGCATTTGCTTTCTGATTCTACATATTACTTTCATCTTTTAATTTGAATGTTGGTATGTTCTTTGAGATGATTTGACTTCTTAGTCTGTCCCGGGGATTCATATTTAAGTTTGAGTGAGGGGCAAGTCCAATTCTTGTCACATATTGAATATTTATTTTCTTACAAGTCATGGGACATGCGTGCTTCTCTATTTAAATGAACATTGATGAAGTTATTAACTGTGGATATGGAATAATAGTTGTGGTGGAGCATATGTGCTTACTGAGCATACCATGATAATTTGTAAGTATAGGAAAGTATCTACTTAATATTTTCTTTGAGCCCCACCCAATTTATATTAATAAGATACCAATACTATGATGGTTTTTGGGGAGACCCGTGGGTTCAACTTAAATGCTTAAGATCTAATAAAAAAATCAAATCAACTCTCGTATCACCCTGAATCCTTCACACCCCGTTTGCATATGCATATCTATATAAAATATAAAAAGGTGAACATATTTTGAAATAAAAAGGAAGTTGAAAGCTAATAGTGTGGGAAGTACAAGTAAACCTGTCGGTGTTGGAAAATCAAGGATTGATGGTTCATCACACTTTTCTTGGATTTAGTTGGTCGGGCGATCAACCTACATCTATATACAGTTGGTCGGGCAATCGACTAGATCTCTACATTATTCGATCGAGTAGTTGATTTACTTGTTGGTCGGGTAGTCAACCAACGGTTGAAGATAGTCAGGCGGTGGATCAAATAGCCCAACAATCGACTACGAGTTGGACATATAGTCGGTTGGGTCGAACATCCTCATTGATTCGACTAGACATCACATAATTGCTGGAGTCTAATCTAACAACCGATGGTTATATGTGGACACGATCTTCCCGATTTCAAGGAAAGTGGTTATATATTGAGGCTATATATAACAGACCCCTTGGGTCATTATCAATAAGAAATAGAACACATAGATCATGTAGATCAAGATGTGAAATATGCACTGTGATGTTTTGATCACAATGCACTATGATTAAGTGCTGTAACGGTGCTTTTAGACACCACCTTTGTCTTTGAAATTTTGTTTCTTCTTCAATTATATGAAATATTGTATTTTCTGTTTCATGTCGTGTTCCACCCTATTCCCCAACATGGTATCAGGCCGATGGTTTGAAACCTTGTTTGTTATCTACAAACCTTGTTGAGTCAGATTTGTTGTGTGATTGACTCTGGACCAGTGGATTGATGATTAGAACTTATTGAAACAAAACCGTGTATGTATAGATATCGAAGATGGCTTCAAATATTGATCTTGTTTTTCTGAATGGATCAAATTCTACAGTAATATCACCAGACATGGAAACCCTATTGAAGAGTAAAGGATTGTGGTAATATATGAATATTGTGATTCCATATCTAACAGATGATCAAACAAAGTTCACTGTTGATGGCATGAAGGATGAGGATGTGGGGGTCATCACGACCTATATCTCGTGGGAGATTCGGTTTCACATTAGTGGAATTGACTACCCTCATGAAGTTTGGAAGAAGTTGAATACGTTGTTCGACAGAGTCGGCGAGAGCCACACCATGTAGTTGGAGAAATAGTCGATCTCTCTTGATCCTCATTCCTTTGACATAATAGAGTAATACTTAGTGCGTTTCAAAGAACTCCAGTTGAAATTGGGAGAATGTGGAAAGAAATATCAAAAAAAGGATGGACAACTCATTGAGATGGTCTTGATGAACCTAAGAACACCATTCGACATGTTCGTTTCGACATTCCACACCAACTGGAAATCACGCAAGGAAGATGGTAAGGAATACACCTTTCAAGATTTTTATGGTCTTTTGATTACTGATCATCACATACTACTTGAAGAAGGCAAGCTTGGTGGTAAACTTCAAGACCACTTTCTCAAGGGAAAGATCAAGTTGGATATGAGGGACAGAGTATGGTTCGATACCTCTACGCAAAAACTTGCATTACACGACTAGAAACCTAAGGGACAAACATATGCACCCCAATGAAGTCGAAAGAAAAATACATGTCAGTACTATGGAAATACTGGACATGTGGAGGTCTTCTATAAGAAGAGAGACGATTTAGAGGAGAAGGTTAAACGCCTTGAAGGAAATGTGTCATCTGTACGACGATCACTGATAATTTCACCTTCAAAGTTGGAACTTATCAAGCCTTGCTATCTCATTCTGCACAGAGAGAATGGGTAGTCTACTTTGTGTTCACTCATCACATGGACAAGGATGCCTCCTTGTTCATGTGGTTGAATGAAACTAAGGAGAGAAAAATCTATGTTGTTGACGATTTTTCTCTAGATGTTGCTGGTCAGGGTGATGTACCCTTCTACATGGTAAAATTGTCAACATCTATCATGTGCCAAACCTCAGTTCCAATATATTGTATGTTGCACAGTTAAAAATACAAGTAAGATTGTAGAATTTTGGCCAGATCAGTTCTATGTTCATGATTTGAAGGAATGAAAGTCGATTATCGCCGGAGGGCTTCTCGACTTGACAAACAATTTATATAAAATCTGTGACATGAATTGACTTGATGGTGAACCGATTGATCTTGTTTCTCACATTGATGAATGAAGTCGAACTTGGCATGAATGACTCATACACCTAAATTTACAAATTCTACAGGCGCTAGCAACTTAGAACGTGGTTGTTGATCTACCTAAAGTGTTTCACCTTGAAGGAGTCTATACAGGTTGTGTGCTTGACAAGCATCACTAGGCACCTTTTAACTTTGGTAAAGCGTGGCGAGCATCTAACCTACTGGAGATGGATCACAATGATGCTTGTTGCATCAATCTACCTTACCTCGCAGGTGCACGATATATTTTAACTTTCATTGATGATTTCTCTCATTTCACATGGGTCTATTTTCTGAAGAATAATGACCATGTCTTTGAAAATTTCAAGGATTTTAGAGCCTTTGCTGAAAAGAAATGAAACTAACCCATCAAGTGCTTGAGATCAAACAATGGTGGTGAGTATGTAAATTGACCCTTTGAAGAATACCTGGTTCGATCTGGTATTGACTGGAAGTGGTCGGTTCCTCACACACCTTAGCAGAATTACATTGTAGAACACAAGAATCAGATGTTAGTCAAAATGGTTAGATGTATTTTTCAAGCTAAAGACCTTCCTCCTCGCTTCTGGGCTGAATAAGTGTATTGTGCAAATTATCTGATCAATCACATCTCCAATAGAGTTGTTCCTTCAATGAATCTAGTCGAACGACGGTGTGGAAAGAAGCATTTAATCAACCACCTCCTTGTATTTGGATGTGTTTCTTGGGCTCATATTTTCAATGATTGCAGAAAGAAGTTGGATGCAAAGAGTCATGCTTGCATTATGATGGTCTATTCTAAAAAATTGAACATCTATCGACTGTTTGATTCTGTCAAATGAAAAATCATTATCAAAAGAAATGTATGGTTTGATGAGAATACTTCTGACATCAAGTAGTTGAATTCATCCTCTGGATTGCTGCAAGATGATCCCTTTGATGTTGTCTCCAACATTGGTTCTTCTCTTTATTTTTTTAGTCATTCAACTGGATAGTCGAAATTTGTTCCTATTTTGAATGGACCATCGACCTTCGAGTTGACTTTTCTTTTGATCTCTGTTTTGACTGGTCTGCCACCTCTGTCGACTGAAAAATATCTGAATTCTAATTGACCTACTATTTTGAACAAGAGTTCACCTATTTATTGTTTGCCTCTCTAGGATGCCAATAACATTGAATATGTTGGAGCTAATGCTGGTGATATTTCCTTCGGACGAAAAACTCGAAGTCAAAACAAAAATTCCATCGTTGTCTTGATGACCCGTGTACTTGAAAATTATGATTTTATTGCCTACTCGGATCCTCAAGGACGACCTAAATGGGAATAGGCTATGCATAAAAAAATTGATTCTTTGTCGAAGAATCACACTTGGGACTTGGTTCCCCAACCACAAGGAAAGAACATTGTGAAGTGTCGATGGGTCTACCATACCAAATTTACCTCTAAAGGTGTTGTTGAGCGACATAAAGAAGACCAAGTTGTGAAGGTATTTTCTCAACAAGAAGGTATTGAATACACTGAAACCTTTTCCCTTGTTGCAAAGATGAACTTTGTTCGACTAATTATTTTCCTTACTGCTCGTTTTGGATGGAAAATCCATCAGATGGACGTGAAGAGTTTTTTTCTTCATGGAGATGTATATGATGGAATTTTCATGGAACAACCACCTAGTTTTGTGACATATTCTAACTTGGTTTTCTGACTCAAAAAGTCAATTTATGGTTTGAAGTAGGCTCCCCGAGCTTGGTATGCTAAGATCAACAATTTTTTTCTTTGACTTAGTTTCAAACGTTGTGAATCTGATCACATCCTGTATGCACTCCATACCAATGGAGACACTTTGATTGTTGATGTATATGTAGATGATCTTCTCATTATTGGAAATTATAATGATCTCATCATTAGATTGAAGAAACATCTTGATGACTCCTTTGACATGAAATATCTTGGTATTCTACATTATTTTTTGGGTCTTCAAGTATTACCACTATCTGATGGATTTTCCATTTCTCAGTATAAATATGTGATGGATATTTTGGCACATGTTAATATGGTTGATTGTAAGTCGTGTGCTACTCCTTTTCAATCTGGAGTCAAGCTCACGAAAACTTTCCAATCACCTTAAGTAGATGCTACACTTTATCGACAATTGGTCGACAATTTTATTTATCTTACTCATAGTCAACCTGCCATTTCCTTTGTTGTTAGTGTGGTTTCTCGGTTTATGTAGGATCCCAGGGAAAGTCACTGGAAGGAAATCAAATGAATTCTCTGTTATCTCAAAGGTACCACTCATTTTGGTATCAAGTATTGTTGAATTTCATATTCACTGGTTGGCTTCACTCGACTCTGACTGAGTTGGAAACAATGATGATCGAAAGTCCGCTTCTAGCTATGTGTTTAATATAAGAAATGAACCATTGGTGTGGTCGTGCAAGAAACAAAAGGTAGTCTCATTGTCGATCACCAAAGTAGAATAGCGTAGCGTCGTTCAAGAAGGTACTAAAGCAATATGGATCTGCCAACTTCTAGGTGGACTTGGATTTCCTGTTCAAACCTCGACTACAATCTACTGCGATAACCAAAGTGCCATACATGTTGTCGATAATCATGTATCACACAATAAGATGAAGCATGTTGAACTCCATGCTCACTATTTGAGACAATTGGTTCATGAGAACTTCGTCTCTCTTGAATATTGCAACATAAATGATGAGGTTGTTGATATCTTCATCAAACCTTTAGTTGAAGATAGATTTGTCAAGCTCCATGTGATGCTTGGGATTCATGAAGCTACAATTATGGGGGGGTGTCATGATGACACGATTTTACCTCTTGAATCTCCAGATACATGTGTTGATGGGGGGTGTTGGAACATCAAGCAATGATGGTTCATCACACTTCTCCTGGATTCATTCAGTCGAGCGGTAGACCTACATATGGATTCATTCAGTTGGGTGATTGAATTTATCTCTACATTAGTTGGTTGAGTAGTCGACATGCGTATCAGTCAGACAATTGACTAGTAGTTGAAGATATTCAAGCGGTGGATTGACAAACCCAACAATCGAATATGAGTTGGATGAATAGTCGGTCGAGTCTAGCATGCTTGTCGAGCCAACTAGACATCATAGAATTGGAGTCAACTCTAACAATCGATGATTATATGTGGACAAGATCTTCCTGATTACAAGTAAAGTGGTTAGATCTCGGGGCTATATATAGTATACCCCTTGGGACATTATCAACAATAAATAGAACACATAGATCATGCAGATCAAGGTGTGCAATATGCACTGTGATGTTCTGATCACAGTGTGCTCTGCGTAATTGCTGTAACAATGTCTTTTGACACCACCTTTGTCTTCGAAAATTTATTTTCTCTTCGATTTTTTGCAGTACTATATTTTATGTTTTACGTCGTGTTCCACCCTATTCCCCAATAATCAGGGCTATAGACATTTGCTGACAATGGGGCTATTCTTGTATGGTATCAAGGAAACTTCGTTGGGGCTATGGACGTTCGCTGGAAGTGAAGAAATGATAGGAAACGAGAGATGAGGAACACACTTATGTAGATGTATGTTTGTTATGAAAAGTGTAAACCCATGGTTAAACCAAATCTAGTCAGAAGTATGGTTATCATTCATATTTTAAGTAAAGGTCCTAGAGTTCTATTGACAAAGATAACTGGTTCTTCCAATGTGTCTCCATTTGTTGTGGCCACAACAAGCCCCTTTTCATTTTTCTTTTATAAGTGAAAGAACCCCCCCCCCCCACTAAAATTTGAACTCTAATGCCTAATCCTCTACTAATATAAGCCCGCTTATTCTTTACCTACCTTGAGAGAGTTGGGGGTTTGGATATTTATTGATGATTGTCTTTGATGGAGGTTTGTTAATCATTTTGATCTTATACTTTCAAATGTTATTCATAATTATTTTTGACTTATGATGTTTCGTTGATATTTGTATGATGAAATTGTCAAGTTATCTTTGAGACCTTTTGTAAATGTCGAAGTATTTGATGATCCTATATGACTACAAAGTTTGATGTTCTATTTTATAGATTGAATGAGTTTTCTTTGGAGGACTTTCTGAATGGATGACTTAAATGAAGAACATATATGCATTCTACATCCTCATGCTTGCATGTTGTACCTATTTTTGTAATTTATGCTCAAGATACATTTGGATCCACTTAGACTCAAAATCACCCTTTTAAATGTATACACCAATCATAAAGAAATAATGAGTGAATTAAATGCACAAGTGTAATGGATATTTAATACAATGGGCATTTAGAAGAAATGAATGAGAATACACGCTTACTCATTTTCTGCTCTGAAATACTTGCATACAAAGAATAATACCTTTTGAATCTAACTAATTTTAGGAAGAAAATAATGAATAAAGAGTGATAAATGTTTATTTTCTGCATTCAAAAGATTGTGTATATGATAAGGTCTTAATGAATTAATCAATCTTTGAAGCAATAAACAATAGCAAAACATAAATGAGATAGGATGGAGATATGCTTATGTAATGGAATAGATCTAATGCATGATGGGTATATGCATATGACAGAATGGATTAGATTTGAAACAAAGGCAAATTTGTGGACATAATTCATGGGTGTGGCAGAGTGTTTGTGGGAAGAATTTCAAGTGGAATATGAAGAATTGGAGGGTGATCAATACCTTCTACAATTGATCTCTGTGTATGAACTGAATCTAGATGAGTATAGTAGCTGCAAAATGTATGTGTTTGTTAATGAAAATGGGTGGAAATGAATATGAAAGTTGATCATATGAATGTTATCTTGAGGAGTATTATCCCAATCGATTTCTGAAGAAAATATAAGATACACATATGGGAAGAAGGTTTAGAAATGAATTGAAATGCAATGCGAATGAATTGCACAAAACAAAGTATTGGGAAAAATGCAAATAACATATATCTACAGGATTGGTGCACACAAATGAAGGGTAAAATGAAATCTGAGTTTTAATTACCAAAACTAATGTAAATGACAGAATTGAAATGCATGTAAACAAACAAAACAATACTAATCTACAAAATAAATATAGTATGAAAACACTTACCCTCACTGAGGGGCCCTTCCCAGGAGGTCAATGCTGCTAAGAAGGACTCAGATCAAGCTAGAAGGATGCTCAATGTGGTAGCAACAATCCATTCTTCATTGAGATCAAAAACTCTATTTTTACATGGCTAACAACTCCTTAAAGATTTCTCACAAGAATAAATCTCTCATTTACAAAATTTTCATGAAACTAATGGCTCTTTCTCACAACCCTATGAGGATTATTTATACATGAAGAATCATTGAGGAGCGGATGGGACCGAATCCCAATGCTCAGATTTCAAATTTTACTTTTTTGGAATAAAATCACAAAAATCTAGGTTTTATTGTAATTTGGGCAGATTCAAGTTAGGGATCCACCATATCTTCCAAACGAATTCACATTTTGAAAAAGTGCACGCATTTTACTCAATTTTCCACATTTTAGAAAAAAACCATTTCGTAGAATTTCGAGATATGATGCCATCTGCATGGAAATTGAGGTGCAAGTTGGCAGTTTGAGATTTTTGATAATTTTTGCATAATCATTCCTCCTGAGCTGGAGGTCCACACGTGTGATTTGGGCGAATTCTTCCCCACGTTTTCGCATGTAGATGTCGCTATGGACAAAACTCATATCCCCGATTTTCCTCTAGAATCTTTCCAAAATTTCGAACTATATCTGGTATCAGATGATTGTTGATGTTGATACCGGACGAGCACAACATTGGTATTGGACGACCGCAGAATTGGTACCATACGAGCTAAGTACAGGATGACATGGAGTGTGGGTACCAAATGACTGTGCATGTACCAATTGACTGTAGAACCTTTTGGTACCAGATGACTTGGACTGTGAGTACCGTATGACCTCTAGTGCGGGTACCAGATGAATTCAAGTGCGAGAACATATTGTTTGGACATAGAAACATAGGATTAAACCATCATCATCAAAAATATTTTATAATGATCCTTTTAATCACTAAAAATATGGAAAATTATGTATTAACCACATAGAATGAATAACAAGAGATAATGGAGGTTTATGGTGTAATTAGTGATATATTATTGACAAAATGTAGGGACAAGTTATAATGATGAGTGTATTTGTATGGAGAAAAACATGAAAAAACTGGAGCCCAACTCAAACCCAAGGATTTTCATTTCCTCATGCAAACAAGGTGAATAACTTATGATACTCTGCTTATAGATTTATGTGACATTGTTTCTTTTGTGTAGGTGTTGGTTCTTGTGGAGCGACACTTTGGAAATTGCCACAGATTGATTTCAAACATAGAAACAAAATTATCATAAAAATGGAGGACAAGCAGTGGATGTGGTATCAAAGTGATGGTGAATGATGTGCATATGGAGAAAATGTTGGTGATGGTGGCCATATGAACTTGGACATCTTTATACTTTGTATCTTACATCAATTTTAAGACCAATATTTACTTTGTTGTTCTTTGTTTGGATAGGCAACAATGACTTCATCCTCTTTGATATGAATTAAGAATGCTTTATGATGTACATAGAGAAGACACTATAGATGTTGCTTTGTATTTGTATACCACATATTTCCTTTTCATTACTTGGTCTTATCATCAGAGTATATTGTTCATTATGGTTGGTGGAGTGAAAGTGGAAGGTTTACTGAGTGGTTGTGATGGTACTTTCTAAGTGGTAATAACGTATAACGAAGTAGGTAATAGTGGTTATGCATCATGTTTTCCAAATTATTAGTAAATAAAATAGATGTATACTTGTTTTACCTCAAGTTACCTAATGTACATTGAAGTGGAAACTATGCAGAATAGGATGAAAGATCTGTGGAACCATGATTTGGAGCATTGAAAGCTGAAGATGAGGTGGAGAAAGGCTAAGATCTACTGAAAAGAATGAATCTGACGAGATCTGCACAAAAGAGGATGAGACCTGAAGAGAATAGAATATGATCTACGGGATCATGAAAAAAAAATAGCTGAGATGAACTAAAGATGTTGGAGATGCTGGAGATATTGCCAAGAATATGAAGATCTAGAAGGGATTTAGATATCTCCCCCAGACCCAATAGTTTGCATGTCCTCATGCAAACTTCTTAAGACTGAGTGGCATGCGGCTATAAGAAAACAAATTGTTTCTAGCTTTTGTTGATACCAATCTAAGAGTTGTTAAGAACATAAATCTGAGAGATGCTAGTGAATTTTGGGCACAAAGTCCATGAGTGCTAAGAAAGTCCACACAGAGAGAAAATCATAAGATCGTATAATGAATTGATCATAACATGAAGTACATCCAATGTCACATTTTGACAATTTAGATTTGAAAAATTTTCAAAGATCACTTATGAATAGTCCCCCTCTGTGACTGAGCGAGATAATTCAAGCATAACCCACAAAAAATGTACAATCAACTTTTCGTTCTATAGAAAATATTTCTATTTCCTTGATTAAACAAAATTCATCAAAAGATTAGCAACACTTATGTTCAGAGAGCCTTGCATAAATTAGTGTAGGGATTTTGTTCTTCTCCTTTAGGAAGGAAAATAAAAGAGTATTAGCAGTCTTAACAAATGAAAACCCCATAGGAAACCAATCAACCTTTTTCACTCTAAAAAGATTTACAGTCATTCAAGTAATGAAGATAAATTTCACAGTTGAGTATATTAGGATTCTAAGATCATGGTCCCTGATCCGGATTATTTTCGGCACGAAATGAGAGCGGAGATATAATAAAGAAATGCACAGAGATATCGCGTATATCCAGTAATATAACATAAATATATCAGAGATGCAACCATGAA
>JZKD02S1644099.1:0-13342 GCA_000966675.3 Picea glauca
CTTAGGAGTTAAAGGTTATGGGTCAAGTAATAGGGGCTATAGGTTAACAATTTTAAGGGTTATAATAACTAGGTATTAAGAGTTAAGAGAAATAAGTATTAGAGGTTAATGGTGATAATTATTATTGGTTATAGATGTAAGACATTATGTTTAGGAGTTATAGGTTAGGAGCAATGGGTGTTGGAGAGGTTAATGATGATAATTATTATTGATTATAGATGTAAGAAATTGTGTTTAGGAGTTATAGGTTAGAGGTGATATGAGTTAAAGTGGTTAGGTATTAAGTATTATAAATCCTATAAATGTTAGCAATTCGATGATGCAATGGTATTACAAGGTACAAAGGTTATGTTTATTAGGACTTATAAGTCTTATATAGGTTAGGGGTTACAAGAGCTAATGGATAGAAGGGTTAGGGGTAATAAAGATCTTAGGGTTTGAATTTAGTAGGGGTTAAGTGTTAGAGTGATCAATGTTAAAGGAGATAATGATTATGTGTGTTAAGGATTATGGGACGAGGGGTTATACACATGGGTTATAAAGATTAGGTGATATATCCATTAAGATTTAGGGGTTATAGGTTAAGGTATATATGGGTTATAGTGTTCATATCAATTATGTGTTATGGTTTGGATATAATAGGGCTCATGCATTATAAGGGTTATATAGATTGCATATTATATAGGGGTTTTAAGTGTTGGTTATTTATGGTTATATAGTTTTTGGGTGATAAGATTATGGGTGATTTGGGTTAGTAATTTTGGGTTTATAAGAATAATGATTATAGGTTAGAGGATATATGTGTTATGAGTTGTAATTTTTTAGGCTTAAGGATTATATGTATTAGGGGCTATAGTACTTTGGTGTTAAGTTTTAGGGTTGGGAGGGGTTTTAGGGTTTATCATAAATATGCATTAAAGATTATGGGACAATGATAATAATTTTTAGGTGTTAGGGTTATTGGGGTTAAGTGTTCAAATAAGGTTTAAGATATTATGGACGATATGTGTTATTAGGTTTGGGGATTATATGTGATAGAAGTTAGGAGTTTTGGGCAGGTTGAGGTTAGGGTTATGATTGCTAAGGGTTCTACATTAAAGAGGTTATGGTTATAAGGGTCCTTGTCTATACAATTTAGGGAACTGACTTATATTGGTAAGGGGTTATGTTAGAGTTTACAATTAATATTAGGGTTAGTGGTAATATTAAGGGTTATATAAGTTCGGTGTCATGAATTATTTTTAGGTGTTATAAGATATATGGTTTATATGAGTTATAATGTTTTAATGGTTAAGTATTATATGGAGTAGGACTCAAGGGTGTGAATTTATAGGTATAGGGGGTCAGGATTATGGGGGTTATATGATTTAGTGGTTATAGATGTCAACGGTTATATGGATTAGAGGTTAAAAGGATCATATGGCTTATATGGGTTAGAGTTTATAGAGGTTAATAGGTAGGTGTTAAAAATACTTAGGGTTAAGATTTATTGGATTAGAGGTTTTAGGGAAGATGTGATATGGGACACATGTTATAAAAGTTTTAATGGTTGGCTGTTATAAATTATTAAGAATAGATGAGTTAGGTGTTAAGGATTGGGGATTCTACGGGTTGTTATTTATCTTTTAAGGTTATAAATATTAGGTGTTATTGCTAATGGATTATAGGGGTTATATGTGATAAGGATTATAAGGTTATGTTTTAGGGGTTACGAGGGTTAATGATTATAGGGTGTAGAGGTGAGGTGTTATAGCAATTACATTCTATAGGCTATACAAATTAGGTATTATAGGGGTTCATGGATAGTTGTTGATATTATAGGGGATGAGGATTATGGGTGTTATAGGGTTTAGTGGTTATAGTTGTTAACAATTATATGGATTAGAGGTTAAAAGGATTATATGGTTTATATGGGTTAGAGGTTATAGAGTTTAATAGGTAGGAGTTAAAAAGATTTAGAGTTAGGATTTATTGGATTAGAGGTTTTAGGGAAGAGCTGATATGGGATATATGGTATAAAAGTTTTGAAGGGTTGGGTGTTAGAAATTATTAAGGATAAATGAGTTAGGTGTTAAGGATTAAGGATTCTAGGGGGTTGATATTTATCTTTTAAGGTTATAAATATTAGGTGTTAAAGGTTGTGAGGGATGACTTATATATTAGGGGTTAGGGATTATAAGGGTTATATGTGGTAAGGATTATAAGGTTTGTGTCTTAGGGGTTACGAGGGTTAAAGATTATAGGGTTTAAATGTGAGGTGTTATTGAAATTACATTCTATAGGCTAGGTATAAGTGGCCTATTCATTTAAGTTAAATCCAACTTGGCTAGCAGAGACATATTTTGATTTGATTTTGAAAGAAGTATGGAAGGATGTTGTTTTTCTGGAAGAGTTAGATATCCAACATAGAATTGATGGAAATTAAAAACTCTAAAGGACTATCTAGCGAAGGGTTGGACACCACTTTAGAATCACATTTGAAATATTTAGAATCCGAGCGAAATGATATTCTAAAAATTGAAGAGGAATAATGGCGCCAGAAAAGCCGTACTACTTGGATAAAATGTGGTGATCGTAACACTAATTTTTTCCACAAATTTGCTAGTGCTAGAAGAAACCAGAAGCATATCTGGGATATAGATGATGATACTGGTTAGGCCTTCAGAGGCCAAGAGGAGATCAAAGGAGAGGCTACTAGATTTTTCAAGAAGTTATATGTTGCAGATGGCCCCATGGCTCCTTTGGATCATGTAAATTTAGAATTTTTCAACGATTTGTGACTGTGGAAGATGATGTTCTTTTAGACAGAGCTATTACTAAGAAAGAGATTTGGGATATATTAATTCTTTTTTCCAAAGACAAAAGTCCAGGTGTGAACGGTTGGACTGTGGAGTTTTTTACTCTTTTCTTCGATGTGGTTGGTGATGATTTAGTAGATCTAGTAAATCCTTAAATTTGACTTTCCTGGCATTGATACCTAAGGAAAACTCTCCTCGGACTTTTGGGGATTACAAACCCATCACACTTTGTAATATTTGTTATAAACTGATCTCCAAAGTGATCGCCAATAGAATCAAACCTATTATCTCAAGGGCTTTGTCAACTGAACAATTGGGTTTCTTGAACGGTAGACATATCTTGGATGTTGTTGGGATGACACACAAATGTATTCACAGCATCAAAAAAAAAAAAAATCTCTATTATTAAAGTTGGATCCAAAAAAGGCTTATGATTGTGTTAGTTGGGATTTCCTTCATTTAATTCTTGTTCAAACTAGTTTTAGTGTTTCTTCTATTTCATGGATCATGAGTTGTGTGACTAGTGCATCTTTCGCAGTGCTGATAAATGGGGATACCTTGACTTTCTTCAACAGTGAACGTGGTCTAAGAAAAGGTTGTCCACTCTCGCCATTATTGTTTATCCTAATTATGGAAAGCCTTAACATCTTATTGAAACAGGGTCAAGAGGCCGAAAATCTGACCAGGGTTAGGGTTTCTAGAGTTGTTAAAATTTTACACCTTCTATTTGTCGATGATGTTCTCATCATGAAAAAGACAACAAATGCAGAATGACAATTGGTTAAGAACATTCTGGATCAATTATGTAGTGCTTTGGGCCTAAGAATTAACCATAATAAATCTAATTTCCATTATGCGGGGCTTGAGGATGCTGACTTGGTGAGTTTTAATGAATTATTTTCTTATAATTTCATGGAGATGGAACTAGGCTTTAAATACTTGGGATATTTTCTTAAAGCTGATAGAACCGTTTTTGAAGACTGGAGATGGCTACTTATAAAGTTTGAAAGTAGGATAAAGCATTAGTATAACCATTGGTTAACCTTGGGAGGCTGGTGCATCTTAGTAAAGGTTGTTTTGGAAATGCAGTTAGTTTTTTGGATGGCACTTACGGCGATTCTTGTTGCGGTTATCACAAAGATCCATAAATTGATTTTTGACTTTCTTTGGATAGGGGGTCATAATGAACATGTCATACATCTTTGCAGATGGGTATGAATTACAAAACCGAAACCTTTAGGAGGTTGGGGTCTTAGGAACCTCTTCATTTTCAATCATACGTTAGCAACCAACTCTCTATAGAGAGTCTTGATGGAGGACGAAATTTGGCATCGGGTGATCAAAGACAAATATCTCCCTTACGTATCCGTGGCTACTTGGCTTAGATCTGCCTAGGTTATTCAACCATTGGCTTCTCACTTTTGGAAAAAATTGACGAAGTCACTGCCACTCATTACCCACTAACTGAGTTGGAAGCATGGAAATAGTTATTCTATACTCATTTTGTTGGATAAAATTATAGGCATTGGTAACATAACTATTCTATCCTAGGAGATTTTATAGGCCTTAAAAATACAAAATATTTTCTATTTGTACCAAGTGAAGGCTCAGTCATATTAGGGCTATATTAGCGATCACTGGAGGTCCAATGAAGATTTGGGACTTTCAGGAATTCTGGCATTGGAATGGAAAACCTATATAAGGGCACTTATCTGTTCGAGTGTCCAACTGCGTTTTGGGGACGATATTTTATTGTGGACAGGTGGTGACCAGTCGGGATTTCTCTCGGCAAAGAATGTCTACAATGCCTTATCTCTTAAACTCTAGCCACAATAAATCGCTACATGGAGAATACAGTTATGGACCCAGGACTTGGTTTACAAAATCAAACTTTTCTTTTGGTTAATATTGGAATGTAAAATCCTCACTTGGGACTCTTTACAAAAAAGAGGCTGGTATGGCCCGAGCATCTGTTCACTCTGTTTTAGGGATGAGGATTCTATCTCACATATTTTCATCTACTGTCCATTCACTTTAAAACTATGGAAAAATTTACATATTGCTTATAATCTTGCCACAAACTGGGGAGGAAATTCATTAAACAACTGCTTTGAAGACTGGATAAAGGTGGAGAAATTATACAAAACTTTACCAATTATTGTATGTTGGTATTTGTGGCTGGAAAGAAACAAATGTATCTTTGATAGTTGTTTACTCTCATATATGAGGGTTTGTATCCAAATCAGAGGGATGATGAAGCCATCCAGATGCTAGTTGCAAACAAGGACACATAATAGGATAAAGAAGAATCCATAAATTATTTTGGATAATATTTGCTGGTTTGATGGAGCTGCAAAACTTAATGGTACAATTTGTGGGATAGGGGGCGTTATAAATACTATAGGTAAGACTTCCTACAGATGGACCTTAAACTGTGGGCAGGGCTCCAACACCAGGGCAAAACTTCTTGGGGTTTGGGCATCTTTAACATTAACACTTCAATTAAACATAATATGTTTACATGTCCTGGGGGATTCAAAGATTGTCATAGAATGGATAAACCACTTATGCAGTTTACAAGTAACCTCTCTCATGGGATGGAAGACAAAGAATAGAGAAATCATTGCCCTCTTCACTGACATCAAGTTTGATCATATATAAAAGGAAGAGAATATTGAGGCAGATGCTCTATCAAAGATTGCATTATAGGTTCCTGAAGGAAGGATACATTATAGTAAATGGTAAGATGGCCATGAGGGCCCTCCACTTTCTTTGCATCTCTATCCTTGATGGTCTTAGTCAATGGACCTGTTCCCTTTTTGTATACATCAATCACAATACTTTATTTTTGAGTTTTTTTTGGGTATATTTCAATGTTGGAACTATGTAATCTGTTTTTTGAATAGTTTACTATGGAGATTTTAGGCCTAGTATTGTACACCCTCTGTATCTTTTTGAGTGGGTTGTACTTTTTTCGATGTCTATTTTGAGTCTGGACTTGGTGATTATATGTTGATCACAATTCATTTATTTTTGGAGGATGGATATATCAGCATGACATGATTGTATATTGAGAACAACATATATTAATATATTGAGTAATTTTCTACTGGAATTTTTTTTTAGGTATTATAGGGTTCATGGATAATTCATATTATATTGGCTAATGTTTAGGTTTTATATTTATGATTATGTATGATTATAGCGGTTAGATTTTGTATTTATGATTATGTATGATTATAGCAGTTAGGTTTTATATTTATAATTATGTGGGTTAGGGATTTTATTAGGCCCTATAAATGATAAGGTTTATAATGTTTAATTTTAGATTATAAACCTTATCATTTATATTGGCTTGGGCCATTTATAGGGCCTAAGTATTATAAGGATTAAGGTTGAAGGAATTTATAGGTGGGAATTATATGGGCTATATGTATTATTCATTATCGATGCTAGTGATTATAAGCATTATATGTGGTATGGATTATGAAGATAACATGCTATACAGGTTAGGGATTATATTAGGATTTGTAGTGTTGGATATTATATGGGTCAATTATTATGGTTTATAAAGGTTATATAGATTACAAATTATAGGGGTTAAGTGTTATAATGTTTCTAGTTTGTGGTTATAGAGGTTAACAATTATATGTGCCGAGGAATAGGGATGATATGTATAGAGTTGTTTGTAATATGGTTGATACATGTAGGGGTTATAAATGTTAGGGGATTATAAGTGATATGGATTACTAATTAATTAGGGATATAAGGGTTTAATTTTAAGGGTTAGTTATAATGTCTTATAGTGCTTATGATTTAAAGGGTTAGCAGTTAGGATTGATGGGTGGCATAGGTTACATGACTAAATATTATAGCTTATAGGTTGGATTTAAGAAGATTTGGTGGTTAGAGAATGGGTCATGGGTGTTAATGATTAGATCTAATAATAATTATAGTGATTCAAGATTATAAAGATTATTTGAGTTATGAGTTAGAATGGGTTGTGAGGGTTAGGTGTTATTGGGGTTAGAGGATATCGATATTAGTATTAATGTTATAATGGTTATAATATCATGGATTAGAAGTTATAGGATTCAAGGGTTAAGTGTTAAATTAATGAATGGTTACAAGGATTAAGCATTGGGTGTTCATGGTGTTAGCTAGTTAAATATTATATGTTATATGGTTTATATTTTATAGAGGTATGATGGTCAATGTTTACAAATTTATATAAAGAGATAAACATACCATGGGTTAAAATTTCAATGTTAGGGCTTGTAGATTTATATTAAGCTATAAGGGGGCTAATGGTTATGGCTTCAAGGTGTTAGGGGTTATAAGTGCTATACTAGGGGTTATATGAGTTAGGGGAGAGAGGAATTATATGGGTCGGGTCAATTTTATATGGTTCAAGGGTTACATGGGTTCAATGATTATGAATTATAAGAGTGAGTTGATATTAAGGATTATACCCAAAGGTCACTTCAATTGGTTGAACCATATCTAAGGCATGTTGCTGGCAGGGAGGACACAAGTCATGGGTTATATGTGTTATGGGTAAATGGTTAGTGTCTATAGGATATAGGGACTATATATTAGTGGTTAAGGGTTATTTAAATTAATTGTTATAAAATATATGGATTATATAAATGAGAGGTTGTAAGGGTTATAATTTATAGGTGTTAAGAATTAAGGGTTATGTGTTATATGACTTAGTAGTTATAGTATAAATTAAGGGGATAAGCATGAAACTTAAGATTATATATGTAATTAGGTTATAGGGGTTTTAAAGGTTATAATGCTCAATGCTTAAGGTGTATACTAATTATTGTTTATAAAGGTGAGTTAGGGTGATGGGTGTTATAAAATTTAGTTGTTATAAAGTTAATGTAAATGAGAAATATAGTTGGTAGGGGTTAACAGTGATATGGATTATAAGGGTTTGGAGTGATAAGGGTGATAAAAATGATATAGAGTAGAATTAGGGATTAGATAAGTCATTGGATTGAGAGTTATAGGGACTAAATTAAAGAGTTAATGGATTTGAATGTTTTAGTGATAAATGGTTATAAGCGTTACAAGTTATTTTGATTAGGGTTATAAGCATTAATTGTCTAGTGGTTAGGGGTGATAATGGTTTAGGGTTAGTGGTCATTGTATGTATAAGGGTTAAGAGTTATTAGTGTTATGGGTTATATTAGTGGTTATAATGTTTAGAGTTTAAGGGTGATAGTTTTTATGGTTAGAAGTGTTATGTTTTATAATAGTTGATGATTGTAGTGGTTAATGGTCATGAAAGAGGTTATAGTTAATGATTAGAAGTGGCATGATTTATAATAGTTAATGATTATAATGGTTACTGGTTATGAAAAAAGTTATAGGTGCTATAGTTTAGGGGTTACAACAGTTAAATGTTATAGAGTTTTAGGGATATATTAGATGTTATAAAAATGACAATTTATAAGGGTTATAGGTAAGAGGGTATAATAAGTCAAGGTAATGGCGATGATATTTAAAAGTTAAGGGTTAGTGTGTAGGGGTTATAAGCATTGAGGGTTAGTGATTATGAGGATTAAATAGAATTGGAACTAGGGCATATAATAGTTAGGTGTTATAATGCTTAGAGGTTATATGGTATAGGGTTAGATGGGTTATGGGTGAAGGGTTATAAGGTTTGGGGATTAAATATATTTGTGGTTACATTATGAATTATATCTCTTAGGAGTTAGATACAATTAGAGTTCAATTAGAGGTTATATGGATTATAATTTTAAATTTATATGGTTTACGAGGTAAGGAGTTATAAGAGGTGGTGTATAAGTAGTTATAGAGGTTATATGGGTCAGTGTTAAAGCTTATAGGTGTATGTGATTAATGGATTACAAGGATTTAGGGTTTATAAGGTTTATATATTATAAAACTCATGGGTTATAAGGGTTTGTAATTGTAATTTATAAGGGTTAGAAGTTAGGGATTATATGGGTTAAGGGTTATATTGTTTCTAGTATTTAAATCTTAAGGGTTACGATTTCATAAGTGTTAGGCATGACAACTTATAGGGATTGCAGTTAATAGGTTAAATGTGTGAAGGGGTTATATGGGTTAACAAAGTTATAAGGTTTAGTGGTTATAAAGGTTAGGTTTTATCGTGGATTAAGTATCATAAACCATGTGCATTAGGGTTTTTAAATATTTGTGATAATACGAGTTATAATGCTTCCAGTCTAGATGTTATAGTGGTTATAGTTATTATTGGCCATGGATTATAGGTTATATTAAGGTATATAGTGGTTAGGGATTAAAGGTTATGGGTTATCAGGATTATTTATGGATTGATAGTTACACGAATTATATTAGGAGTTATATGTCAGATGCATTATATGGTTTAGTAGTTATGGGTCATAAGAGATAATGATTATTGTGGGTATAAAAATCATGTGTTGGGGATAAGAGGTTAAGGGCTATAAGGATTTTGTGATAAAGGTGTTAAAATGTCACAAGGGTTAATAAGTTGGGGATATAAGTGTTAAGAGTTAGGGTCACGTCTTAGGAATTAGACAGGTTAGGTGTTAGTGGTTATATGATTTAAGTGTTGGGTGTTAGGGGTTATATGACTTAAGTGTTGGGTGTTAGGGGTTATATGACTTAAGTGTTGAGTGTTAGGGGTTATATGACTTAAGTGTTGGGTGTTAGGGGTTATATGACTTAAGTGTTTGGTGTTAGGGGTTATATGACTTAAGTGTTTGGTGTTAGGGGTTATATGACTTAAGTGTTTGGTGTTAGGGGTTATATGACTTAAGTGTCAGGTGTTGTGGTTTATAAGGGTTACAAATTAATTTTTAGTGGGGTAGGTGTCAATGGTTATACGTATTAAGGGTTAGAGGTTTATATGTGTTCAATTGAGGTCGTATATAGGGTAATAAGTGTTAAGGGGTACAAAATTCAAGCGTTAAGGATCTATGTGTTAAAAGGATTAAACATTATTGGTATTAGTAGTCATAATGTTAATGATTATAGGGATTCATATATGGGTTATGAAAAATAGGTGTAAGGGGTTAAATGGTAAAGATTATTGGTATTATTGGTTAAGAGATAGGGATTGTAAGAATTAGAGGTTAAAAGTTAGTGGCAATAAAAATCAAGGATTACATGGGTTAGGAATTTATTAATATATGTGTTTGGTGTAATATAAGTTATATAGGTTAAGTGTTAGTGGTTATATAGGTCAATTKCTACTTATTATAGACTAATAGGGGTTACAAATTAAATTTATTGGGGTTATGTGTTATGGGTTATAAAGGTTAGTGGTTATAATGTTTATAATGATTATGRGATATAGAGCTAATTGAATTTATARTGGTTATATGTGTAATTAAGGTGACAAATTGGGTAATTAAAGTTATAGTGGTTAACATCTAAGGGTTATAAAGGGAATAAGTTAGAGTGTATAAATATTATAGGTTATATAAGTTAATTAGTGGGGCTAAGGGTTACAAAGGTAAGGGGCTATAGAGGTTAAGGGTTCCCATGGTTACATGATGGTATTGATAGAGGCTATCAAGGATAATTGTGGTAGGAGTTATTAGGGTTTGAGGTAATATAGATGATTGGATTATAAGGGCCAGAGAGTATGTGTTTTATGGTTGTTAGGGGTTATAAAGAGTGTGAATGTCAAAATTTATAAGTCTGTAGAGATTTGGAGGAGTTAGGAGTTATATGAGTCAAAAGAGTTAGGTATTATCATTTATAAGTGTTACTAGTTATACATGTTAGGAGTTTATTGCTTAGGAGTGATGTTGGTTATAATAGTTAGGTGTTATGGGGGTAGGCATGATATTGATAAAGGTAATAAGTTGTAGGGGATATGGGTTAGATTTAAGGTTATATAGGGTTAGGAGGGGTTATAATGGCTAAGCATATTGACATTAAAGGATATATATGCTAGTGTTATGGTTTACAAGAGTTATAGGATATATGTCTTTAAGGTTTATAATAAGTGTTTAAATGTGAGGGGTTACATGGGTCACATGTAAGTGTTCGCAAGGATTATGCATTAGGGTTATATATGTTAGGGACTAGTGGTTATAAGGTTTAACATTCAAGAGTTTTAAACATTAAGTGTTTTAGAGGTTATATTGATTTAGAATTACATGTTTATATTGATTGTAAATGTTAAAGGTAATGATTATAGGGGTAATGTGGCTTAAGTTATAGGGGTTACATCAGTTATAATTCTAGGGTTGGGTTGGTTAAGGGTGATTATAAAGGTGATGAGTTGGAGGTGATAAGGGTTGTAGGGATTATGGAAGAGATATAAGGATTGAAATGTAAGCTACAAGTGTCAAGGGTTTAGGTTTATAAAGGTTAGTGGTTATATGGATCTAGGTTATAAGTGTTAGGGTAATATGGATTACATTTTATAGGGGTAAGGTTTATGGGAGTTAAAGATTACAAGTCTTATATATTAGGGTTACAGGTGGGTTAAAGGTTAGATAGTTTTGGAGTTATACTATAGGTTATAAGGATTATTGGTTATGGGTTATAAGGGTTAATATTGCATTGTTATAATGGTTTTAATCTTTAGGTGTTATATGGTCATTATTATATAATGAAAGGATTTTATATATACATTATAGATATTGTGAACCATGGTGATTAACGGCTTGTATAAGTTACATGGATTATTGCTTACACATTATGTGGATTAAGGTTATAGATCCTTACTCATTTGTGGTTTGGAAGTTATAGATTATAACAATTAGGATTTATGGGTTATTAGGGTTAGAGATTATGGGTTACATGTGTTTGTGGTTCAATATTATAGGTTATAGGGGTTATGGACTTTAACATTTTCAAGGTTTAGTGGTTATATTATGGGGTCATATTGGGTAAGGATTATCAGTTAGGGGTTATAGGGGTTATTTGAGTTAGAGATTATATTAAAGACTAGGGTAGGAGGAGTCTTATGGTTTTGCAATTATGGGTCATAATGGATAAGGGTTATATATGTTATAAAAGTTAGGGGTACTAAGTGATCATATATGTTGCAAAGATTAAGAATAATTATGAGTTAATTTTTATAGGGTTCAATAATTATATGGGTTATGCATTAAAGATGTTAGGTGTTAGGTGTAAGAGGTTATTAGTGTTAGTTTTTAAGAGTTAGGAGTGACAAAATTAATGGTTATAAGCTAGTAGTTAGGGGTAATAAATATTTTTAGCAATTAGCAGTGACAGGGATATGGGTAATAAATATTTTGAGTGATTAATAGTGAAAATGGTTATACAAGTTTGGGATATAAGATTTATGTGTGTGATATGCATTAGACAATATAAGGGTTCTAGTGGATACACGTAAGAGGCAATGATTTATAAAGGTTAGGGAATATATATGTTAAAGTGATCTATGATTATATGATTAAAGTGTTATAAAGATTTAGATTTAAAAGGATTGTGGGTTATATGAGTTATATGAGTTTTGCATTTGTGGTTATAGGTGTTAAGGGTTATAAGTGTTAGGGGTAATATTTATTATAATGATTACAATTTGTAGAGGTAAGGGTGATAATCCTTATAGGGGTTAAAGGTTATAGGGGATACGAGTTACATTTGAATATATAAAAGATAAAGGTGATAAGGGTTATAAGTGTTATGTTTTATAAAAATTAAGGGTTATAAGGGTTTAGGGGAAGATATTATAGGTGCTAACGATGGATTATGGATATATTTGATAAAGGTTAATGGTTAGTGTAAGGGGTTAGTGTTTTAGGGATAGGGGTTATATGGATTTAATGTTATAAGGGTTGGGGATTATAAGAGTTTGGAGAAATATTTGAAATCGATAAAGGTTAAGGGGGTTTGGGATTATGGATTAAGGGTTAGTATTATAAGTTTTAAGGGTTATGATTGTAGGGATTAGGGGTTAGAAGAGTTAGTTATGGTTTAGAAGGGATAAGTGTTAGGGTTAATAAGGTGTAAGGGTTACAATGTTTATAGGGTTTATAAGTTCTTATATTATGGATTAGAGGTGGTAGCTTATAGAGTTTCACATAGATGTATTATAAGAGTTAAGAGATTGTGTGTGTTATATGTGTTGATACTTAAGGCTACTAAGTGTTGGGGGAATGGGGTTATAACCATTAGTAGTTATGAATTATAAGGCATAATGATTATATACGTTATGGATTATACTAGGATTTATAGAGATTAGGTGTAATATAAATTACAATAGATAGCTTGATGGGTTAGCTCGAGTGCGCGGGAAATTAGAGCTATCAAAATCCCTTAGATGCAAGGAGTGTGTGGGAAATCAAAGTCTACACAAGACAAAGATTAGGAGGAATAACACTTTGGATAAGTGTTAGTGAGATTCAGGAATCCCATTTCCCAGGAGAAGAGAAGGTAGAAACCTTCGGAGACTTAGAAAATCTTCCAAGTCAGGGATGATTTTAAGGATGGGGATTTGTTTTAAAATGTGGAAACCTTGGTGAATATTACTAATCCTTCATATGTCAAGTATAAATGTTTGGCGATATTTTTGTAAA
>JZKD02S1644099.1:78193-112695 GCA_000966675.3 Picea glauca
CAAAAACTATTGATTATTTCTCATATATTGTGCATGGTGTATTGTGGTGTATTGGTGTAACTCTTATACTATTTTTCATTGCTCATTGGATATAATTGAATGGTTTAAGTATAAGCTGAAAAATGTTTTAAATTGTACTTGATACTGATTCACCCCCCTCTCAGTATCAACAATAACATCAAACTGCTTGGTTCTTGGCCACGAACCCCAACAATAAACTAGGGGCCCTAACTAGGGTCTTTTTCCATGGCTCTAACTGCTTGTTCCTAGACCAAGAACCCCGGGATTGTATTGGGGGGCCCTAGATATCAACTAGGGTCTTTGCCATCATCCCATAGAATGGATCTTGTAGATGCATTAATTTTAACACATATTATTTATGAATCAAAGTTATTAATCAGTAAGTCTTAAGAGAGTCTAGAATTGTGCTTCTTGTTGATAAATTTCATTGATGGCCACTTATTTGAAAATGTATATGTGTATTTGATGGGTGATTCATGATTTTCTTAATATTGTGAAGTCCATAATTTGTATGCAGACAAGTATCAGTTCTTAACTTTTTGTAATCTTTGTAGGTACAAAGAGTTCTATAACAAGTTTCGAGAATGAAAAGAGACTCTAGCATTGGTTCAAAGTTTGATCAATATTTTGCAACAATGCTTCTTTGACCCTACTATGATTATAAAAGAATTTGGAATGAGCAGTAAATCATCAAATATTTATTTCTTATTATATATTATTCATCACATGGTTTCTATAGATTTTTGAGGAACTATGAGGGCTACCCAACAGGCCTATCTTACGACCTCTTGTTGGGCTCTAGGTTTGGTTATGAAAATATATCCTTGTTGCGTTTTAGGATAGAAAATAGGTTTGTTTACTTCTACCAAGAATTTTGTCCTCAAATGATGGATATATGTTCTTTTAAGGTGCCCTTGCAAGTAGTTTTAGTAACCAAGTGTTAGCACATGCAAACCTCAAAACATATAGCACTCCTATAGGATCTTAACAAGCTCCTATTGTTGATCTAAACACTAAACATACATGAAAAATGAACAAAGGTATTTTTGGTCAACATGACCCTGGATAAAAAACCCCCGAGGAAAACCAGTTTGGAGATAGATGTATATACAAGATCTGAAAGAAAAATTTGCAACAAGGAAAACATATACAAGTGAACCTGGTACAATAACAACCACTCTTGGATGTTTTGGAGTCCCTTGTAGATGTGCATGCTATCCCTTTGAACAAAGGTTCCCTTTACCTTGCTGTGCCCTTATTCTCTTGCTAATCCTTTGGTCCTCTTCCTTGTCTCTTGCCTTTGCCTTTTCCTTTGACTTGAACCTTGCCTTTGCCTTTTCCCTTGCCTTGGTATTTGCACCCTCTAGACAAGTATGCCCCCCTCCTTGGCTTAGTGCGCACTAATTTTCCCTTTCCTTCGTCTTTGCATCCTCTACAAAATTGTGCCTCCCTCCTTGGCTTAGTGCACACTAAGCTCTAATGTGCCTCTCCTCTAGAAAAAAATCCACACAAGGATGCACCCTCACTTACCCTTGCACCCTCCATGCTCTAGAGTGTGCCTACTCCAAGTAAATGAGTCTCCTCCTCAAGGATTCTCCCTCACCCAAGCTTGATGTGCCTCCTTCCTTTGGATATTCCCCTCCACTAGCTTGTGTGCCCCCTTTCTCTAGAATGTGCCCTTCTTCAAGCTAGTGCCCAACCTCCATGAATGACTCTTCAAGGAAGCTATCAGCCTCACAATGTCTTCTCCTCAAACCCTTCACCTCATGTGCCCTCCTCTCCTCAAGAAATGTGCCCACGTGTTTTTCATCTCCTCCTCTCCTCACTCAACCTTCTCAAGTGACAAGTGAGCCTATCCTTACCCTTTTCCCTCCTTTAGCCTATCATTGGCCAAACCCTAAAAGACCAATGGCCTAGATTCAATCTTGTTGATTTTTCATAGCATTAGGTTAAGCATAAAGTTCATTTAATTTTATCATGCATTAACCATAAATAAGAATGTTGCAACAACCAAGATCACATGAAGAAGCACCATGCACAAGAACACAAGATATATCCTGCAAAACCCTTCTCAAACAAAGGAGAAAAACCCAACCAAATCCTTTTCTATACTCTTCAAGAGAAATACCTTTCACCACCAAGAATATCCTAGCACACAAGAGGGTGCACAACACCCTAGAAATCTAGCGCCCAAGAGAGGTGCACAAAACCCTAGAACTCTAGCGCCCAAGAGAGGTGCACAACTTTGACCAAGAAGTGTACTTGCTGAAATTTCCAAAACCCCAAGTGTGTGTGTGTTTACAATGAAATATTTCCTCTTACTTATATTAGACTTCTCCTATAAACTGAAGTGTCTATTGGAACAACAGGGCTGACATAACTTACTTATATTATTTATTTATTATTATAATAATTAATATTAATATTACTATTAATATTACTATTAATTATCTTTTACAATTTATCTTTAGACACAATAAGGTAGGCCCGACCTGTACCCTTTACACAATAACTAGGGTTATAGGTAGGTCTGACTCTTGAACAATATATAACAAAGGATCTGATACACCCACTAGTGCTCATCCACTAGGGGCACATCGATAGGGATGCCATGGACCTGATTCACTGCATTACACAGATGAACCAGCTCTTCACATGTTCACCTGTGCTTGTCCATAGGCACGTACACTCTATATATCTACTTTCCCACTGCCACATACATGAGGATCATCCAGAGTCTTCTCATCAACTCTGTTGCTACTCAGAGGAGTCCATCACATCATCTTCATTTATGTTCTCATGACGATGTGCCCAACACTTTTGGTATTTCCCACGTTCACCTTGTGCTCAGCCACAGGCAGGTCCTAACTCAACAGATCGCTCTTACATCGGATAATCATCTGGAGTTCTTCTCACTCACATCATGGAGGAGGCCATATTTACATTCCGAACTCTGTCCCAGGTAGGAACCATGAACCCTTCATAGGGGATTTCTCTTAGGTTTGTAAGCTAAGAGAAAGAATTCACATAGCTGCTATGTTCCACAACTCACAGGTTTGTAAGCTGGAGGATGTCTCCCATAGTTTCATTCATCAACACTTCCTCTCATCTAGGGAGGCATTATTCATTTAGCCAAGTCTCATACCGATGTACTCTGACTTTTTTTTTTGTCTAAGGTCATCCATACTCCCTCTTAACTCAAAAGGAGTTCTTCATCAAGTAAATGTTTAGTGTAGAAGTTTACAGTCTGCTTAGGTGGAGAAAGGTACTGCAAGTATGCAATTTCCTCTGCATCATATCTCTGACATAAGAAAAATTTATCTCTCTATGTGACAATCCATTTGGAAGCTCTGGGTTATTTAAGGAGCTTTATATATGGATTTCTATCATCAAACATAGGAACCATATCATGGTCAAGTAGATATGTCGGTAGTATGTGAAGCCACATTGCTTCGCACACTTGCTACTATATATATACTCTATCTCTGGTTACAAGTAGGTCTGACCCTTGAACAATATATAGAAAAATATATGATATACCCACTAGTGCTCATCCACTAGGGGCACATCCATAGGGATGCCATGGACCTGATTCACTGTATTACAAAAATGAACTAGGTCTTTACACGTTCACCTGTGCTCGTCCACAAGCACGTCTGCTCTACATATCTACTTTCCCACTGCCACCTACAGGAGGATCATCTAGAGTCTTCTCATTAATTATGTTGCTTCTCAGAGGATGCCATGACATCATCTTCATTTATGTTCTCATGATGACTTGCCCAACACTTTTGGGATTTCCCACATTCACCTTGTGCTCAGCCAAAGGTACGTCCTAACTCAAAAGATCGCTCTTACATCGGATAATCATATGGACTTCTTCTCACTCACATCATGGAGGAGGCCATATTTACGTTCCTAACTCTGTCCCAGGCAGGAACCATGAAACCTTCATAGGGGCTTTCTCTCAAGTTTGTAAGCTGAGAGAAAGACTTCACATAGTTGCTATGTTCCACATCTCATAGGTTTGTAAGTTGGAGGATGTCTCCCATAGCTGCATTCATCAACAAATATAGCCATGTCTAATCAATGGGTGAGATTTAATACAAAAATCTCACTTAGAAAACCCACTTTCCCAAGTTTCCTTAGTTTGCCTCATGTCCTTTAACTCACCCACAAAGTGAATTAAATGTTACTTTTCCCTTAAATGACATATTTCACTTTTGACTCAAATCTAATAAGTCAACGTGAAATTAGAACATAAAGTAAACTATTAAGGGTAATAGTTTACTTTATGTCCAAGTGTTTCACCATGGGGTGTGCCTGTTATTTTCATACGAAATAATGATGGGTCGTAGAGACTATGAATTGACTACCGTCAATTGAACAAGGAAATGATCAAGAATCAATATATGTTGCCAAGGATTGACGATATTTTTGATCAAATGAAAGGTGCAACAATGTTTTCAAATATCAACTTAAAATCAGGGTATCACCAGCTACAGATCAAGGGCGATGACGTCCCTATGACCGCCTTTAAGACAATGTTTGAACATTACGATTTTATTGTTTTACCATTTGGACTAATGAACGCCCCAGGGGTATTTATGAGTTTGATCAACGGGGTGTTCCGCGAGTACTTTGACAAGTTTGTGCAAGTATTCATTGACAATATTTTGATTTACTCTCGGGTGATGGAGGAGCATGACGAGAAATTTTTCTTGGTACTACAATGTCTACGAGATAACTAATTGTATGGGAAATTGTCTAAATGCTCATTTTATCAATCGAAGATTCACTACTTAGGGCATGTCATCTTCGATGAAGGTATCGTCGTGGATCCAATAAAGGTCGAGGCCACTATGGAATGGCCTACATAGATGAATGTCTCGGAAGTGTGTATCTTCATGCGTTTAGTGGGATACTATCAACGGTTCGTCGAGAGATTTTCGAAGATAGAAAATCCGTTCATGGAATTGCAGAAAAAGAACAAGAAGTTTGTTTGGACCGAGAAATGTGTGGAGGTATTTTGGAGGCTTAAGGAGATGTTAACCATGGCATTGATACTAAAGGTCCCTAACATGGGTGTGAACTTCTTGGTATGCATTGACTCATCCAAGACTTAGGAGGAGTCTTGATGCAATATGGTCAAGTGATCACTTACATCTCAAGAAATTTGAGAAGGCATGAGGAGAACTATTCAACGAATGATTTGGAGTTGTTAGCCATTGTTTATGCCCTGAGAGTTTGGAGACACTACCTTATTGGATGAAAATTTGAACTAAAAATGGACCACTATGGACTACAAAACATCTTTGCGCAAAGCGGCTTGAACAAGTGACAATGGATTTGGTCGGAATTTCTTAGCGAGTATGATTTCTAGATTACTTACATAAAGGGAACAATGAAACCAGTGGTTGATGAGTTGAGTCAGAGACCATGCATATTTTCGGTAATTCCTCTTCAGATGAATCTACGTGAAAAGATTCTAACTTTACAGCACGAGGATGACTGGTAGAAAAAGGTCAAGTATTTTATCGGATAAAACACCATGATGGTACCAATATTTGAAGGATTTACATTGGACGATGATGGATTATTGAGATTTAAAAATTGAATTTATGTACCGCCGAAGGATGAGTTGAGGAGCTTGATCCTAAATGAGGCTCATATCACAGTGTACATGGCTCACCCAGGAGTCACAAAGATGAGGATAGACCTTAAACCCTTATTCTTCAGGAAAGAAATGAAGGCAAACATAGTCAACTACATGGCTAGATGTCTAGAATGTCAGCAGGTGAAGGTTGAACATAGACATCCAACAAGATTACTACATCCACACGTCATTCCAAAATCGAAATGGGAGGTCATTTCGATGGATTTCATTTTTGGATTGCCACTGACGGCAAGGAGACATTACTCAATCTTTGTGGTAGTTGACACTCTGACGAAGACTACTCATTGTATTCTTGTGTGTACTATGTATCAGGCACCTAACATAGCTAGAGTTTTCATCAATGATATTGTGAGGCTACATGGTGTGCCAAAGAGTATTATAACGGATCGAGGATCGGTGTTTACGAGACAATTTTGGACTAGTTTCCAAGAGGCCTTTGGAACTTAACTTAACTTTAGTATTGCGTATCACCCGGAGACAGACGATCAGACCGAATGAACAAACCAAATCTTGGAAGACATGTTGTGCATGTATGTGATGGACCAACATAAGCATTGGGAAGAATTCTTGCCATTGGTAGAATTCACATATAAAAACAGTTACCAAAGCACCATTAAGATGACGCCTTTCGAGTTTCTTTATGGGTGACCATGTCATATGCCTTTGAGTTGGGATCATCTTGAGGATAGGGTCTTGGTGGGACCAGAAGTGATCCAAGAAATGGAATATCAAATGAAAACAATAATACAAAGGATCAAAGAAGCACAAGATCGACAGAAGAGTTATGTCGATGCACACCGTGTCGACCGTAGTTACGAAGTTGGTGATCGAGTCTTCTTGCAAGTAAAATCGCATAAGGGTTCAATCAAGTTTGGAAAGGGTGATAACTCTCTCCTAGGTTCATTGGGACCTTTCAAGATTTTGGAGAAGAAGAGTTTGATGGCCTATTGACTAGCCTTGCCTGATTATTTGAGGCTTATGAATGATGTTTTTCAAGTATCTGTTTTGAGACATTATATTAGTAATCCTACACATGTTATTGACATGAGTTCCTTGTAGGTATCGGACGAGGGTGCACTCACAACTGATTTGATCTGCGTCTTGGATTATTGCATTTGACAACTACAACTTCAAACAGTAGATCAGGTCAAGGTCCATTACAACTATAGTCTGCACGCGGTGACCTAGGAGGACGCATATGATATGCGCCAATAGTTTCCATTTTTGTTTGATAGATAGACTTATGATACTATGATACACATTATTTCGACACTCATATACTGTGAAACTTTGGGACGAATTTTATACCAAGAGGGGGTGTATGTAACATTTCACTCTTGTGCGCACTGAGTAAACTTATTCTTTGAGGTCACTTGCTTGCAAGTAATCCGTATTATTATACTATTGGTTGTTTGATTATGATTATGAGGCATTATGGATATCATTATATGTTATTTTGTGTATTTGCATAGACAGGTGCTATTGACTTGGTTCTCATGAGTGTGTAGGACTTTGGACCTCGAGGATGCAGAGGCATCAATGAAACCCCTTGGACTTCAGATCGAGTCAGGCAGTGGACTATTGGGGTTTGATTTTTGTTGATATGACATATGTACATCTGATTAGATGTATGATGATTGATTATTATTGCTGACATGATTCATTGATGATGTAGGCTAACGATAGCTTGTCGACCAGACTCACATGTGGAGTAGAGGGGTCATGCACAACAACCAGAGACTTTAAGGGAGAGGTGTGGATAGTAGCCCTACCACATCCTACTAGCACTTCCGTCGTTGCTCGAACTGTAGGTTAACGATTACCTATTTTGAGAAGACCCACGATGTCATGAGGGAAGACTGCAACAGTCGCTTACGATGATTCTAAGGGGCACGCAATAAGGCAGGGGCCTTATTCCTTGGAGTCCCTTAGTCTCCCACAAGATCATCTGGAAGAGTATTCACTCTATGGGTTTTTGATGTCTACCAAGTCATTCAAGAGGTGAGTGGTAGCCTTGGAGAATGTAGTGCGTCCTAAATGGCACGTCACGCAAGGAAAATGGAAAGAGGCAAGTGGAACCCTTGGAGCACGTAGTGTGTCCTGAAGGGAACATCACGTAAGGAAACCAAAAAAAGGTGAGTGACACCCTTGGAGCACCTAGTGCGTCCTGAAGGGCACGTCATGATTTCAATGGGTAAGTGAATAAACCTAGTCGACCTTAAAATGAATGATGTGATAAGTAAGATTTAAAAACAATTTCCCTAATAAAAATGTCTCCCAACCTAGTGAAATTAAAATCTAGGTATAAGTAACACATGTGGTAAAAATAATAATAATCATAATTAAACATGTAACAAGAAGGGGGTAAGAAATTCAATTAAATTATTAAAATCAAATTACAATGGGGGATTAAAATTAAAAAGGGGAACTGATTGTTTTATCTACATATGCTAATTTAATTTTTAATTAAAAAGAAAAAGGGGTAAATGGTTGTTTTTCTACACTTGCTAATTTGAGTTTTAGTTAAAAAGAAAGAAGAGGGAAACTTAAAAGAAATAGGAAACTAAAGGAAAATAGGGAAACATAAAAAAAAAGGGAAAAATATGTAAAAGATGAATGTCTAACTTAGTAAGGAATCTTGTCTTTAAGAACTTTCTAATTATGAACTCAACTAGGAATTTCGTAAAGTCGTAAGTCATTTAAGATGTGTAAGGGAATATTTGGGACACCAAGGAGAATTTTTAGGAATTCTTTTAGGTGGGTGAGGGAAATAGGAATAATTAAATAATTAATGAAATTAATTTTCTGGTGCAACTAAGGGGATGGGTGACATGTGTATAGGGGAGGTTTTTTATGATTAAATTAATGAAAAAGAAATTAAATGAGAATTTGGGAAATAAATCACTTAAAAACTCTATCAAAAGGATCGAGGAGGAAGACTATGGATCTCATCTTTATGCGTAATGTTGCGCTACTAAATTGTTTTCTTGACTGAACTTATCTTGTGGGAGTTGGGATACCCAGCTCGGGTAATGGGTGGTAGCTCGACCTTGTGAGGCAAGTTGGGTGCTAGTTTATCTCTGGTATAGTGTGTGTGGCCCCTTTGCAGCTCGAGGGGCTCAAGATGAATAAGAGTACCCCTAGCATTTCCTGGGAGGTACCAGTGAGGTCACATCGGTCGAAAAGCGAGAGTTGTAAGGAGCGCGTGCAGGACAACGACTCGGAGTTGTCGCATTGAGTTACAGTATGCATGTGTTTATTTTGAATGGTAGATTAATGTTGTTCGTGCACTTTCATTATTGTACATATATTGTGTAAGGAAATGTGTTTTACTTATTGTTTTAATCAAAGAAATTAAATTCATCCTAGTCTTACATTCGTTGCATTCTGAATTGATTTCATTGGCAACCCAAACCCTGATTTCTATGATTGTTTTGTTTTTGTTTTATTGATTATTATTTAAAAAATTGTGTTTTTCCCTTATCCCTTCAGTTATCAGTCCATGCCTCAGCAGTCGGCCAGGAGCCAAATTGACGGTCGTCACTTCAGTGTTTAAAGACCTACAGATTCAAATGCCCTTCTTATCTATCCCTTACTTATCTCTGCATTGATTGATTCATTATCGAATGTTTAGTCCTTGCACTTCTTGTGATTGATTACATCTGCGCTTTCTAGTGATCGATTACTTATGTGTCTTTGTGTGATTGATTATCTCAGAGTTTTCTTGGAGTCCTACACAGCCTTTGCACCACTAATTTCTAGGCAATTTACCCAGCCTAGGCACAACCTTCAACCATGTTTTTCTTGGCATCTTACACACATCAATTTTGTATTTATTGTATGCACAACAACTCCATTTATTGACTCTGTAGTTTCATAGATTTAAATAACAACCTTATCCCTTATTTACTATGCGAGTTAGAAATATATACACTACGAACTTAAATACATAGAGATTTACCTATTGTGCTTTAATATTGTTTTTGCTCTGCGTTCTACCTATTTATTCACTGATTCATACAATATACACACATATCATTTACTATGTGTTTTATTGACCATATTTGACTGCGTGTTCATACATTTAATTACCCTGGAAATTTTTCTTGGCGTTGGACAACGAGTTATCTTTGACAACCATTTGTCAATTTGTTTTTTCTACCAAATCATGTTACCAACTCGTTTTGTTTTAACCAATTCATATTACCAAATCGTTTTTTTCAATTCGTTTTTACCAATGCATTTTTACCATAAAATTGACTGTGTTTTACCTAGCATACCCATCATTGTTTCATGGCACATTACACAGTCTTCACACTATGATTTTTGTGGCACACTACCCAACTTCCTCCTTACATTTTTTTTGACACCTTGCACGGATTGCACAAATATTCTGGAAATTCACCTCTGTGATTTCATTTTTAGTTATGACAACATTATCTTGATGTTGGCTCTATGATTCTAGGTGTATAAATGACATCATATTCAGTTATTTTTTCTCTACGATTTCATCCCTTTTTATGCCAGCAATACCATTTATTACTCTGTGAATTAAATGTCTATTGACTGCAATTTTACCATATATAATGAACCACGAATCTAGAAACGTTTCCATGGTCGTTGTACCTGCATTGATTAATCATGTATTACCAGTGAATTACCATGTGTTAATGTGTAGGTATCTTTTGATAGGGTGTGACTATGTTAATATCAACGAATTTCATTTTAGGAAGGCAAATTATATAGTGATTCCATGGTAGCCAATTTCTTTTTGATAGAGAACTCATATAGAGAATTATGATAGCAATTATTGTAATTTGAGTTTAATATCCCCCCTTGAAATATAATTCAACAGCGATATAACTTCTCAGTGATGTTAGTAATATTTACTCAACGATGTCGGCAATGTTTACACAGCGATAAATGGTACTTGGTTAGGACAACGTTTTACTTCCACATGTGACAGTGTTTTACTTCCACATGTGACAGTGTTTTACTTCTTATGTGATAGTGATCCTTATGTGACAACGTTTATATGTGACTGCGTTTTATTCTTAATGTTTAGACTGTGTTCTCATCCAATAATGATACTAGACAATGTAGACAACAATTTTTTATATTTAATAGACAGTAAATTGTTTTATAGACAACAAATTTTTATTTCACATTTTTATTACCCAGCGGTATAATATGGAGATGAGAATGTCGTTCAAGTCGGGTAATGATTAAGTCTGGAGGCGATTTAATTGTTAAAATCTATTTAATCCTTGAGTAATGGATTGCACCATCAAGGATAGCATTTTAAATTTTGTGACAACAAATTGTTACTACACAACAATATTATTTATCGATTAGTTATGGCCATTCACCCCGCGATATCTTTATAATTATTAATAGTTTATCAAAGGAATTATCCAAAGACTTGTTAAGACATAAAACGATAATAACGATATATTAGACATCAATACCGTGTATTTAGACAGTAATAATATAGACAACAATGTCATTATTAAATATCATTAGTGTTAATATCATTATTAGCTCTTATTTGTATAGACGACGAATATTAATGGGCCGAATTGTTATTATGGGACATCGATATCATTGTTGGATATAATAGTTCACAGTTATGATAACATTTATGTTAATAGTAACATATATAATAGTTCACTCCTTCGCACTTAGACATCATGCTTAACAAATAATGGATTATGGTTTGTTGGCAAAGTCGTTTAATAGCTTGTGCAATTTAATTTGAATGATGTCATCTTGTGTCGTGTCGACTTGTTTCTTGGGTGCGTGGGTATAGTCTTCATGCATTTTGTCAGTTAATTCGATCTCCTAGCATGTTGGATATTTCTTGGGTTATTGGTCTAGATATGTTATGTTGTGTCAGGGTTACTGTCATTCCTATCACTTTGTGATGACATGATTCCTAATGAGGGAATCATTGTGTGCCCTGATGGATAGAGGCGAATGATTACCTTGCCGGAGTCTGTGCTTCTCTATGAGGGAATTTGTTTTTTGTAAATGTTGTTGGTACTTGGTTTTGTAATGCCTTAAGGAATTGGGTTTTTTGTGACGTAGAGGTTTCTAGTTCCTGGTCGTCGAAGTCGATGTGTTGTGTTGTTGATGTCGTCCTTTATCTTGTAGGCATTTTCTTGCTGGTGTCGGGCGGGTAGTTGTTTTTATCTGTCTATTAATTATCACATGTTTCATCCAGTTTCCTAATGTGCTAGTGTTTGAGTCATTTTTTTTCTGTTGCCTGATTTGCATGCGTTGTGTTCATCGTCAAGTTGTGCTCTTTAACTGTTGTCGTTTTTATTGTCCTTCTTTACAAAAAAAAAAAAATTCTTTGCATTGTGTCACTTATAGTCGTAACAATAGGCTTGTTACAATTTACAGTAGGAAGATATATTCCTCTATCTTTGTTGAGTTGAAATATCATTTTGGGCTCTTTAGGCTGTGCAAGGAGTACACAACAGAACATTGGAATTTTTTTAGCCAATGCAAGGAGTGTGCATCGGAAATTTGTGGAGTTAGAAAAGAACGTGTCAGGAGGGCACACAAGAGTAACAACAACTCAAGGGAAGCCTCTAGTTGTTGAATACCTTAGAGGAGAATATGTGCGGCGGGAGAAAAGAGAAATAGATTCACTGAGAAATTTGTAGAGATCTGCCAAGTAAGCATTGATCAGGTGCAAGTGTGCACAAAGAGAACTCTTTTTTGAAGTTCAAGGAGAAGAGTATTAGAGAAACATACTCACAGAGTTAATGAATGCTCTGTAGGAAATATATGCTAGTGTGCATTGAGTGAACGCAAGGAGTGCGTCATTGAAACTAAAAGAGTTCAAGATTCGAGAGGAATATCTTTGCAAGGAGTGCACCAGGCCCACACTTAGAAAAAGTGTTGAAAATATGAAGTTGTCTGAAGGCTCAGTCGAGCGCAAGGAGTGGGTGCAGAAGTGAACTTATTCCAAGATTTAGAAGCTCGGGAGGAGTAGTGTGACCTTGCATGTAGAGCGCAAGTGTGCACCGGAGTCGAGACCCTTTAACCCAGTTTCGCAGCAGAAGATTCAAAGACCAAAATCTTTAAACAATTAGAAAATTTCCTAAGTCCGAGAGAATGAAAAATCTCAGGAGGAGGAGTGACAACATCCATCAAATATGTTGTTGGAAAGAAGATTGGACCATTATATCAGCATCCAAGGGAGCAAAGGAGAGCACATAGTAGAAGAACAAATCCCAGTTATAGGATCTGAGCGCAAAGGATCGAGAGTTATCCGATCTAAGGTAAAATGCACGGGCTTTAACCTTTGTGAGCCCAGGAGGATTGAATTACCAAAGTCTTGAAGTATCGAAGTGATTTGGGATCATCCATCATCAAGGGAGATAGGTGGTGCAAGATCCACAACTTTGGAAGTTTTTGGACAAGGAGGAGGTGAAATAGTTGAAGAAGATCTTGACCGTTGGTCGCCAGGAAATACGTGTCAATAGATCAAAGACTTCGGAAAAATTTCACTCGAGAGTTTCAGTTCAGAGTTGAAACTCCAAAAACACAAAGTTCAAAGTGAATCTGAATCGTCAGTTCCAGAGGGACACGTGTCGACAGATCACAAGATTCGGACAAAATCTTGTGGGTTTCAGTTGAGATTTGATATTCCTAAAACCCAAAGTCCAAATTGAATATGAACCGTTAGATCCAGAGGGACATGTGGCAGCAATCTATGCACCTTGAAATAAAGATAAAGTTGAGAGTTGAGATTTCAGAAGCCTAAAGATGTGAAAGAATCTCAGTCGTCGATCTTTGGGGGACACGCATCAGTGGGTTGCGAGCTTCAGATAAAATCCATTAGGGTAAGGTGAAATTTGAGATTTTAGATTTCCGAAGTCCAAAATCCTGAAACAGTTAGAGCCATCGATTTGAGGAGGATACATGGCAGTGTATTTGTCACTGCAGAGAAGGAAAGGTTTGAGAGTTGAAAACTCTGAAACCCGAATCGTGAAGCAAATCATGATCGTTGACCTGAAAGGGGTAGATCTGAGGCGTTGATTTAAAGAAAGCAGATATAAACCATCGATCAAGAGGCCCCACCTGAGATTGCAAGATCAATGGTCACGATTGATTGCAAGGTCAGGAAGCACTTGGACGCTAAAAATCTGAGAGCGGGACACAATCAAAAACCACGGTATTGAAAAGGAAATACATGGCAGATGGATGTGGATTGTGGGGAGAAAAGTGGTGTGGTCTTAAACCACTTTCGATCGCTCTGCAATCGCTTGTTTATGTAAAGTCACAGCCTGAGGTCACACACAGGGAGGGGCCTAACAGAAGGGGCTAGCACCCGTGAATTGAAAAGTGTCGAGAGCACTAGAGAAAGGGTTTGTGGGTTTAATAAGAACTTTGCCTTAGGAGAAAAGGGGACCTGTGTAGATTGATTGGAGTCTAATAAAGGATCGAAGAATCGATCTGACTCCTTGATGTGAACGATCCTAGACTGGGAGGTCACGCAGCCCTGAGGGGAGAAGGGGGGTCTTCATCAAGTGATATCAAATCGTAATTTTTGTTTGTAGACAGTAAACAAAGGAGATGAATACTGTCTGACTACATGAAGTAGTATCAAGAGCTAAATTGTGTCTGTAGATTGTAGGCAAAGGTGAGAAGGTGAATAAAGATAACCTGATGACACCAAATGGTATCAGAAGATGAAGTTCTCCTATAGACTAAAGGTGAAGGAGAAGACCAAGTATTGATGCTTTGTGAAGACTGTGGCAAGGTATGCAATAAATGGTAGGTAGCCAGGAGGGTTGAAGACAAAAAATATGGCTACTGAAGGCCATAAGTGTGGTCGAAGAGGACACCACTAGAAGAAAAGTAAATCATAAATTGACAAGGAGCTCATTGAGATAAGAGAAATAATGGAGCAACTGACATTGAATATGAAGTAGGAGACAAAGGTACACTGGACATATGAATGGCCTTTGAACGGGAAGGTAAAATGGCTTGTTCAAAAGTTGTTGACTAGAAAGAAATAACAAGAGTTGAGGAGGTGGTTGAGGGAAGTTGAAAACCTCAGTGACATAGAAGAGAAAGTGATTCAAATCTGTGAACCAGAGATTGGGAGGAACCTCAGTGATGATGAGAAGAAGAGATCAGTTAGGGATCTCATAAATTGCCAGGGGGGTAGAAGTGAACTTTCGAGTTTCTAGGTGGGAAATAGAAGGAAATCAGTGGATGATCTCATATATTGTTAAATTTGGCAGCATTGACAGTCGTTCTCCAATGAGAGGCCATATGGGCCACCCTGAGGCTAGCTAGGGATATTTGGAGAATCAACCAGTCTTATGAGGTATTGAAAAAATCTAGGGGGAACGTACAACCTCTGTGAGTCAAACCAAAATTTAGGACGAATGAGATGCTATGTGAGTCTAATGCAAAAGTCAGGGGGAACGTACAACCTTTGTGAGCATAGACAGTCTAGTGAAAAATTCAGGGGGAACTTACAGCCTCTGTGAGCATAGATAGACTAGTGCAAAAGTCAGGGGGAACATACAACCTCTGTGAGCCTAGTCAAACCTTGTGAGCCATGAGCAAAAGTTAAGGCATCTAGCAAAAGTTAGGTTGAATATAAAATTCCTATGAGCTAGAAACAAATGATATCCTAATATTGCAAATGATGTAATTGTATTGATCTAGTGTGTTGGCACCTATAAACATTATCCACCATGAAGAGAATTTTGAATTTCCTTGTCAAGAGTTGTAACTAGAGTCTTAAGTCTAGTTCTATGTTGAGTTGCAACTAAAGTCTTAAGTCTAGTTCTATTTTAGAACTAAAGTGTAATGTTGAGTTGCAACTAAAGTCTTGAGTCTAGTTCTATCTTAGAACTAAAGTGTAATGTTGAGTTGCAACTAAATTCTTGAGTCTAGTTCTATATTAGAACTAAAGTGTAATGTTGAGTTGCAACTAAAGTCTCAAGTCTAGTTCTAAGTTCGAACTAAAGCATGCAGTCTCAAGTCTAGTTCTAAGTTCGAACTAAAGTGTAATGCTAAGTTGTAATCAATCTCAAGTCTAGTTCTAAGTTCGAAATAAAGTGTAATGTTGAGTTGTAACCAATCTCAAGTCTAGTTCTAAGTTCGAACTAAAGTATGAAGTTGAGTTATGACTAAATCATGCAATCAGGTTACTATTTCGAGCCTCTCATCTACCCCTCTTCAACCTATATAAGACGAGGTCGAATCCTCTCTTCAAGACAGTTCTACAACACAGTTTTCATATGCAGGTTGAGGGTGAAGTAATAGAGGAGCACATCAGTGATAAAGAAGCATCATATCAGAGGTGTATTTCAGTTTCAGCAAGGTATTTTAAGTCTTTGTCAGGTCAGAGTCATCTTGGCAAGCTCTTTGAGAGAAGAACATTCATGGTGGATATTTGTAAGAGATCTTACATTATTAATGTAATAAAGTAATATTGTTTGTTGGGGTTTTTTTCCCTGTACAAGGTTTCCCCAGGGTATATGTGTTGTTGATGTGCATTCTTACTCATTTACATAGTTATTTCTATTCGATTATGATTTGGAATTGTTGAAGTGTATTAAGATGGAATCGAAGTATTGAAGAAAATAAAATAATTAATCCGCATAAGAAATCAAGATCATAATTTAGCATATACTGCCAAGAGGGCAGTGATGAAAGTTCAAGTTGCCAGGTGGGAAATGAAGAGAGATCAGGTGATCTCATAGACTGTCAGGTGGGGAGAGAGAAAATCCCAAGTTGTCAGGTGGGAAAGGGAGAAGAGATGAACTCAGCTGAAATCTCATATCAACAGGAAGTGTTGATGGAAGAAGATCAAAGGTGTGTTTTGATCATTGGGGGAATTCAAATATTCCTACCAAATAGTCCAACAGAGGCTAATACAAGTGTTGCACATGAGGAGGTAGTGCAACAATAATCCAAGAAAGAGGCCATGGAGCCAAATGATTTTAAAGCTAATTGTGTCGATGATGTAGGTGTAGTAGAGGAAAGACAGCTAGCAAGGACTTCCAAAGAGCAGGAGGAGGAGGAGACATTGATGTTTGCCCCAGTATAAAAAGAGAAGAATTTAGATGAATTGCTCACTCAATGGGAGAAAGAGCTAAAGATGTTGGAGCCAGAGAATAAGAGGAAGAAGACAACATAGCTTTTGTTGAGTTGTATGAGGAATTGGAAGACCTGGAGAGAAGAGTAAATATATAGAGTAGGCATATCCAACAGGTCAAGTTGGAAATAGGTGGAGGAGCATACCATCCTGGAGAGCAGCCAGAGGAAGTTGGAGTTGAACCAACACAAGGGGAGATGACATAAGTCAATATGTTAGAGGAGGAAGATGAGCAACAACTCAATGGTGAGATTGCAGAACTAGAGTCTGCAACTGAGTGGCTTGCTAGTGCCACAGGAGATTAAGATAACATGAAGGATCAAATTGACCAGATTGGTAAAAAGGAGAATGAGCACAAATTTCAATGTGCCCAAGATATGGAGAGAGAATAACATTCAAAGGAATGGCTCAAATTTTTCAACCAAGAAGATGAGCAAGAGATAACTGTAGAATGTGAACCTACAACAGAGGACAGAGAAACATATACATGGATTTTTCTTATCTATGTGAAGAGTTGGATGCCCTGGAGAGAAGAGTAAAAATGCAAAGGAATTGCTCACTCAATGGGAGAAAGAGCAGAAGAGGAAGAATAAAACATAGATTTTGTTGAGTTGTATGAGGAATTGGAAGACCTGGAGAGAATGGTAAATATGCAGAGTAGGCATATCCAATAGGTCAAGTTGGAAATAGGTGGAGGAGCATTCTAGATTGGAGAGCACCCAGAGGAAGTTGGAATTGAAACAACACAAGGGGAGATGACATAAGTCAATCTGTCATAGTAGGACGTTGAGCAACAAATCAATGGTGAGACTGTAGAACTAGAGTCTGCAACAGAGTGGCTAGTTAGTGCCATAGGAGATGAAGGATCAGATTGACCATATTGGTAAAAGGAAGAAAGAGCACACATTTCAATGTGCCCAAGAGATGGAGAGAGAAGAGAATTCAGAGGAATGGCTCAAATTTTTCAACCAGGAAGTTGAGCAAGAGATAATTGTAGAATGTGAACCTACAACAGAGGAGAGAGAAACATATAGCATGGATTTTTCTTATCTGTGTGAAGAGTTGGAGGCCCTAGAGAGAGGGTAAAGATGCAAAGGAATCATATCCAGCAAGTTAAGTTAGAAATTGATGGAGAGAAGATGCAACAGAGAAGATTGCAGGAGGAAATCCAGACAGTGGAACATATGGACAAAGAAATAGAGGAGATAAAGAGATTGATGATGGAAGTAGCACAAGAAGTTGTCATTAGAGAAGTATGGGATAGAATAAAACCTACAGGAGTAGTAGGGAGAAAGAAGCAGCAAGGAAAAGGAGCAGATGAACATCTCTAAGAGAAAGTATGGGAACCTGGAGGATCTCAACAACATGGCATAGGGAGCCATGAGCAGGAGTTCATGATTTTTGCAGTAGTGGAGTATGATGCAGGAGAATCCTCAGAAAATACCACGTGGTGGGACAACTCAGCGCTATAGCACACCTTTTTAAATTAATTGGAATCTAAAAGTTGGCATTTTTTTTTAGATCTCTTTTGAACAGATGATTGAAGAAGAGCGAAATGCTCAGAAACTGAATGATCATGAGAGGTCTGGGAGTTTCACTCTCAATCTTCAATGTAACTGAGCTTGAGTAGTTGTTAGTTGTTACTTCAATAGGAGAGGTAGTCAGAGGGAACCCTGGGAACCTTCCTATATATGTAGATGCATGGCATGCCCAAATGAGGTTGTTGGAAGAGTGTTCTTATTGAATAGGAGGTAGAATATTTTTTTTTAGAGATCTCAGACTCTATTACAGTCCAGCCTGCACATATTGTAATCAAACATTCATCTTAATAGAAAGAAAGCAGTTTTTTCTGCATATGAACTTTCTGTGTGGTTATGTGTATCTGATGAATGTTATATGAGTGTGTGTATGTATATTGTATATGTGTGAGAGGTTTCATTTACAATAGGAAGATAGATTCCTCTATCTTTGTTGAGTTGAAATATCATTATGTGTTCTTTAGGTTGTGCAAGGAGTGCACAATAGAACATTGGAATTTTTGTAGCCGGCACAAGGAGTGCACATCGGAACTCTATGGAGTTAGAAAAGAATGTGTCAGGAGGGAATACCAGAGTGACAACAACTCAGGGGAAGTCTCTAGGTTGTTGAATACCTTAGAGGAGAAACTGTGTGGCAGGAGAACAGAGAAACATAGTCATTGAGAACTATGTAAATCTCTGCGAGGCGGGCATTGAGTAGGTGCAAGTGTGCATGAAGAGAACTCTTTTTCGAAGTTCAAGGAGACGATTATCGAAGAAATATACTCACAGAGTTACTGAATACTCTGTAGGAAATCCCTGCAAGTGTGAATTGAGTGAACGCAAGGAGTGTGTCATTGAACCTGAAAGAGTTCAAGGTTCAGGAGGAAGATCTTTGCAAGGAGTGCACCAGGCCAACGCTTGGATGAAGTGTTGAAAATTCAAATTCATATGAAGGCTCGGTCAAGTGTAAGGAGTGCATGTAGAAGTGAACTTATTCCAAGATTCATAACCTCAAGAGGAGTAGTGTGAACTTGCACGCAAAGTGCAAGTGTGCACCAGAGTCGAGGAGAATTTTTATTGTCAAAGCTCAAGGGGAAAAGAAAATTTGATACCCTTTCAACCAGTTTCGTAGGAGAAGATTCAAAGACCAAAATCTTTGAACACTTAGAAAATTTGTTAAGTCCAGGAGAACAAAAAATCTTAGGAAGTGGAGTGACAAAAACCATCGGATCTGTTGCTGGAAATAAGATTGGATCGTTAGATCAATGTTCAGGGGAGAAAAGGAGAGCATAGAGGAGAAGAACAGATCCTAGTCATAGGATCTAAGTGCAAAGGATCGACAACCATCCTATATAAGGTAAAATGCATTGGCTTTAACCTTTGTGTTCCCAGGACGATTGACTTACCAAAGTCCCAAAGTCCCAAAGCGATTTGGGACCATCCATTGTCAAGGGAGACAGGTGGTGCAAGATTTACAACTTCGGAAGTTTGTGGACAGGGAGGAGGTGAAATAGCCGAAGTAGATCCTGATCGTCGGTCACTAGGAGATACATGTCAACCGATCAGAGACTTCAGGAAAATTTCTCGAGAGTTTCATTTGAGAGTTGAAACTCCTGAAACCCAAAGTCTGAAGTGAATTTGAACCATCAGATCCAAAGGGGTGTGTGTCGATAGATCATGAGCTTCGAATAAAATCTTGTCGGTTTCAGTTAAGATTTGAAATTCCTGAAACCTGAATTCTGAAGTGAATCTAGACCGTTAGATCCAGAGGGACGCATGGCAGTATTCTGTGCACTTTGAAAGAAAGTGAAAGTTGAGAGTTGAGATTTCTAAAGCCCGAAGACACAAATGAATCACATTCGTCGATCTGCGAGGGACACACGTCAGTGGATCACGAGCTTTGACTAAAATCCATTGGGGGAAGGTGAAATTTGAGATTTGACATTTTCGAAGTCTAAAATTCTGAAACAGTTAGAGCTATCGATTTGAGGAGGATACATGGTAGGAGATATGTCAATGTGAAGAAGGTAAGGTTCGAGAGTTGAAAACTATGAAACCTGAATCGTGAAGAAAATCACAACTATAGACTTGAAAGGGGTAGATCTGAGGCATTGATTTAAAGAGAGAAGATATGAATCATTGATCGAGGGGCCCCACCTGAGATTGCAAGATCAATGGTCATGCTTGATTGTGGGGCTAGGAAATGCTCGGACGTTAAAAATTTGAGAGTGGGATGCAATTGAAACAACGGTATTGGCAAGGGAATACATGGTAGCTGGAGGATTGCAGGGAGAAAAATGGTGTGGTGTCAAACCACTTTCGACTGCTCCACAATCACATGTTTACATAATGTCACAGCCTGAGGTCGCATGTAGGGAGGGGCCTAGTAGAAGGGGCTAGCGCTCATGAATTGAAAAGTGTCGAGAGTGCTAGAGAAAGGGCCTACGAGTTTCATAAGACCTGCGCCTTAGGAGAAAAGGGGACCTATGTAGATTGATTGGGGTCTAATAAAGGACCAAAGAATCGATATGACTCCTTGATGTGAACAATTCTAGATCGGGAGGTCATGCAGCCCTGAGGGGAGAAAGGGGGTCTACATCAAAACCTCATTCCTTGATCAACTTGAGGAAAAAACTTTAGAACCTATGCATGGGAATCAGGATAATAAGTACATAATTGGGAATGGATCTTATTGAAAGAAGAATAAAGCAATATGGAACAGAGGAAAGAACTAATGGCCATTTTTAACTTTGTAAGTTCAACAAGATATGAATTGTAGAACACCTTGTGAATATCATTCTAGCTTGAAATTTTCTATTAACCAAATTATGTAACAATCTAGTATCTGACTACATGGGAATGGTGTTCTGCAAGCTTTTATTTCTTGCATGTTCACTTAGAAGCCAACAAACTTCCCATTTTCTTTCCATGAGTCCTCAGTTCCAATTGGAAAATATTATAGAAAAACTACATTATATTTCAATGTGTCATAAATATCATTTCCCTTTTCCTTTGATATTTGAGCTAAAATAGACAATATTGTATTCCTTACATTTTCAATTTCCACAAGGGTTTCAAGTAATACAAAATAGTAGGAAACATTGTTAGCATAAATTTATGTTTGTTTCCAAACTGGTATTTCCTACTTGGAAAGAAATTTTATGTAGTGTGCATTAACTTGATGTACATTAGCTTGTCTTAAATGAATGCAACTTTTTAGTCACTAACTTATTTCAAATGAAATTTGTGCAGATCAGAGTTGTGGGGAAACTAGAGTACCAAATAAGGATAGAGCTTCAAACTTTCTCTTTTGAACCTGTCACTAGTCAAAAATACATTAACCATAAATCCATTCAATTAATATTTTGAACCATGCATCACGATTTATTTGACAAAATTGAGTTTATAAAATCAAGAAATTTTATGTAGTATTTGCATAAAAGTAAGATGTGATTTTCAACTATTACTAGAGAATGAAGATAATATTATAATTATTTTGGGTGGATGGATTACAATAAATAGTTTATATCATAAAGTATATAAGTTGTAGTTAACAGGGTCTTAGTTAGATGGTATAAAATGGGTGTTTTATACCCCATCAAGGTTCAAAATGTAAAGAGATATGCCAGTCCATATCAAACCCTCTCACCTATGCAAGTAGGACATATGGCCTACATAAGCAGTCCATTTCTTATGGATGAGGCAAGGTGCAAGCACTGGATGAATTTAGAAGAATAGACATTCCCAATGGTTGTCTTAGCCAGAGTGATTTTGAGCATGGAGAATGTTAAATATTTATGTTGTATGCATCTATAGTTCATTGTAAGATTCCCAAAATAAGCAAGGGTGTGATTTTTGCAATTGTAAATCAGAAGCATCCTCATATATATAGAGAGAGGAGGGAGGGTGGGGCAAGGGATTAGCTCAATTACTTGTGGTCAATGTTGTTAGGATTTTGGCTAGTTCCATGCCATTGGGTGTTAGGTGTTATAGCAAGATTTTCCTCACCCCATGCAACTTGATCAGAAGGCCTTTTCCATTTCCCTATGCATACTTGAAGTCCCCTTTTTGCAATTCTTAGAGATAAAAATTATATTTTTCCACATATACGCGCCCTAACAACTATACATCATGCGTATGTGCAAGTTACACCATTACAGCCTGCGTAGATCGGGTTGTGTGCCAAAAATTAAAAATGGTGTCAATTTTCAATGTCACGTCATGAGATCCATGATCCTTGACCTTCCATATACTGGAAGAATTTCGAATCGATCCTTCAGTTCCATTTAAAGGTGATAAATGGGCCATATCCAAGCCATAGAAGAAAGGAGAAAAAATCAACTTTGAGAGAAAAGTTACTCTAGAGAAATCATTCACTTCATATTGAGTCTGCATCCCTTTGTCCTTTTAAGTCTAAACACATTGTTCATCCCCCAAGCTCTTCCCTCTCAGATGGAGAACCTCATTGTCTCTCTTATATGAGATTTCCTTTGGTGGAGTATTGAAGTGGTGGAGGCCTAGCTCAAAGGGACTTAGTTTCTCAGTTCTGAGACGTGCCGACACAAAAGTTTGTTATTCATACACTTTTGTTGATCATATTCCAATATAAATACTATTTTCTCGTCCAATTAATGTCTTTCAAATATTTGAATTGTTATTCCATGGGCATATTTGTTATGAATATTGATGGATTATGCTATTATATGTGCTAACTTTATATATTATCACCATATGATTCTATATCTTGTTTGTTGAGGACAAGTTTCAGGTGTATAGCTTTGAGTCGAGTGCTCAACGGTGGTCATCTTTGGAGATCTAGATGAGGTAGGATCTTTATCTTGTCTTGTTAGCATTCTTTTTTATATAGCATATTTGAGATTGGAGTTGATTTCTGTAGTCATTTATGTCTGTTGTGGATTACCCCATGCCATAGAGTGATTTTCCTTGTAACATTAGTTTTAACCGCTCAGTTAGGGGAACTAGTACACCAACAGGGTTACTAGGGATGCCATCTATAAATGTGGGGAAGCATCCCTTATAATTCCTCATGAGGTTTTCCTTGGAAAAGGAAAAAGATAGATATATCAATGTTGCAAATATCTCTTCAAAACCCATAGCCACTTATAATACATTTGGTTGAGCTCATTGCTCATTTGCAGAGGGATCTTGTTTTGATACCACCTCCCATGATTTAGATACAATATTGATACCCCCAGTCTACTCCTATCAAATAAGAAAATGTTGAATGGGATCACCAAAGAGGACATCATCATATGGTTTATTCAGGTTACATGGGTTGAACACCCATGTTATCTAATCCCCAAGATGGCCTTTTGTGTAGAGCTCTAACACCCATGTTATCTCACTTAGTTTGTCATTTTTAGCCTTGTCCAAACCCATTCTGACTAATTATAGATTTATTTCTAGTACTTGTATCAAACAAAGGCCTCAAGAGGCAAGTATAGAACAACACTACATACATCAGATCGGTGTGATCCTAGGATGCCATTGATGCTTGACCAACTATAACCTTGCAATCATGTCACCTCAACCCCTTGAGACAACACACACTGCATTGATTATTAAGGTGCTTCATCCATGTCTCAGCCGCGATCTTTTGCATCCATACAACAAGACATATCCCATACCTTATCTCCCAAATATTTCAAATCATCCAATCATTCATTTATGAGGATTTTCTTTCCTTCGACTTTAAATATTAGAATATAGGGCATCAAGGAATGTTGATCACCCACCAAGCGATACATCTCCCTTTGAGGTCCAATAGTTCTTGGCCCTCAATTCTTCATCGCACTTGATTGTCTCTCACCATCATTTTGTTTCGCTCCTCCATGCTATTATGACTTTAGGTTTTGAATTATTCTCAGCATAAGATAGATTTGTGTATATCATGATTTTCCAAGAGTTTCTTTAGCACTCCCACTTTGTATTCTCAAAAATGTACTTAGCACTCATGTTGACCTATTTGTGGTCATTTGTTGGACACTAATAAAATTATCTTAATGCTAATTTTTTAATTCTGGAAATAAACTATCTATGGAGCTTTTGAAACATCCAACCTTTCAAGTGGAAACACCACCCATCATCAGGGATTGTTGAAGGAATAGGTGTGAAAAGAGTTTTGGGGTAGGGGGTATATCAAGTGTTAGGATATTTAGACACTTAGGAGTTAGTTAAGAACTACTTAGTCTAATGTGTTGTTAGGTAAAAGTGTGTTTCTTTAATATGCATGTGTAGTTAGGAAATCCGATGATCATGATATGTTTCTAACATAGAGTGATCTAATGGTTCATATTCTCCTCGATCTTAATGACCATTGATCCATGGATTAACACATGATTGGTCCATGATATCTATTTAAAAAGCATGGAGGGTCATTTGTCTATGATCGATTGTGAGAAACTCTCTTGTAAAATCTCTTTGTAATCGTTTTCTTTTGCATTAAGAAAATGCTCCAAGTGGTCGCGTTGGCTGGGGTTGTGGATTTTTCCCCGTAGGGGTTCTACCATGTCAAAAAATCGGTGTGATGATCTTTGATTTGGTTTTTTGAGTGGTTATTGAAGGTGTTCATCCTCTGTTGGAATACATGTGTTGTCGAACATGGTATCAAAATCGCAAACATATAGGAAAAAGTGCATTTTCTAGGTAAGCTAACCAAGATCTAACCCTGGTTGTCATCAAGAAGTGAAAAAAAAATCGTTTGTGAAAAGAGTTTTTTTTTAACACTCTCTCCAAGGTCATCTTCTACAACAACAAATCTAATCCTCTTGCTAAAGAATACAATATGTTTTGCTAGACCATTTGGTTAAAAGTTTCCTTATTAAGTAAGAGGTCTTGAGTTCAAGTCTCTCTTTTTGTTACTTTTTTTAAAAAGGTCATACTCCATTGTAAAATGTATTTCACTTCAAGTATAAAAGTGAATCACTATAAGTAGCTTTAATATTTTAGAGTTATTTATTTTTCATGCAACATTTCTTTTATAAAGAAACTTCATTGTAAAAGTGATCCCCGCTTCTTTTTATAAAAGTTGATCACTTCATAAAGCAACTTACACCATCACGTGGTCCTTTGGTTACCGTTTATGTCTTTTTTTAAAAGGGCATAACTTTCAAATCCGAAGTATGTTTTCAGTGTTGTTGTTTTTTAAACCACCTAATTTTTCAAGATCTTTCCATCTAGATCATTAATTTTAGTTTTTAAATCCATATTATCTACATATTTGATATATTTTATTCAAGTAATATTTTTCTTACCAGCACCAACTACTTTCAATGGAAATCCCATATGGAGGATTTATTTAAGAAGTAAAGGCTTGTATAGGATTACCTTGAGAAAGGAAACAACACCCACTGATGTTGATAAGAAAGTCAAATGGGATAATAGGAATGACGAACCACATGGATTAATCGAAATGTCCATCTCTCTTGATTTAAGGTTCCACCTTCAATCAATTGATAAACCCAAAGAAGCTTGGGAAAAGATTGAATCTGTGTTTGGTAAACGCAATATTATTCGAGCACAACAGTTAGAAAATCAAGTATTGACTTTAATTCGAAGTGATTTTTCTTGCCTTGAAGACTATCTATCTAAGTTTATAACACTCAGAACTTTATGTGAAGAATGTAAGATAAAGATAAACGAATATCATTTCATCTATCTTATTCTTTCTAAGCTAGGTAGTGCATATTTTGTGTTTGTATCTACATTTTATGCCATGCAAGAGGCTCTAGGGACAGCTTATGTAAAACCCACTCTTGAGAACTTTTGTTATTCTTTGATTAGAGAGCAAGATAAGCTTGTACAACTTGGAGTGAACAATGTTACAGGTACCTCCAACAAAGACTTAGTCATCCATCAGAAAGATAAACCAAATAATCACAAGAAGCAACATCCTCGCCACAACAACAAGCAATATAAGGGTCCCAAACACACTCAGACAACTTTAGCTCCTAATGGTGACAAAGGATCAAAATATAAAAATAAGAAGACTGACAAACATTGCAACTTTTGTGATAAAGATGGTCATGATGAGTCAAATGTTTCAAGAAGATGGTTGTTTTAGAAGCAGCGATGAAGAAGCACAACATCAATATTGATTCTACTTCTTATTCTTCTCATGGGCATGCACTTTCTGCTTTTGGTTTCTCCTTTAATACAACTTCTACTTCTACTTCTGAAGAGTGGCTTATTGATTCTGGAGCATCTTATCATATGGCTAAGGATAGAGACATATTTTATGCTCTAAATGAATGTAACACCAAGAAAATATTTGTTGGTGATGATAGATCTCTTAGTGTTGAAGGATCTGGAACAGTTCAAGTAGAAAATGGTCATTTCAATGATGTATTATGTGTTCCAAGTCTTTTTGGTAAACTTATATTAGTATATCAAATCACTCATTTAGGTGAAGGTAAAACCGTAGAGTTTTCACCTCACAAAGTTGTAATCAAGGATCTAAAATATCCTAAGCATGTTCTTGCAACTGGAATTGTTGATGATATTAACAAGTTTTACAAGTTTGACAACTTTGGGTCATCATCTTTTTCATCAGTTTTTGTTGCTCACAGCGATGACTTGAGCAAACTTTGGAAAGAGTGGTTTGGTCATCTAAACTATTGCTCATTGCAGCAACTATGTAATCAACAAATAGTGATTGTTCTTCCTCATGTTTCATGCAGAGATGGTGTTTGTGTCGGTTTTGTTCTCGGCAAAAATCATCAGGACATTTTTAACAAATGTGCCTCTTGGCACTCCTCGGGCTCTTTGCAGCTTGTTCACAATGATTTGTGTGGTCCACTTTCTTCTCCTTCTTTTCTGGGTGCAAGTATTTCTTAAATTTCATTGATGACTTTTCCAGACGTACTTGGGTTTACTTTTTAAAATTAAGAGCGAAGTTTTTGACAAATTTTTGGCCTACAAGGCCCTTGTAGAAAATCAATCCGAACATCAAATTCAAAGGTTAAGAACAGATAATGGAGGCAAATATGTGAACAAAAATTTTACAAGTTATTGCACTACACAGGGCATCCAAATGCAACACATTGTTCCATATACACCACAACAAAATGGTGTTGTTGAGAGAAAGAACCGCACATTAAAAGAAATGGAAAATTGTATGATTCAATCTAAGGGATTAAGTCTAAAGTATTGGGTGGAAGCCATTAACTGTGAAAATTACATAGTAAATCGAACTCCCACAAATGCGCTTACAAATATAACACTGAAAGAATCTTGGACTAAAATTAAACCAGATGTAAGTCACTTACGTGTATTTGGTAGTATAGCATGGGCTCACATTCTTGATGAGAAAAGGAAAGCATTGCATCCTAAAAGTGAGAAGTGTATATATTCGTTGGTTATTCTGAAGATGTCAAAGGTAATAGACTTCTTCAACCACATTTTGATGAAATTATTATTAGAAGAGATGTTAAATTTGACAAAAATATCTTGGCCTTCGAGCCTAATTCAGCGTCTGTGCCTTCTTTGGTCTGCGAGCCTAATTCGGCGTTTGTGCCTTCTTCGAACTGTGAGCCATCTTCAATGTTTTTGTCTTCTCCTGTTCTAGTTTCTTCTTCAGATGATGACAGTGAGGATGAAAATCCACCTTCTCTTTCTCACCTTCCTCCAGATGAGTCCTTTGAACCCACACCAGCTCCATCTCCATCGCTTCCTAGTGGGTCATTTCAACGCAAGAAGTAGTTGGTGATCTTGTTGATGATCCTTCGTATCATCGTCGGACATGTTCATAGTTTTAGTGAGCCTCTTCTCTTTTGGCTCAAGTTTCAGAGACTTGTGATCTAGAGACATTTGCAGAAGCTTCAGGTCATCCACATTGGGATACAATAATGAATGAAGAGTGTCGTTATTTAATGGAAAACGATACTTGGGATCTTGTACCTCTTCCAAAAGGAAGAAAACTTTTCATATGTAAATGGTTCTATAGAAATAAGTATGAATCATATGGAAGTGTTGAAAGACACAAGGCCTGGTTAGTTGCCAAATGATTTTTCCAAGTTGAAGGAATTGTGATGCAGGAGCATCGCAAGTAGCCATCCAAGCAAGCATGAAGGCAGAAGACAAATGGAAAGTGAAACATACATTTTACATGTTTTGGAAACGTTTTTGAAGCATTAATGTAATGGTTAAATGGAAGCGTACTTGCGTACTGTAAATAGATCATGAGCGATTCACTCTCATCTGTAGGAGGTAGAGGCATTTATGTATAGTTAATGAAACTAGGTAGATTTAAATTCCGGATTAGACAGTTTTAGGAGAAGGAGGGGAAATGGATATAGACACCCTCATCTTTGAATCATTGTATTATTGGATCATTAGCATAGAGCTGTAGCAGAATAACTGTAGAGAAGAACTCATGTATAGGAGATTTGAATTAATTTATGAAGCTTTAATTCAGATTCATGGTGTTATGATGTTTTTTGTTTTTACATGTTGAATGGTTTGCTTACAGTTGTTTTATTCTCTCTGTCATGCATTTTTTGTGATGCTATGTTGTGTATGTATGATTTCATGTTAAGTGTTTGAATTTTGAAAGAGAAAGAGAATGAGTTTCAATTGTTTCTCTTCCCGAGAAAGGGGTTCCTGCAAGAAGTGCATTGAAACGTCTGCAAGGAGTGCGTTGAAGAAGGCTTAGAGTTTATCTCTGAAAGCTCAGGAGGGATATCATTGTTCTCATTTCAACAAAAGTGTAAGATGAGCATAGAAGTCGTGCAAGGTGTGCGCAGGCTGGTCGAGACCATAGAACTTATCAACTAAGGTTGAGAGATTGAAGGATTGTTGTTGCAGAGAAAGTGCATAGAGTCATGAGTTCAAATACCCAGAAGTATTTGAAGGATTGTCACAAGGAGTGCATGCAAGAGTTATTTTGTGATTTGAAGTTGTCATAGAAAATCTCAGAAGGGTTAACGCCTATGAAGTGTTCAAAGGGGAAATTCAAAGTCATTTTGCAGGATTTGAGTTCCAGTATAAGAATACTGGTTCATTTCAAAGGAGTTGTCAAGGAAGAAATCGAGCGTTCAAAATTCTCTGAGGAGAACTTCCGAAATCACGAAAACCGTAAGATCCAGAGAAGTTACAAGGTGGATAAGGAGGGACGAATCCATAACTTTGGTAATAGGTGTCAACATGGACCATTGATCGTGATCTACTGGAGCATCAGATTATTTTGAAAATTTAGGATTTGTGAGTCTGGAGTGTAATCCAAAACCCTTGGTCACTCTAACTCCCAAATCGTGAAAAGAATAGTCTAGGATGAATTTTGGAATTTTCGAAATCGGCATTTCAACATTCCTGTTGACAAGGAGTAGAGTGTTCCACATCAGAAGCTCTGAAATCGTGAAACGTGAAATACCTTTGGAGGAGCGTTTCGACATTTCGACATTTTAGGATCCGGGAGCTCGAGGAGACAGTGATTTGGAATCGAGAGTTTTGAACTACCGGTTCGCGAAATCCCGAGGAAAAGAAAATCATTTCGGCATTTCGGGATTCAGAATACCGAAAGTCCTAAGGACAATGAGCTTGGGCCCTTGCATTTAAAATTTTGAAGTTGTGAGATCCGGGATATTGTGAAGTGGTATTTCGCAATTTCAGGAAAATTGACATTTCGAGTTTTGAAAGGTGGAAAGGTCGAGAACGTCGACAACAGGATTCGCGCAATAGCGAAACCCAAAATCCCAAAAAAGGAAAGAAAAGGAAAGTCCTGATAAGGGAAAAGGGCATGATTATTTTATTGTGGTCAGGTGAGTTGAGTGGTGCTTTATGTTGTTTCACACAGGGCATACTCATAAGTACCTGTGGAAAAACAATGTTGTTGTGTGTGTGTAGGATTCCTCGTGGAGGAACCTAGGAGTCAATCAGACTCAGTAGGGGAAAAATTGAAAGATACTGTGCGGACTCCAACATGAGGGTTGGGGGTTCTGTGTCAAATTGACTATAATGAAACCTTTTCCCTTGTAGCTAGAATGAATTCCATTCGACTTATTCTTGCCCTTGTTGCCTCACATAAATGGGAGGTCCATCAGATGGACATTAAATGCACCTTCTTGCATGGAGATTTGCAAGAATAAATTTTCATGGAACAACCTCCTGGCTATGTCCAAAATGACTTTAGCCTTGTTTGTCGCCTTAAGAAATCTCCTTATGGTCTCAATCAAGCTCCCCGGTCTTGGTATGCCAAAATGGACATCTTTCTTCTTTCCACTGGATTCTCTAGATGCCATTTTGATCCTAATGTATATACCAAGAAAGTAGGAAGTCATTTCATAATCCTTGTCCTTTATGTTGATGACCTTATCCTTACTGATAGTGACTCAAAACGTTTAAACCATGTGAAACCAACCTTAATAAGAAATTTGAAATGAGAGACTTAGGATTTTTGAACTATTTCCTTGGCCTCCAAGTTTTGAAAAACAATGAAGGAATTTTTCTTTCCCAATCTAAGTATGCTTGTGACCTTCTTCATCGCTTTTACATGGATGATTGTAAACTAGCCCCTTCTCCCTTCCAGTCTGTAGTCAAGCTTGTTTCCACCTATACTTCTCCCAAAGTTGATGCCACCTTGTACCATCATTTAGTTGGTAGCCTCTTATACTTGACTCATACCCGTCCTGATCTTTCCTTTCTTGTTGGTCTTGTTTCCTGTTATATGCAAACACCCCATGAAATCCATTGGAAAGAAACTAAAAGAATACTTTGGTATGTCTGTGGTGCAGTTCATTTCGGTATACATTACAGATCAAAGGGAACTCCTTTATTGGTTGGTTTCACTGATTCAGATTGGGTCGATGACCCTAATGATCGGAAGTCTACTATAGGTTATGTTTTTAGCCTTGGTTCAGGACCTGTTACTTGGGCTTGTAATAAACAATAGGCTATTGAAATTTCTTTAGCATAAACAGAGTACCGAGCAATGGTAATGCAAGTCAAGAAGCGTTATGGATTTGACAGATTCTTTTAGAGTTTGGCCTCCAGCAGCAGCATCTGACCAGCCTTTGGTGTGACAATCAGAGTGTCATAAAGCTCACCAAAGACCCATTTCAACATCAGCGCAACAACACATTGAGCTACACATGCAATTCATCGGAAAGCTCATTCATGATCAAGTTATTGAAGTGCTCTTTTTCCCTACAGAAGATCAAGTTGTAGACATTTTCACAAAGTCTATTACAGAAGCGAAGTTTTCCAAACTTCGATCTATGCTAAGAGTTCAAAAAGTTTTCATTAAGGGGGTATAGGCTCTAATACCTTGTTCCTTCTCCTATTGTGTCACTATTGTAAATCCTCCAATCATATCCCAAGTTGTTCTTAAGGGGGGATGTTAGGATATTTAGACACTTAGGAGTTAGTTAAGAACTAGTTGGTCTAATGTGTCGTTAGGTAAAAGTGTGTTTCTTTAGTATGCATTAGTATGCATTTGTAGTTAAGAAATCAGATGGTCATGATATGTTCCCGACATAGAGTGATCCAACGGTTCATATTTTTCTCGATCTTAACAACCATTGATTCATGGCTTAACACTTGATTGGTCCATGATCTCTATTTAAAGAGCATGGAGGATCATTTTTTGATCATTGATTGTGAGAAACTCTCTTGCAAAATCTCTCTATAATCATTTTATTTTGCATTAATAAACTGCTCCAAGTGGTCACATTCGTTGGGATCGTGGATGTTTCCCCGTAGAGGTTTTACCACGTCAAAACATCGGTGTGTTGATCTTTGATCTGGTTGTGTGAGTGGTTACTGAAGGTGTTCGTCCTTTGTTGGAATACATGTGTTTTCAAACATAAAGTTGAAGATATTATGATCATTAGGGAAAAATATAGACATCCGTTATAAATTAGCTATTGTGAAAAAATGAGAGTTATTTTGTTATTATTAATAAAGTAAAAGGATATAATAAAAGGATAAATTTTAAAGATAAGAGAATAGTTAATAAATAATAATACTATAGTTAATCAATAATAATTATTAAATAATAATATAGTTATCCATAATTAATAATAATTAAAAATTAAAGGATTTAGGAAGGTGGAAAACATGTTAAAGAAGAGAACGTGTGAATAGAGGAAAAGATGAAAAATAAATTTAAAAGAATGGTTAGTAAATAATAATTATTAATTAATAAATATATAGTGAATACTAATTACATAATAATTAGAATTGATTAGAGGCTAGGAATGAGAATAATTGAAAATCATGGATTTAGGATGATTAAATTGAAAATTATGTATTTAGGATGTTAAAAATTAATCAAAGATTGGATTGACGAGAATTTTTAACAAAGGAAAGGGGGGTTTGTAGGAACAGACGAGGAAAGGGTGGCATAGGAAAGCGATAATAAAGTTCGGTTTGATTGTCTAATTCAATGAATGAAAGATTTTCAGAATTGGATAAGTTTATACTTGTCTTCATGGTTAAAATTGTTAGGATGTTTTTCAATTTCAAGAATTTTATGTATGATTCGAGAAGAGTAATAGGGTGTTGAGGTCAATATTATGGTTTCTTCAAAATGAATTAGATGTTTAGAACTGAAAGAGTGTTCAACAATATTTGATTTAGAAATGTGATTATGGGTTGTGACAGCGATGTGTTCTTTGAGGCGGGCTTTGAAGGATCTTCCAGTTTGGCTAATGTATGATTTTCCACCAGGGCAAGGAATTTGGTAAACTCTTGGGCCAATCATTGGGTCAGATTTATCCTTGGCAAATCTAAAGGATTGTTTGAGAGTTTTGAAAGGATTGAAGATAGTTTTGATATTCTTTTTAGCAAGAATTTTGGATATGTGATATGTAATGCCTTGGATGTAGGGGAGAGAAAAGAGAGTTAGGGGGAGGGGAAGAGTAGGAAGAAAATTTTGAATTAGGGTTGCGAGCTAAGTGAAAAGATTTATTAATTCAAGAGGAGGTGTAACATTAATTTATCCCACTTCTTTGTTATTATTATTATTATTATTATTATTATTATTATTATTATTATTATTATTATTATCTAATCTAACATCACGCCCACAATGGGTTGTAACATCACACTCACAGTGGGCTGTAAAAAACTTCGCTACTCTCGATGCAATGATATGTCCTTTGTCCCCTTGCTCTTGTCGACCCAGTTCAATAATAGTATTATTAATGGGTGCAATAAATCTAAATAATATACCCATTTACACTTTCAATACATCCATCCCATAAGATGAATTAAAAATAAAAATAATTTTATTAAAGGCCGCCTACTGCCAAATTTAATTTCAATCATCATTAAAGCGTTTATGGGATGGGACGGGGTTTGAGTTCCCAATTTAGCTTCATTTATCCTCTCCTTAAGCTTGATCCTTCCTTAGCTAACTGATCTGCAACCATGTTTAGCTCCCTCTTGATATGAAACAGAGTGTATCTTTCGAATTGGCATAGAAGGGCCTAGATCTGTGTGAGAATGCCCCTGTATATATTGCTCCTTGATATATTTTTTTTTATAATGTACCTTATTAGGATCATAGAGTCACCACTCATTATTCTTCTTCAAATTCCTTTCAATAGAGTCTCATTGATGCCTTCATAGAGAGCGATGGAGGCTTATGCTTCATTTTTGGTCATAGTACCAAGACCCCAAGCATATTTTATAACGAACGTAGATCCATATTAAATTTGGATCTATGAATGTGTAAATTTTAATTTATATTTTGTTATTTAAATATTTATACTTCGTTATTTAATTTTTTTAATTGAACCCACTTTTTTATCATCATCACCATCATCACGCTCACAGTCATCACACTCACAGTGGGCTGTAAAACACTTAGTATTATTAATGGGTGCAACAAATCTAAATAATATACCCATTTACACTTTCAATACAGCCATCCCATAAGATGAATTAAAAAGAAAAATAATGTTATTATTTGCATGATAATTTTATAATGGATAAAACAATATATTTTGATATTTAGTTTTTTAAATAAAATTGTTTATATAAAATATATAAAAAGTATTGAAATTAAAATTATTTAAAAGTATTGAAATTAAAATTATTTTTAAATATATTATATTAAAAACAAGTGGGATAACCACATAGTGGCTTAGTACCTTCCAATAATAAAACCACATGTGAGTGGAAGGAAAAA
>JZKD02S1644099.1:130193-142169 GCA_000966675.3 Picea glauca
CCCTCCTTGAATCAAAAGAGTATAAATCATGGTAGGCCCTGGTCACTTCTAATCCCAGCTCCTCCATTACTATTTTGGGCATAAGATTATGGGAAGCCCCTGAGTCCATGAGGCATTTATGCAGTACTTTATCATGTATATTCAGGGATGTGTAGAAGGGAGGGGATGAATCATCTCTATCTTCTACCATGGGCCCTAAGACGATTGCAGGCTTCTCATATTGAAGGTTTATTGAGTCAGAGGGAGGATGGGGGGATTCAGATTGTAGCAACTTGGAGAGGGACCTTTTGAAGTCTTCATTTTTAACTAGCTCAGAGAGAGGTACAAGAATCCTAATCTTCTGAATCTCATGCTCAAAATTGAAGGAGGGGTTAGGTTTAGGAGCTTCTCTTACCTCAGTGACAGGCTCTTTGTCTACAGGTGAAGCACTCTGAGTATTCTTTTCTTTAGTTGTGGTTGCTGCCATTTTAGTAGGCCTATCTGCTATGAGGGGCAGGTCTGAGTTGTCGAAGTCTCCTCCTTTCCTTCTCGATCTGAGATTATATATGTTAGGAGTGTCACCAGCCCTTTCTCCCTTCCCTAACTCATGGATCTGAATGTTCATCAAAGATTTTTCATACGCAGACTGAGTCAAGTGGGGAAAAGGAGGGGTTTCTTCAATACAGTGAATTTCCCGGCCAAACTCATTTATCTCATCTCTTTCCTCATGATCAACTAGGTTGTTTTGGAGGGGGTTTTGGACCCTTTGATCATCTCTATCTTTTCCCCTTTGTTCCCTTGGGAAAACCTGGGGCATATTGTTAGCAGGTCGTCTGAAACCTCTATTTTCAGTGCTCTGGGGATTTCTGTACATGGGCCTCCCCTCTAATTCCAACCTTTCTATCTTGGCAGCAAGCGATTTTAGCGTTCTAGTTGTCTCATCTGTCTAATGGGGCAGGGCAGAGGGACTAGATGAGGAAGCTTCAGGCCTGTTCTTGGGCATATTTCTATCACCGATGTTCTTGAGTCGGTTGATAGCCAATATGTTGGATTCTACCTCCACGGCTGCGTCTTGCATGTGTGCCAGCGTAGTAGCTCTTCTCTCCCTTAGAAGTAGGCATAAATTAGGATCGAAGGCGCTGGAGTAAGTGATCTTTGCAGAGGCTTCGGAGGGTTTTATCTCAACGGGAATTTTGTTGTACATTTTATTAAATCTCTTGGAGAAGTCAGAAACAGACTCTCCTTCTTTTCTCTTCAACGACCCAAACTCTGTCATGTAATACATGAAGTCTTTTTTATCTCCCCACTACCTCAAAAAGGCTTTATCTAGAGCTCTGATCCCATCAATAGATCCAGGAGGCAGGGCCCTGAACCAATTTCTAGCCTCTCCTTGGAGACTATGGAAAAAAATTCTCATCCATACGTCTGTGTGCATGATAACATTATCATTTGCGAAAGTATAAAAGGTTGCTAGGTGCTCTTCAGCAGTTATATCCCCCTCGCTTGTAAACTTGGGAAGCTGCTTAAGGTACCCTTCTGCTGGGAGGTTATTGAGAGGTTGTGGTAGCATGAGGGGAGAGTATCTAGCGGCTATGATGACCTCTATTTCAGTCATAGGGGGATTTTCTCTGGCCATAGGAATATTAGGTGGAGGAGAACTCGGAGGAGAAGGAGTTCGCAAAGGGGCTACAGGGAATGAATCTCGGAGTGGGATGGGAAACAAGAGGTGATTCAAGGAGAGGGGAGTGACAAGGATTTCTTCCTCCAATCCCAGACCAGGAGGGGAAAACTCAGTAGGAACACTTCCAAAATTCAGGAAATGGGAAACTTGTGAAGGAGGTCTATCAAGAAACTGAGGGGGAGAAAACAGATTTCTTACAGAAGGACATGGCGAATTACCTGTTTCAACGGTGGAAGCTTCTTCTTCAGGGGCCTTTCCTTTTCTGAGGACCACCTCTGGATCGATTTCATGTGTAGCTAGGGGCAGCTGTGGATGAGACCGTGTGTGTCTGCCTCTGAAAGCCACAATTGATAGAGAAGGTTCTCCCCAGCAAAGTTGTCACAATGGAGTCGCCAGGTGCACAGCAGCAATCCTAATAATTCTGATTTTCGATGCACCTTCAGAATCAGTTAGTTGTTATCGTTCAATCCCAGAGAAAATATTCAACTTCGTCCCCGGTAACGGCGCCAGAAATGTTAGCGTCGGAAGTCATTCCTGGATTGCAAGTAGGAGCAGAGCCTGACACCCATTAGTTTAATGTCACGATTTATAAAGGGATAATCAAATGGAGATAAAGGCTCGAGGAGGTATCACTCTAACTCAGGGACTGTCTCTGGTACATAAAGAATGAAGGAGGTCTGGAATCCCAACTTCAGCCAGCGGGTTGATTAAAAAATGAGCAGGTGGAAGACTTAGTAAGAAAGGTGAACAAAAAGCTCTGGGCGATAGGCTTGCAGCAGTTTTTAGGGGAAAAACTCTGAACATGGGATCCTCTTGGTTCAGGGCTTCAAGAAACTGAATAGAAGACTTCACTAGATCCTCCAATTCCAAGTCATTCAGTTGTTAAGGAAATCACAGGAACCGATTAGAGACTCCATAACTATTACAGTGATCCATTACAACATCATCCTATAATAGCTACAGCTCGACTGGATCCTCCAATTCCGAGCTGCTCTAGCACAGTGTAACAAAGATGTAAAAGAAACTGGCATTCATAAGGCAAGAAGTCTCAAAAGTCTATACATAACCAGGTTAACAGTGCTTCATTAAAACTTTACAACCGGGAGCTCTGCTCAACCATTGATCCTTACAAAAATGGAAAAAATGCCTACATATACTTGGAACTACCTCTGGCCCTCAAGGCACGATCATATCGTGAATTCAATGCTTAACGTTGAGGAGCTTATCTATCAGGATGGGTTGTCGGTCTGCCTCAATCAAATCTGCCCTCTGCTCCCTTGTTGTGCGCCTCTTTAATTTAGCATGGCTCACACCAGGGGGTAGCTGAGCCCTTTGAATATTGAACTGGCATGTGCAGGCTTCTCTGGTGATTTGGAGACTCGTTGTGGCTTTCCTGAAGAGAACCGGTACAAGGGACCCTCCTGGGTCAATTTCAGTTAGGACCTCCATACTCTGCAATAAATGGGTGACGCGAGGCTTCACCCACCCTCTTTCTCCTCTTCTATTGAGCCGAAGCGGCTCTTTGGATCCCTGACTAAAATCCTGACCTAGTCCACAGGTTTCTTCTCCTTTCCTCACGATCTCCTGAACTTCATCGAGACCTTTCCAAACTCTGTATCGGGTTTCGGGGTTTCGCGTTCCCCGTTGTCAAGAGTTCTTGACCCTTTGACCTCCCGATCACCGATTCTCCGATGAGCGCATGTATGGGTTAGCCCTCCTAGCTATACTATGGTCCATACGACCACCTCTTATATCACCTGAGCCAAACCTCTGTCGAGGTTTCGGCGTTTTCAATGTCTCGATACACAAGTCCCCGGGACTCGCGATTCTCCAATTGTCGATGTGCCTTTCGTGCTAGCCCTCCGACTAGGCCCTGGTCCAAGTGACCATTACCATATTCCCTCGACCATACTCTCCATCGTGATTTCACGGTTTGCGATGTCAACGAGCACGCATCCTCTGGACTCGTGATACCCCGAAACCCGATGGCTCATGTTCGTTGACATGTCAGCGGTCCATTCCCCGTCGTGAAAGCCTGCCACATGTATTCCACTTGTGGTCCCACATGCTAACCGGCAGTTGCCGAGATATCGCTTCTCGCGATCTCGCAACTCTGGATAAAAATCTTTGCAGCTCCAACTCACGAACCTCTGAGTTCATGATATGTCGATGCCACTTGGCGTTGTCTCCCTACAAGGATTGACCTTCTGACACCTATCCCCCACTATGGTCTTTAACTCCGTTGGGAAATCGCGTATCGGGATATCGTGATTCTCGTTGTCATGTGCACGGGACTTTCAGTTCCCCGATCCCCGACTCTGCGGGATATCTCGCCACGTGTCCCTGCTAACGGACGGTTCTGATCCAGTTGGGAAATCGTGGATCGCGATTCCTACATGCAAGAGTTTCTTGTCTTCAAAAACTTCAATTCTCTGATGAACTGAACCCCGACTCTCCTCCTCTGCACACTAGGGGTTAACCCCGGTGCAATTTCTCGAGATCTAATGGCTGACGGGATTTCGTCGATCTCCTCTGTAAGATTCTGACCATCGATTTGCTCTAAGGATGGTTCTCAACTGCTGAAGAAAAAACTTTGCCCGCTCGCTTGCTTGACTTGCTGCTACAAAATGGGATTCTCTCGTGATATGCTCAGGTGCTTCCCGTGCAAACTACAAACCTGGGTACACCTAATCCCGAGACAAGAAATATCACTAACAGCAGGCAATTGGACAAGTGGCACGATTTCAAGGAGTACCAAAGGAATCACATGTCTTATCAGTGAAAATGATTTTCAGATATCTCAAAGGAACATAAGATTTTGGATTATGTTATCCAAAAGAAAAGGATCTATCACTTATTGCCTACAAAGATGCAAATTGGGCAAGTTGCATTGATGACCAACAAAGCACTAATGGAGCAACATTCTACTTGGGTGAGTGTTTAGTACCTTGGCTAAGCAAGAAACAATCATAGGTATCTTTATCTATAGTCGAAGAAGAGTATATTGCAGCAGCAACATGTCGTACATAGGTTCTATGGATGAAACAAACTCTGACAGATATATAAGTTGCGTATGATGAGCCCATTCCAAACTATTGCGATAATACAAGAACCATCAGTATCTCAAAGAACCTGGTGATGCACTCCAAGACGAAGCACATTCCAATAAAGTATTACTTTCTATGGGAACAGGTTATAGAGAAGAACATTAGAGTTGAATATGTGGGAAAAAAAGAACAAGTGGAAGACATCTTTACAAAACCACTTCCACGGGAATCCTTTGAGTATCTTCGCCAGAGACTCGAAGCAATTTATACTCCAAAAAGAATTATTTTGAATGCTTATCTTATATGTGTTATATTTACACGAGGAAGCACCATAAAGAGGACAGTTCGTGTTGGGAGATCAGTTTCAGGAAGAGTTCAGTCTGGGGGATTAGCCTCAAATGGAAAGATACCTTTGCCATTGATGATAAAGGGGGAGAGATTTATCATATGCAAAGGTAAATGCTTGGAGAAAGAGCACAAAGGCATGGTTCTAGGTGGAGCATGAGTGATATGACTTCAGTATTGCATTAGAGTGTTGTCATCAATGACAACCAACCCAATTAATCAACATATATATATAATAACAATATATATTATAATATATAATATAATATAATATAATAACAATTTCCCAAATTTAAATGTTTATTTTTGTGTAAAGCATAATATAATATAATTTAATATAATATATAATAACAATATATAATATAATACAATATAATAACAATTTCCTAAATTTGAATGTTGATTTTTGTGTAAACCATACATAACACAAGCTATAAATTCTATAGCAAAGGCCATGCATAGTACAGGTTACAAATTATATAGCAGATGGAGGTTGCAACTTGCAAGTTTCATGCATACCAAATTGCATAAGTTACAAATATTATAGCATAGCCTGCACAGCACCTGCATGCTCACAACTTACAAGTCACTAGGATTCTTTGGAAATTGGACTGTATCACATCCTGCATGTTGAAAAGTGAAGGTTGAGAGGGAAGAAAAAATCAAGGATTCATAAACACTTCCCAAAACCTACATGCAACTATCCAAAGAGGTAAGGATCATTGACATTAAATTGCAATTGCAGTGATGGAAATTGTCTTCGTTTGGCTAAAGCTAGAAAACACCTTCTTGCGCACTTATTTTCTCATTATATTTGGTTTTTGAGAATACATTTTTAAATACCTTCCCACCTTTGTTTTTAAATATCTTCATGAATCTTTGGCAGAAAATATGGGGTATGACACCAATAATTCAGCAAAAATATGGGGTCTCATCAAAGGAATCCAAATGGCTCTTGACCATAATCTCACTCACCTACTCATAGAAGAAGACTCCAGAGTTATCATTGAGCTAGCTTCCAAAGTCATAAATGGAAAAGACTCTGAAAACATCACCCTCAGTTGGTGTCTCCTAGGCCCCCTCAATAGTCTAAAAGATCTTCTTAGGCCTTCTCTCACTCTCACTACCTCACACATAAGGCGAAGAGAAAACAAGGTGGCGGATAGATTATCCAATGCAGGTGTTGAATCTACTCAGCATGTCACTTTCATCGACACAATGTAGTCCCCGAGTTTGCATCTATGGCTCCAATGCATGGAGATGTCCCACCAGGACTGCCCTCTCCCAGATGGGGTGAAATCTAGGCAGCGTCATAGGATAGATGGAATGGGGCAGGAATGGAATTTATTAACCCTGGTCACCATCCCTTCACCTATTACTGCAGAATGACCCGCACCCAGCGGAGAGTAATGGCAATGCACCTAGACAGCCTTGCAAGTTTAATGGCCCCCCACGTAAGCCAGACCAGGCGTATTGTGCTAGGGACCAGGCCCAGGGAAGACATCACCTTGGCTCTCATGACTAGCCTATCCATCAATTCAAGTTGTACTAAAAGTGAAATCGCCCTAGTGAATTAATTCATTCCCCCTGATGAATTCATTCATTCCCACTCTGCATTTGCACTTGTTCCTTAGCTCTTTCAAGCGAATTCTCTTTTTCCCTCTACAACTTCATTTTCTCCTTAGCTCTCTCAAGTGAATTCTCTCTTTTTCCCTCTGTAATTCCTCTCTTGTCCCTCGTGTCTCTCAGGCAAATTATCTACATTTTCTCTTGCTCTTTGGCTCTTTTGATCTCTCCCAGGCTCTTTCCACCAGCCCCTTCGCCCTTCGCCTTCACTCCACCCCAGACCAGCCTCTGCATTCTTTCCACTATGCCAAGAAAAAGGGAAAAGTATAGGATAGTCTCATTGTATTACAGTGCCCTCTCTAGGCGTGGTAGACTCACCCCCTCCCAATTGGCTCTGATTGCAATTCGCACCCCGGCCCCAGGCATAATAGCTAGGGGCCGCTGAAGCTTCCTTTGTCACCCCCTCACTTTGTCCATGGAAACCACCCGGTCAAAGAGGAAACTCCACCTTCGAAAAAGAGCACTCCTCTACTCACTAATCCTCTTGCCCCCCAAAAAAACCATCCATAGGACCTGGTGTTTGGCACAGGTAGTTGCATGGTGGAGGAGGAAATTCCCCCAAGATGACAAGTGGAGGAGCATATGATGAGCACTGGTGAGGAAAAGGAGGTAGAGCCACCTCTTCTCTTTGCAAATCGACACTCATAGGATCACCTCCAACTCATTTTAGAAATTCAACAAAAGCAATATGACCAGGTGCACTCACAGCGCATCCTCAGCCAAAGAATGGACATTTTGTTTGATGCATTGGCAGACGCTCCTGTGTGGACTCAATGCCCAACATGTGGCTAGAAGTACATCCCTGCATACAACATCCATTATTTCTCGAGCTCGCCAAAGGATTAGCGCCTCCAGGTTTCTGTGTTTTGTTTTCTCTCGTTGTAGGCTAGATGGCCATGACGACCAGTTTCATTTTGTTCATACAGTTTGGTCATGACAATCAAATTATTTTGTTCATACAGTTTTGTTTACGCAGTGATGGTTCAAACTCTGAGTCTTTAATGGTAGGATGAAATCACGAAGGTGGGTTACACTTTCATGACAATCTGGTCTCCAAAATTTTGAAAAACCATTCTTCGGCCGAAAGGTATTATTTTTGGCCAAACTATTTTTCGACCGAAAAAATAAACGTCAAATCGAACGGAGCAATAACCACACCCTCGATTTTCATGTAGAAATTTGGTTGGCTGGACATTTTCTTTCCGGCAATATGTTTTCGGCTGAAAGATTGTTCAGTCGAACTATCTTTCGGTTGAAAAATCTTTCGGCCGAACTATATTTCGGCTGAAAAAAAATTCGGCCGAAAGATTGTTTATATATTTGCCACACATCGGATTTAGAACGTTTAGAATATTTTGTTGGCGTATTTGCTATCACGTGAGAGCTTTGTGTCGCTGCCCGTGGTTGTCGAGGTCATTGTTGCCGAGTTCGTGGGCATCGTGGGCGCCGAGGTCGCAGGGGTCATGGGTGCCGAGATCATAGGGGTCGAGAGAGCCGGTTATAGGTAAGGTATTCTCACCCGATAACGTAGAATATCGAATTTTGTTGAAGCAATCTAATTAATCAATTTAAAATGTGATAAAAGGTGTGCGGATTAATGTATGTGGATGTGGATCAATCATTAACGAATTTTGGCTGTCCTCTGCGTAACCTTGATTTTGGTTGTCCTCTGTCCTCTGCGTAACGAATTTTGGATGTCCTTTGCGTAATCGAATTTTGGTTGTCCTCTGCATAACCTTGATTTTGGTTGTCCTCTGTCCTCTGCGTAACGAATTTTGGTTGTCCTCTGCGTAATCGAATTTTGGTTGTCCTCTGCGTAACCTAAATTTAACGGTTTTGAACAAGGCCCAAATTGGGTTCATAAATCCCGTCGTTTTAAGCTCCTTTTCGCACAAATTTGCAGACCTTTTTAAAATCCCAGTATCATGCACTGAAACTACAGATTTTCGTGTAAGTCCACAATCCCTCAAAATATTTATATTAGCCCTGTGGGTTATTGTATTTATAAGGCCACTCTACTAATAATGGGATCAATCTAAATATCGTTCTCTTTGTCATTTGCTACGACCCTGAATGCAAGTACATATATTTTTAATTAAGATTTGATATGTATGGGTTCGCAAGACCTTTAGTTAATGTGTAAAACCAATACCTTGACCTGGTGCACTTCATCGATGAGATATTCCTCGCTCTGTGTTCTTTTAACTGTTTTGCATCATGATTTTCCCATGAAAGTTTTATCTATCTGTAGTTTATTATCTATATTGAAAAAAGAATGCCCATAAGAGATTCCATTTACTGATATTTTATTGTCCAAAATGTGTTAGTCTTTGTCCATGATAGTTCGTAATTACATGTATTTTTTTCNAAGTACTGAATGTTTTAATATTTCTACGCACCCATGGATGAGATCTATGATGATATTTATGATGTACCTCTCATTTATAAGGCACACAAAACCCTATACAAAGACTCAAAGACAAGTCTTATGTCTACTATATTGTTGTTGGTCAAATTGAATGCATTGAATGGTATTTCAAACACATGATTGATACAAATTGTAAGGTATGCAAGATAATTCTTTATATAAATATAAGTTTTTGTATATCTTTTGTGATCGTAATCTATATGATTTAATATCCACTATTTAATATATTAATTTATTTTTTCTTGTAGATTGTTAAGTGATATTATCCTACCATCATAAAATACTTTACCTCACACATACCAAGATTTGTGTGCCCTTATGAAGGATAGATTAATGGAGTATCAGGAAATTGATGCATGTACTAATGATCATATTATATATTATGGACAACTGGCAAAAACTTGGAAAGCCATCAATGTGGAATTAGTATACATTGAATTGATTAGTAAAAAATAAGGTGTCCCACAAGGTTTTTCATCATATATCCATAATTCCACATTTCAAACCATTGTTCAAGTGCAAAAACATAACACAATTAATGGATTATCATGCATGGAAGAGAAGTGAAGATGGTGTTATATGAAATCTTGGAGATGGTTCTATATTTAGGGACATCAAGAAAAAATGGCTCATTTTAAAGAAGAACATTGTAATGTAAGACTTTCATTGACAACTGATAGTGTGAATCCATTCAGAAAGCTCAAATAAATTTACTCGATTTGACTAGTTTTTGTTATAAACAATAAACTTCTTCCTGGATGCCAATAAAGAGGAAGCATGTAATGTTGGCTTTAAATTTTTTAAGTATTTATTTTATGAATGTTTACAACACACTATTTCATTTTTATTTTTGTTACATATTTTGTCTGTACAAGGAATTATTTTTTTGTGTTTTAAAATAACCACGTAAGTATCAAGTTAGAGATATAGATGTATATATTGAACATTTTATTGATGAACTTTTTATGGAATGACATCACTATGTATGACATCTCCAAACCAATAGGTTAGAAACAATTTCAATTCCATGGAATACTTGGACAATTCATGATACCCCTAGGCTAACACATTTTTTTGGTATGTAAAGTGCATTTTAACTCGATATATACTCTACCATTTCACATATGTTTTTGAATATTTTGATATTCTATTGACATTAATATATATCTTGGAGATCTTCAAACAAATGGTGAATATGGATGTCTAGTATGTGGTCCCGAAATAATATCTAGATGTTCAAGAAGTTTTGGAAGGGGGGTGTACAATAAATATAGGCATATCCTCTCTAAGAACCATAGTTATTGAACTACTAAAAAAATTCTCTTTAATGGGTAGGAAGAGGTTGGAAAAAGTCCACAAAGAAGGATGTCGTAACTATGGAAAAGATCCTTTAAGAAGAATCATGGTCAGCATTTGGTTTTAGTTACATCCATATAACTTGTTCTAGTCTTTTTAAATTATATTTATTTGTATTTATTGTAATAAAAAAAATCTATTTCCATTTATGTTTACCAAAGGTAAAAACGATGGAATTCCATGCAATATGAAACAATAATTCCTCCAATTCAACAGTGTCCCTACTATGGGCATCTACAAGTAACTCATTTGCTTGACACAATGTATATTGAAAATAATGTCATAGTATGTTTATGGAAAATTTTAAATGGAAGGAATAACAAAGACAAAATTTCTAGGAGGAAGCCAACATAATTCAACATTTAACTCATTCTTATATTGATGGATGACTAACCAATATTCCATGGTTATTAACATAGCAAGATAAGGATGTTGTCTAATAGGTTATATGAAATATTGAATTTCCTAGTGGACTTGCTTCAAACATTATAAAATATATCAATGAAGGAAGGTGATTTTGGTGGGGGAAAAAACTCATGATTGACGTACCTTTATTAAGATTTGACATTCTTTGATGTTGATCATCTTATGATACATACATATATTAACAAGGGTTGCATGGCAACGCAGTCCCTGCCGAGTTAGATAAATTTAACTGTAGATGTAATAATGATGGCGAGGTAATTGGGAAGCACATGTTAAACAACATCAAAACAATTAAATGTAGATTTATCGAGAACGGGAGCGACAAAATCCCGCTTCTGTTGTTGCCGTGCCCAGCAACAGTTACATAATAAAACTTTGTTATCCTCTAGAACTAGCACAGCTTCAAAGGTATGTCCGGTCATAGAAAAATAAATAAAACTAGTAGTCGGCTGCCCTTCCCAGTACAATTGGCTGACCACATTGTCAAATCTATTGATTGTCAATACATTGAATGACGTGAAGCCTGCAATAACAGATATTAACCAATCAAATGTTAGAATTTTTTTTTTTTTTAATTAAAAAAAATACATATTTTGATTTCCTATGTTACACATTTGATATAAAACAAAAATCTAAAGTCAACCCTAAACTAATAGCCAGTCAACGATGAACTCATCGCTATTAGTCCCTGACCTTGAGAGAGACTAATAAGAATAGCTATCATTAAGTACTATTCGAGAGTATAACATTAGATATTTTTAAATCTTAATTTATTAATCTATTAATTTATATGAAGAAAAATTAACTCTAAATTAATTAAAAATAATTTTAAATTTTAAATATTATTATATATTGTATATTTATTATCAAGTTTCAACCCTTAATTTAAAAATTTAAAATATAATTATATAGTATATACTGTATATTTATTATCAAGTTTCAACCCTTAATTTAAAAATTTAAAATATAATTATATAGTATATACTGTATATTTATTATCAACCCTGTTTTTCAAGAAAATAAAAAATAATATTAAAAATTATAAATACACGTGGTTGAAGAGGTGGGCTACGAAATATGTATATCCG
>JZKD02S1644099.1:142179-152412 GCA_000966675.3 Picea glauca
TAAAGTTTAAATAGTGATGAAATCACAGGTAACAATAATTTTATCCAGGAAAATAAGCATTGTGTAAATGCACCAGTAGTGTCACTAACTGTTTAAGATTCTAGATTTGGAATATGTACAACTCATTCATTCTTGTAAAAATAATTGATACATCTGGGTTAAAATATAGTACAATCCTATGTGGGTTAAAATATAGTACAATCCTATGTGGAATACACTCTGTTTTTCTTTATATTTTGATTAATAGTGTAAGTTTTTTTCTAACTCGTTGAACTTGATATACTTGATATTAATAGAGAAGAAAATTGTATCTTTATCTATATATTTTAATGTGCCTAATTTAATTGTATCTTTATCTATATATTTTAATGTGCCAATTTTATAAATATGATATTTATGTTTTCTCAATAGAATAGGGTGCCATGGGGTTGCTCTTAGTAACAAGGGTGGATTTTATTGCATCACCAGCTGCTAGAAAGATTCTAGGGATTAAGATGTTTATTCACCATGGGAAATAGCAGATGGGTGGAATTAACCATTTGCAACCCTCTCATCTTCAATACATTTAAGACGAGGACCAGAATCCAATAAGTCGGTTGCATTTATTTGTGTGCTGCAACAGAGTCGTTACCTTGTGATTTTCTCACCGTTGTTTGTTTCCTCACCACAGTCTACACTTCAATGGACCCTAATTGCACCCTATCTATCTATTGCAACATACATAGCCAAAGAATTACTTAGACGTGCTTAGTTCCACCATAATTCCCTTTTGATCTCATTCCATTCCCAGGTTGTTAATTCCTTGTAGAATGATTTTATTAATTCCTCTTTGTATTCTCCTTGGTTTATTTAAACTTTTAATGCTTGGTCTGAAAACCAGGTAATGAATATGTGAAAAAATAGGGGCAGCAATGGCATATGTTGTCTCTGAGACTTAGTTAAACCTTAATGGCATTATAGCATAATGGCATAATCCCATGACCACTAACCATTAAAGTATATATAATTTATATAAACCCTTTCTTCCTACAATCTATCACCCTTAATATTAAGAAATTAAAACTCCTAAACTCTAAAATTAATTAGGCTATAACACCTAAAAATTATACTTTCCACTATAACCTTTCACACTTAACCCTTATAACCCATAACTAAAAACCCTTATAACCTACAATATAACTCCAAAACCTTGTAACCCTAAACCCTTAACACCTATAACCCTAATCTATAAGGCTCATCACCTTTAAGTCCCTTAAACCTTAGGTGTATAACCTTTAATCCCAATTTCCCTGACCCTTTTAAACCTAAACCGATATAACCAATAACCCTTATTAATCCATTTAACCCCATTATCTTATAATCCCTAGTCCCTATAAAAATTATAACCCCAAACCCTATATAACATCTAATCTAACCAATATCCCCTCCAACTTATAACCTTTATAAGTATCACCCCTAACCACATAACACCTACCTATTATAACCATCATCACCCCTAACCCCTAAATCCATAACACATGGAACTAGTAACCCATAATACTTAAATTACCTTACCCCTAACCCTTATAAACAACTAGCCATTGTAAACCCTAATCCATATAACCCCTAACTACTAGCATATAACCCTTAATCTCATATATCCTAACTCGTAAACCCTAACACTAATAACTTCTTTCACCTAACCCCTAATGTCAATAGACCCCAAAACTTATAAATCCTACCCATATAGTTCTTAAACCTTATAAACATTAACTCATATTATCATTAATGCTTAGAACATATATAATCTATAACATCTATAACCCTTATCCACTATGACCCATAACCACAAAACCATAGAACTCATCTCTTCCCTAATGTTAAATGTAATCTCACTTAAATAACTCTTATAACCCCTAACTATTAATCCTCACCCATTGTGTCCCCATAATATAACCCCTACACCTTGTAAATGTTAGAACCCCTAAACCTTACAAAACCTAATCTTCAATCACAAACACACACAACCCATAATCTCTAATCCCAATAACCCTTGACTCCCAACTTCTAATCCATATAACTTCCAGAGAAAAAATGAGTAATTATATTTACCTTAATCCATATAAGATGTAATCCATGTTACTTATACTAGTCATTAATCATCATGACCACTAACGATCATGGTATATATAATGTAGATAAACCCTTTCTTCCTATAGTGTATCACACTTAATATTGAGAACTTAAAACTCCTAAACTATAATACTAATGAGGCTATAACAACTAAATTATAATTACCACTATAACCTTTCACATTGAACCCTTATAACTCATAACAAAAAAACCTTATAACTTACAATATAACTCCAAAACCTTGTAACCTTAAACCCTTAGCACATATAACCCTAATATATAATCCTCATAACTTTTAAATTCCTTAAACCATACCCCTATAACCTCTAATATCAATTTCTCTAACCCTTTTCAACCTAAGCTGATATAACCAATAACCCTTATAACCCTAAAACCCTAGCACTTATGTCTTCCAACTTTAATCCATATAACCCATTTATGTTCTTAACCATTATAAAACCTAATCCTTATAACAATTATAACCCCAAAATCTATATAACATCTAATCTAATCGATATCCCCACCAACTTATATCCTTTATAAGTATCAAAACTAACCCCATAACACCTAATTATTATAACCATCATCACCCCTAACCTCTAAACCCTTAACACACAGAACTAATAACCAATAATACTTATATTTCCTAACCCCTAACCCTCATAAGACATAACCATTACAAAGCCTAATCCATATAACCCCTAAATACTAGCATATAACCCTTGATCGCATATCTCCTAACTCATAAACCCTAACAATAATAACCTCTTACACCTAACCCATAATGTCAATGCCAATAGACCCTAACACTTGTAACTCTTACCCGTATAATTCTTAAACCTTAACTGATATAGCCAATAACTCTTATAAGCACTTACATCTTCTAAATTTAATTCATATAACCTCTTTATCTTCTTAACCATTATAACCCTTAATGCCTATATGAATTATAACCTCAAACCCTATATATCATCTAATATAATCGATATCCCCTCCAACTTATAACTTTTATCAATATCATCCCTAACCCCATAACACATGCCTATTATAACCATCATCACCCTGAACCTCTAAACCCAAATTACTTAACCCCTAACCATTGCAAAACCTAATCCATATAACCCCTAACTACTAACATATAACCCTTAATCTCATATTTCCTAACTCGTAAAACCTAACACTAATAACCTCTTACACCTAAGCCATAATGCCAATAGACCATAAATCTTTTAACTCTTACCTATATAATTCTTAAACCTTATAAACATTAACTCATATTATTATTAATCCTTAGAACATATATATAACCCCCAATACCTATAACATTATACCACTAACCCATATTAACCCATAATATAACTTTAAATGTCTATAAACCTAAACCCTTATGACCATGAATCCATAACATGAAACACCTATAACTTCTCACTTTAATCCTTAATTGATAACACCTATATACATGTGTAATTTTGACCCATTTGGATATATGACCCTTAACCTCTATACTCTCTTATTCCATAACACTAAAACCCATAACCACTATAGTCCCTCACAACTAACCCATAACCATTTGGAATTTTTATTTCTCAAACTAAATATATCATAGAAATGCTAAAGAAGTTTGGAATGGAAGATTGAAAACTTGTTACCACTCCTATGCAAACCAGTTGCAAGTTGAGAAAATATGATGATTCAAAGTCTATAGACCATAGGAAATATAGGTCAGTGATTGTTAGCTTACTATATGTGACAACATCAGGACCAGATGTAATGCAGGTGTTAGCGTCGGAAGTCACTCCTAGATTGCTAGTAGGAGCAGAGCCCGACACCCATCAGTTTAATGTCACGATTTATAAAGGGATGATCAAATGGAGATAAAGGCTCAAGGAGGTATCACTCTAACTCAGGGACTGTCTCTAGTACATAAAGAACGAAGAAGGTCTGGAATCCCAACTTCAGCCAGTGGGTTAATTAAAAAATGAACAGGTGGAATACTTAGTAAGAAAGGTGAACAAATATCTCTGGGTGACAGGCTTGCAGCAGTTTGTAGAGGAAAAACTTTGAACACAGGATCCTCCTGGTTCAGGGCTTCAAGAAACTAAATAGAATACTTGACTGGATCCTCCAATTCCAAGTCATTCAGTGTTAAAAAAATCACAGGAACCGATTAGAGACTCCGTAACTATTACAGTGATCCATTACAACATCATCCTATAATAGCTACAGCTCGACTGGATCCTCCAATTCCGAGCTGCTCTAACACAGTGTAACAAAGATGTAAAAGAAACTAGCATTCATAAGGCAAGAAGTCTCAAAAGTCTATACATAACCAGGTTAACAGTGCTTCATTAAAAATTTACAACCGAGAGCTCTGCTCAACCATCGATCCTTACAAAAATGGAAAAAATGCCTACATATACTTGGAACTACCTCTAGCCCTCAAGGCGCGATCATATCATGAATTCAATGCTTAATGTTGAGGAGCTTCTCTATCAGGATGGGTTGTCGGTCTGCCTCAATCAAATCTGCCCTCTGCTCCCCTGTCGTGTGCCTCTTTAATTCAGCATGGCTCGTGCCAGGGGGTAGTTGAGCCCTTTGAATATTGAATTGGCATGTGCAGGCTTCTCTGGTGAGTTGGATTCTCAGCGTGGATTTCCTGAAGAGAACTGGTACAAGGGACCCTCCTGGGTCAATTTCAGCCGGGACCTCCATACTCTGCAATAAATGGGTGACGCGAGGCTTCACCCACCCTCTTTCTCCTTTTCTACTGAGCCGAAGCGACTCTTTGGATCCCCAAGTGAAATCCTGACCTAGTTCACAGGTCTCTTCTCCTTTCCTCACGATCTCCTGAACTTCACCGAGACCTTTCCCAACTCTATATTAGGTTTCGGGGTTTCGCGTTCCCCATTGTCAAGAGTTCTTGACCCTTTGAACTCCCAATCACCGATTCTCCGGTGAGCGCATGTATGGGTTAGCCCTCTTGGCTATACTATGGTCCATATGACCACCTCTTATATGACCTGAGCTGAACCTCTGTCGGGGTTTCGGCGTTTTGGATGTCTCGATACACAAGTCCTCGGTACTTGTGATTCTCCGATTTCCGATGTGCCTTCTGTGCTAGCCCTCCGACTAGGCCCTGGTCCAAGTGACCATTACCATATGCCTTCGACCATACTCTCCATCGGGGTTTCACGGTTTGCGATGTCAGTGAGCACGCATCCTCCGGACTGGCGATTCCCCGAAACCCAATGTCTCATGGCCATTGACATGTCAACGGTCCGTTCCCCATCGCGAAAGCCTGCCACATGTCTTCCACTTGCGGTCCCACATGCTAACCAGCAGTTGCCGAGATATCACTTCTTGCGATCTCGCAACTCTGGATGCAAATCTTTGTAGCTCCAACTCACGAACCTCCAAGTTCGCGATATGGCGATGCCACTTGGCGTTGTCTCCCTACAAGGATTGACCTTTCGACACCTGTCCCCCACTATGGTCCTTAACTCCGTCGGGAAATCGCGTATCGGGATATCACGATTCCCGTTGTCATGTGCACGGGACTTTTAGTTCCTCGATCCCTGACTCTACGGGATCTCTCGCCACGTGTCCCTGCTGATGGACGGTTCTGATCCAGTCGAGAAATTGCGGATCATGATTCCTACATGCAAGAGTTTCTTGTCTTCAAAAACTTTGATTCTCTGATGAACTGAACCCCGACTCTCCTCCTCTGCACACTAGGGGTTAACCCCGGTGCAACTTCTCGAGATCTAATGGTTGACGGGATTTTTTCGATCTCCTCTGTAAGATTCTGACCGTCGATTTGCTCTAAGGATGGTTCTCGACTACTGAAGACAAAACTTTTCCCGCTCGCTTGCTTGACTTGCTGCTACAAAATGGGATTCTCTCGTGATATGCTCAGGTGCTTCCTGTGCAAACTGGAGACCTGGGTACGCCTAATCCTGAGACAAGAAATATCGCTAACATTAGGCTCCATGGGGGATAGAGTCGTCCCTACGATGCTCTAAGAACTCATTCCCCAGCTTCAGTTCCTTGCTGTTGGGCTATGGGGTCATTTATTAATCCGAAAACATACAAAAAGAAAATAATCAAAGAAGTAAAAGACAATATTTACAAACAGAGGAGCCATCTAAGGCTCAAATAAAACATTTTTTCAGAAAATGCCCATTCACTGGGTTGTTGAAAACCTCTTCACCCTCTAGATCCTGCAACCCATAGGTGTTGTTGGAGAAAATCTCAGAGATTTTAAAGGGTTCGATCCAGAGGGCGTCGAACTTGCTGTGCTTGCCTTTATCCTATCTGGGTGCGTCCCATTTAAATATCAAGCCCCCGATCTCGAACTCCTTTTTCTTGACCCTTCTGTCAAAAGCCTACTTGATCTTCTGTTGATGATCGTAGGCCCTGTTCATGACCTGTTCCCTAGTTTAATGCACTTCCACCATCTGATGAATCCTTCTGACCATATGGTCAGGCTCCTCTTCAAGGTCCTGGAGGAATTTTCCCACAGGTAAGGCGAGCTGAGTAGGGAAAACGGCCTCTGTTCTGTAAACAAGTTGGAAGGGTGAAATGCCTAGGGACTTCTTTGTTGTCACTCGGTCAGCCCATAGAGAAAATTTGAGTTTCGTATCCCAATCCCTTTTATTGTCCTCCAATAATCTTTTAATGAGCTTGATAAAACCTTTATTGGAAGATTTCGCCAGTCCATTTCCCTGAGGATAATAGGGGGTAGAGTGAATCAGTGAAATCTCAAACTGTTCACAGAACTTGACCAGAGGCTCAGACCTAAAGGGGGTGGCATTATCAGTGACAATTCTACTAGGGCAACCAAATATAGCCATGACATCCTCCAAGAGGCTGATAATTACTTTGTGAGAAGTTCTTTTGGTGGGAACAACCTCTATCCACTTGGTGAAGTAATCTGTCGCAGTGAGGATCCATCTGTGCTGGCCACTTGAGGGAGGATAAATTTCTCCAATGAAGTCCAATCCCCACTGCTGAAAAGGTGTTGAAACTACTAAAGGCTTTAATGGCAGGGATTTGAGCTGCTGCTTTCCTGAGAACCTCTGGCATTTGATGCAATCTCTAATTTCTCTGCAGACGTTAGGGAATAAAGTGGGCCAATAGTACCCAGCCCGGAGGACCTTGTGAGCTGTGGTCTTCCAGAAATGATGACCTCCGCAGAGACCGCTATGGAAATAAAACATAACCTTCTGGGCCTCTTGCGGATCCAGACATCTTAATAATAACCCTAGGGGGTCTTTCCAAGACAGGGTTTGGTCAATGAGGCAATATTTGACCGCCTTAAGCTTTAGAGCTCTCACCTTGATTTTTCCCAATCCATCAGAAGGCTTTAATTATTGCAGAAAATACAAGATATCCTTATACCAGTCGCAAGCTGCTAGTGGTAAGGCACTCTGAAAATGCTTGTTGGATGACTCAGCTTGCTCATTGACGAAGTTAATCCCCAAGGCTTTGCAGTTGGATTCAGCTAGCAATTTGGCTAAACCATGTCCCTTTATCAACTTGGTGGGCTTAATTTCTAGATCAAATTCTAGAATCTTGGCAATCCACTTACCTCTTTTCCCATCCATGTCAGACTGTATAAGAATGTCCTTCACAGAGGCCGAAGGAACATAGGCAATGATCTTTGAGTGCAAGACATAGACTCTGAAAGCTTTGAGAGCTTTCACCAATGCATAGGCCTGCTTTTCCATGATCTCATACCGGAGTTCTGCATCTCTTAATGCCCTGCTGTAGAAGGCAATAGGTTTCTCTTTCCCTTGATCATTTTTCTGCAACAAAACTACCACTATTGTATCACAAGAAGCAAAATAAAACATCAGAAAATCTTTGGAATAATCGGGGTTGATTAGTACAGGTGCCTCAGTCAACGCCTTTCTTTATTTGGACAAAATATTCCCTGGGTTCGGTGGTCCATTTTACTTCATTTCCCTTCCTGAGCATGGTTGTGATGTGTTTCATGAGCTCGGAAAAATTTGAGACGAATCTCCTCAGAAAATTTATCTTCCCCAAAAATGCCTGAACCTCTTTTTTAGATCTGGGAAGTGACAGGGTATGAATTGCTTCCACCCTGCTAGGGTCAATCCTTACTCCCTCTGCTGATACTATATGGCCTAACAGCTTCCCCTCCTTCATATCAAATAATGATTTCTTGGGGTTTAAGGATAAGCCATACCTCCGACACTTCATGAAGACCTTTCTCAAGTGGCAGCAGTGCTCCTTGTCTGTCTTAGAGAAGACTGTGATATCATCCAGATAGATTACCACAAACTGATCCTTCTCCCCTATGAACACTATATCCATAGCTCACTGAAACGTTGCTCCTGCATTCATCAATCCCAAAGGCATTTTGGCATACATGAATGTACCCCAAGGAGTGGTGAAAGTTGTCTTTTCTCTGTCCTCAGACATGACTGATATCTGATTGTAACCAGAGAAACCATCAATCATGGATATTCTAGATGCACCAGTGACCTTCTGCAATATGTGTTCCATGTTGGGCAGGGGATAATTGTCTTTCTTTGAGCTTCTATTCAAGTTCCTGAAATCAACACAGAGTCTGATTTCCCCACTTTTCTTTATTACTGGAACCAAATTGGCCACCCACTCAGAATACCTCAATGGGACAATGATTCGGGCATCTAACAATTTCTTCACTTCTTTCTCCATGACAGGTAGCAACATGGGATTTATCTTCCTCGGCTTCTTCCTGAATGGTTTGGCCTCTTCTTTCAGTGGGATCTTGTGCTCAATGACGGATGTGTCATACGTCTTAAGGTCTTTGTAGGTCCATACAAACACATCAGCAAACTCTCTCAGCAACTCGGTATACTCAATCCTCTGCTCCTTGGTCAAACTCATTGACAGCTTGACAAACTTAGGCTCTTCGGGTGTGCCAATATTGCACTCGGCTGTGTCAGCATCATCACCCAAAAATCTTCCCTTTATTACCACATCATTCCCATCGAACAATCTCTCCAATGGGACTAGTCCCCTCAGGATGTGGTTTCCAGAAAATTGAATAATGTCATGATTTGCTATTTTACTCAGCAACTCACCCCCATCAAACTCTTCCTCGGAGACGAAATCTTGGTCGATATGCATCTCTGAAAATTCTTTGATAGTCTCCAAGAATCTTTTGATCTCGAGATCGTCCTCAAACACCTTCCAATGCTTGACATTGTCAGGTATGGAGGGCCTGTATTTTACTTCTACATCATACCTCAGTTTGGGTGGCAAGGATACCTTGAAAATGCTTGCTGATGAAGCTAGGGAATCTACCATTGTGTTTTCTTCTCTTGGGATGAAAGAAATGTTGAACGCTGAGAAGAAACTGTCAATTAGGTCCCATACCTCATTTCGATAACTCCTGAGTCGAGGATGCTTGGCCTGATAAGCACTTCTGACCTACTGGACTACCAACTCGGCATCTTCGAACACTGCTATCTCCTGGATTCCCATTTCCCTTGCGGCTCTTAATCCTAGTATAAGAGCTTTATACTCTGCCACATTGTTGGTAGCTTCAAATTCTAATTTGTATGACAGAGATGTGGTCTCCTAAGCAGGTGACACAAAAACCACTCCAGCTCCAGTGCCTTCTCGGGAACAGGCTCCATCAAAAAACATTTTCCAGATTGGGGTGATGGAGGGAGGAACTTCAGGGGAAACAGTGGGTGGATTTCTGAGTTTCAAAGGAGTCTCGGGGGCATGGGTGAGTTGCAGTAAACTGGAGCCTAAATCAGTATCCAAGGCAAAGATGGGATGATTGGTAGGGTTGGCTTCATCACTGATTATGTAGGCCAGTTGGGCTTCCCTATATAGTCTTCTATGCTCCCCTCCGAACACTGGGATGGTAGCATACGTGAGGTCCATCTGTAATGTTCCTCCAAGTCTTTTAATCCAAGACCTTGACAACAACATGTCGAACATGGGAGGAACATCAGCTACCACAATGTCCATGACCATACTCATCATGGGCAGTTGAAACAGAGAAACCACCAGGTCCTTGATGACTCCCAGACATTGCACCCTCCTTGAATCAAAAGAGTATAAATCATGGTAGGCCCTGGTCACTTCTAATCCCAG
>JZKD02S1644110.1:17891-31061 GCA_000966675.3 Picea glauca
CATAATGGCCTTCATGAGTTTAGAATGTTGTTTTTGGGATATCGTCTTCCTTCATTCTAATATGATGATACCCTGAATGAAGATCCAACTTTGTGAAGCAGATTTCTCCACATAGTTCATCTCAAAATTGATCAATGACAGGAATGGGAACCTTATATTTAAAAGTGATCTTGTTAAGCTCTCTATAATCTAGACACATACACCATGATCCCTATTTCTTAAGTACCATTACCACTGGTGCAGAGGAAGAACTTTGGCTAGGTCTAATAATGCCATCCTCTAACATTTCTTCAACCATACGCTCAATTCCACTCTTATGGGAATAAGGGTATATGTAAGGCCTGATGTCAGGAGGAACACTCCTAGAAATTAGGTGAATAGAATGGTAATGATTGTGAGTGGGTGTAATACTTGTGGGAATATCTTCAAATACTTTGGAATTCTTATCAATGATACCTTGGAGATCTGGTCAAATTGATGGCTTAGATGTTTCAACATCTACTGATCATAGTTGTACAATTACACCCCGATGCCCCTTTTTCAATAATTTTTTCATGCCATTAGAGATTATCACCTTACTAGTTTTCCCTGTGATACCCCTTAACTCAATTTCCTTTCCTTCCAATGAAAATTTCATGAAACGTTCTTGAAAATTAAAAGACATTGTTCCCAATAATTGTAACCATTGGACTCCTAGTATGACATCAGCACCACCGATGGGTATATAAATCATTGGTGTCACATACCCACTATGGAAACCTAGATTTTTTGTCTTTTCTTCGAGGGACAAAATCCCCGAATTTCTATGGGGCCAAGCGCAGACCATCCCTTCCCTTATCCTCTCCCATGTGATCATTGGCTATGACCACAGGCCTTACCAAAAAGGTGATTCCATCTTTCACATTTTGGTATTTCTGTGTGTGAGCTCTACCCAGCTCCCTGTCTCAAGAAATGATGAAACCCGAAATGGGGTTAATGAGCTCATTGGCTCCTGTTTTTCCTACTCCATGCGACCACCTCAGTGAACAAATGATAACACCAAATGGCACCACCGAAACTTGAATTTTGAGATTTTTGTTGCAAGGAACCCTTGTTCCTTCAATCCTCGAAACCCGAGGGACCGGTATCATCCGAATCTACGATCCAAATCATCGACTTGATCAATGGCCTAGATTAAATCTCTACATTCTACCTTTCAGGATTTCTGGCGGGGTCTTTACTCCTATTCCTCCAATGTCCAGAACCCCAGTGGATTTAGATCTTCGCCATGCATTCTCTACAAATGGACGGTTCAAATCCTTTTGGGAATCCTCCTTCCTACCACATGACCCTGTCCTGTGACCTAGGGCTCATCCACAGAGCACGTAGGGGTTTTGTATACTGGGATTTCGCGACTTGCGAAAATGAGGGGTCTTTTCCTTTGGATTTCCAGGTGCCGAAACATAAAAAATTATTCATGCTAAACCGATTCGGGGTTTAGTATACCAGGATTTCATGACTTGAGAAAATGAGGGGTCTTTCCCTTTGGTTTCCCGGGTGACAAAATACTGAAACTTATTTACGCTAAACCAATTCGGGGTTTAGTATACCAAGATTTCGTGACTGGCGAAAATGAGGGGTCTTTCTCTTTGGTTTCTCGGGTGCCAAAATGCTGAAACTTATTTACGCTAAACCGATTCAGGGTTTAGTATACCGGGATTTCATGACTGGCAAAAATGAGGGGTCTTGCCCTTTGGTTTCTTGGGTGCCAAAATGCCGAAACTTATTTACGCTAAACCAATTCGGGATTTAGTATACTGAGATTTTGCGACTGGAAAAAACGAGGGGTCTTTCCCTTTGACCACTCCAAGTCGTAAGTCAGCAGAATGCTACCCGACTACCATGTGCCCTATGTCGATGGACGGTTCCGCATACTTCGGGAATTTTAGGACATTTGTCGAGTCCACTCTCCTGCCTATGCAAAGTTTAAGATCGACGGTCAATAGAGCTCTGATAGATCCTTGGATCTACTTTCCTGGATCCCATCGCTACTTGCGAAGGCTGAAGGGGTCGAGGTGTTAACACCTGCGCTCCTCCTCTAGATCCGTCGGTCTTGACCGATCTAGGGTATTTCCGAAAGGATTCTAACTGTTGGTCTACCAAACAATGGGATATTCTCTTTTGATAAATGCGACTCGCTATCCTTTCTAAGCTTGATTCATGAGATTCAACCTCTCGGGGCTTTGAAATCCTAGGACTTCGAAACCTGAGAGAAGTACTCTTTCTTGTACAAGGTTTCCAGACCCAGGTCATCTGGACCTTCAGATGATTCTTGGGTAATTATCCCTAGGCTTAGTGACCTGACTGAGATGCCTTCCTAATTCGCCGAGCTATGAACTCTATGACCGGGGTAAAGTAAACTCATGGGTTTACTATATAGGTAGTCTTTTTAGGGAACTCACTCTGACTCTGAAATGTGAGGAAACTGCCCTGAAGAAGGTGCCTTCAATAAATTAAACTAGGACAAAGAACGAGTCAACTAGATGGGACAATTCTCAAGGGAACGAACTCATATTCTGAAACTATTCGTTCTATACATAAACCAATTATGGTCATATAAATATAAACATGCATCCATTATTCCCAATCAAAACACAAGGCAATCACTTCTATAAAAAAACCATTTATGAGCATATAAACATGAGCATGCATCCAGGATATTCAATTCAAAATACAAGACATACGAACTTATCAGAAACACCAAGTCTGATGCGACTGCTGAGATGGGTGCTCATTTCCACCCAACCATAGGCTCAATGACTCCAAACGAATTTACCACTAGCCACCCCTGAGCTAGACCAAGATGCTTGAGATTCATTCTCCTACTTCCATCTCAACGGAAGTCAAGGAGGAAGGTTACTCTCCTTCTCCTCTGTTCATAACTCCCCCATGTTTCTAGAGTTCCTCCGGTTTTTCTTCCGCGATCCCTGTCATGCATGTTCTCTCTTCTTGTTCCCCGCACTTCCTTTCTTTCCTTTTTTGCATTGGTTTGGTGGAATTTAATGCAACCATTCTAGGTCCCTTCCACCACCTCTCATTAGCCATCATGGTATCTTTTAGCACATCCCCTCCCCAAAAATCGTGCAACACATATTCATAACATAATTTACATTCATCGACATTCTATACAAAGGTCCATCAAATCAAACATTCACATCTTTGAGTTTTCCATAGTTCTTGGACAACATAATTATTTTTATAGACTAGGGGAAACAAGGTGTTACAATTCCCTCCCCCTTAAAGGAACATCATCCTCGATGTTCTATCTATCAATATGATGTGTGTGTACAGAAGTAAGCAAAACCAGATATGCTTGTTTCATGGCATCTTCCATTTCCCATGTAGCCTCATCTTGGGCAAAATGTTTCCACTGCACCTTGACCTATGCAATGGTTCAGTTCTTGAGTGGGGTTTCCTTTCTGTCTAGTATGCATTGAGTTTTTGGCAGAAATTCTCCCTCCATTTCCACCTGGATCACAGACCAGTCAATTATATGATTAGAATCGTGTACATATTTCTTCAATAATGAAACATGGAAAACATTATGTGCTTTTACTGTGGGAGGAAGTGCTAGTCTATAGGTTATAGTTCCCACTCTATCTAGAACTTCAAAGGGTTTGCAATAACGAGGTGCCAACTTTGCACAAGCTCCCATCCTTAGGGAACTCTTCCTAGGCCTAACTCTGAGATATACATGGTCTCCCGTCATGAATTTTGTTGGAGTTCTCTTTCGGTAGGCGTAACTTTTTTGTCTGTTCTGAGCGACCTTTAGATTTTGTTTTATCTGACTCACTTGTTGTTCCATTTATTTCAACATGCTAGGTCCAATAGTAATTATGTTTACTGGGTTACTCCAACTGACTGGAGTGTTGCACGGCCTACCATAGAGGACTTCAAAAGGACTCATCTTTAGGGATTATTGGTAGCCGTTATTGTAGGCAAATTCCACTAGGGGTAGGTAATCTTCCCACTTTTTAGGTTGATGCATTACATGCATTCTTAGCATGTCTTCTAATATTTGGTTCACTCTTTCCATATGTCCATCGGTTTGAGGATGATAGGCTATGCTAAACATTAATTTGGTCTCTAGACAATGTTGGACAACAGAGAGGGTGGGGTGAATCAGTGGTCACTGTGCTTAAAAAATTATGCTTATTTTAACTCTTTACAAAGCACTCAATGATAATCACAATAATTCATGGAAATAAGTAATAGCACATTCAACACCAGTCACACATATGAGATACACAGAGACAAATATTTCTTGAGGAAACCCATAAGGGGTAAAAACCTTTTCTTCTTTATATGATAAGTAATCTTTACATTCTTTACATTGTCATACATATGAGCACCAACTCATAATGAGGTTGCAACCTCTATTTTGTAAGATGCTACTTGCTGAGAGCACCAACTCTCTCATTTCTGTAGCACCAACTAGAAGAAAGCACCAACTCCCTAGTTTTTCTAGCACCAACTCCCCAGTGTTCCAGCACCAACTGGATGGAAGCACCAACTTCCAATCATACAGGAACCAACCTGTAAAACAAAGAACACCAGTTCTCCCTTGTACCACCCTGCCACCCTGGTTTTCCTGGCTGCAACCAGATGGAAGCTACAACTCCCTTTGTTCAAGAACCCACTTGAACCTTTGAGGACAACAATCCTCCCTAGCACCACCCTATCACCCTAAAATATAAAGTTTGTTATCTATAAATTTATCACAGTGATACAATATTTATCATTGGCTTACTAGGCTTATCACTATTCTGCTATGCTGCTTTGTTCTCCTATATCAATGTCTCTCTGTCTGCATCTTATTACAATTTATGATCTTCTATTTTTCTCTACCAGAGAACTATTCCTCTTCTCTGTATTTCAGCTGCTACAAATGCCTCCTTCTACACTCTGAATCCCTCACAACAACAACAACCCATCTTTTATTTTTTCTGCGTACTTATAGTCTTTGTGCACCTTCTGCATGCTCTCTCACCATGATTTTTCATCCTCTCTCCATGTCAAGCGCTTTACCTGATCATCATAAAAAATCTTCAGTTTCTCTGGCGGTTATATCTTTCTTTCAATTTCCTCTACAAACAGTCTTCATTCCACTGGTAGATTCCTTAAGACTCTTCAGCTTCTCTGGCAATCACTCAGAAGTCTCTTTGAGTCCTCTGGCAGAAACTATTAGTTGTTTCTAGAAGTTACACTCTGAAGTGCAATAGTAGCCCTCCGATCTTATTTAAATTCATCTACATCATTGAATTGACTTCATTGAATCTTACGTTCATTTCATCGTTTCAGCATTTCGGCATTTGACATTCATGTGATCAAGTGTCTCGACACTCCAGGTCACGAACCTCGAAATGGATCTTGGTTACAGTAGCTCCTTTCTCCATATTCCATTAATGTGACCAATGGTTGTGACCACAGGCTACACCAAAAGGTGTTTTCACATTTCGGCGATTCCTGTTGCGAGGCATCTCGACTCTCCAAGTCGCGGTCCCTGAAACTTCGAAATGGAGCTTGTTGATTCAATATTTTTCCCTACAGCTCTTCGACGATGTGACCACCATTGGTGACCGAGTGCTTATCCTTAAAGTGATTTAAAGATTTCACAATTTGTCACTTCGACATTCCTGTGGTGATGTGTTCTTGATGATCCGTGTCCTGGTATCCGAATCTTCAAAATAGAGCTTTGTTGCACTAGCTCCGATCATTTCGGCAATTCACATTTCGGCCTTTCATGATTATTTCAATGAAGAGACACATCACTTGACTCTTCCAACTCCCAGTATCTGAAGCTCCGAAATGGAGTTGGATCAACGGTCCACACCCTCGATGATTCGACGGTTATTCTTTGCCCAGAGACTTCATCCTTCGAGACTTTGGGGGAGTGATAGTGATAAAAATCTTGAAGAAAAAAATCCCAAAGTGAGGTTAGTCTTTGTGTCACTTGATGACATGTCGTGACCCGATTGGTTTCCACATGTCACTCAGAATTGTGAATTCCAGTGGCCTGAAATGCCAAATCAACTTGACACTTTTCATTGTCTTATCATTCCATGTGTCATGGTCTTCCACCTGTCCTTTCTAACATGGTCTGCCACATTCATTTCCTGGAACTTTCGACCCAGATCACTTCGCGATTTCGCATATCGCGATTTAGAGTTTTACAACTTCAGGACTCCTGTAGTAAGAGTTCTTGACATCCCCAACTCCCGGTATCTAAAATCGTCCTCCTTCTTCCGGGATTTCGGTGTTTCTCATTTCATGATTTCGAGACTCCTAATGATGAAGAGTGTTGAGTCTTCCAACTCCCGATACCCAAAACTTCAAAATGGAGTTATTTCCCGATTTGCAAAACTCTTCGTTTATGTGCCTCTTTCGGGATTTCGGGATTCTGGATTTCGCAACTCTGGGACTCTTGTGTTGAAGAGTCTCAATTATTGACTTCTCAATTTCCCGGTATTCGAAACTCCGAAATGAAGTTTATGCTCGGTATGTGAAATTCTTTGTTGATGTGCCTCTTTTGAGATTTCAGGATTCCATATTTTGCAACTCTAGGACTCCTGTGTTGAAGAGTCTCAACTCTTGACTTCTCAATCTCCTGGTATCTGAAATCCCAGTATCCTATACTCCGAAATGGAGTCGTATCATCTTTTTTTCTTTTCGCACTTCGCAACTTCAGGACTCCTGTGAGGGGTCTTTGACATTTCCATCTCTTGGTATCCAAAATCCCGGTAGCCGAAACTCCGAAATGGAGTTTGACCGACACTTCGATCTTGCCATTCAATCATCGTTGTGCTACTAGTATTCCTTGCCTACTTGTTTTCCATCAAATGAACAAGCACACCTTCGCACTGCATTTGACTTTGCATCAATTCCTCCTGATCTTACTTTGTTCATGTTTTTCCATCAATGCATGCTCTGATCTTGCCATCAATGACAAGCATACCTGCCTGTAAACATTCCAACAATATCCCCCTTTGGCATTGATGGAAACCCTGAATGACTGCACTAATCTATTTGGACCTCCAACTGTAGCATCAGGTCCGCAACCTTGAACGACTGGACTAATTTGTTTGGACCTCTAACTGTAGAATTAGGTCTGCAACCCTGAACGAATGCACTAATCTGTTTGGACCTCCAACTGTAGCATTAGGTCTGGACCACTTCTTTTCTTCCCCTTTGACGTCAATGTCAAAGAAAAACATGCTCCCCCTGAGTTGTTGCAGTATTTTTAGGAGGTATCAGATATTCAATCAATACAAAACTCCCCCTAACAGGATGGACACTCTTAGGTGTGAGACGAGATGACACCCAGCTTCTGTCGGAGATATTCAAATGTTGTCTTGGCTAGGGGTTTAGTAAATATGTCTGCAATTTGTTCTGTGGTTGAAATGTAATGGACCTGAACAACCTGATTGGTGACCTGCTCTCTCAGAAAATGGTATTTTATGGGAATATGATTGGTCTTGGAGTGAAATACAGGATTCTTGGAGACACTGATGGCACTAGTGTTATCACAATGAATTGGGATCAGTGCAGCGTATTTTTCCTCCAAGTCTGCAAGTGTATGAATCATCCATAATACCTAAGTGAAACAGGTAGCAACAACAATGTACTCTGCCTCTATAGTCGATAAAGAAATGGAACTTTGCTTTTTACTAAGCCATGCTACTAATGAGTCACCCAGGAAGAATGCTTCTCCACTGGTGCTTTTTCTCTCATCAACACAATTTGCCCAATCTGCATCTGAATAAGCAGTTAACTGAAAATTCTAATTTTTGGGATACCACAAACCATAAGTCATTTTTTCTTTCAAATACCTGAATATCCTTTTGAAAACTAGTAAATGACTCTGTTTAGGTGCAGAGTGATATCTTCCTACCATTCCTACAACATGCATTATGTTTGGGAAAGTTGCTATGATGTACAATAGGTTGCCTATCATTGACCTATATGAACTCTGATCAACATCAGGTGAGTCAACATCCTTGCTTAATTTGCAACCAGTAACCATAGGTGTTCCCACAGGTTTAGAATCCTCCATTTGAAACCTTTTCAACATTTCTCTTAGATATTTTTCTTGAGAAATGAACATACCTTCAGACCTCTGAGTAATTTACAGACCAAGAAAAAATGACAGTTCACCTATCATAGACATTTCAAACTCAAAATCCATGGCAGAAGCAAACCATTTTACCAATGAATCCTTATTACATCTGAAGATGATGCCATCTACATAGACCAAAACAATGAGAAAATCATCACCCTCTGTTTTGATATATAGGCTGTTGTCAACTATTCTTCTCTTGAACCCTTTGTCTTTGAGATACATATCCAATCTGTGATACCAAGCATGAGGATCTTGTTTTAATCCATACAAATATTTCTTCATATTACATACTAAGTCAGGGTTATCAGACATTTCGAAACCCTATGGTTGTTCCATATAGACTTCTTCATTTAAATATCCATTTAGAAAATCTGACTTGACATCCATTTGATAGACTTTAAACCTTTTATGACAAGAACAGGCAAGAAATATTCTGATAGCTTCCATCCTTTCTACGGGCACAAATGTTTCATCAAAATCCAATCCTTCTATTTGAGAATAGCCTTTACAGACCAATCTTGCTTTGTTCCTGACAACTTGTTCCTAGTCATTCAACTTATTCTTAAAGATCCATTTGGAACCAATGATATTTTTACCTTCCGGTCTCTGAACCATCTCCCACGTATTTTTTTTCTCAATCTAATCAAGTTCATCATTCATTGCTTTAACCCAATGTTCATACTTGTTAGCTTCATTAAAATTCTTGGGTTCCAGAATGGATATGAAATATTCATGTGATTGTTCGGTGTTTTTTATTAGATTTCTCCTAGTTTGTACACCTTTGTCTTTTTCACCAATTATCTGACTTGCAGGATGATTCTTTTGAGTGATTATGGAGGAGGAATTTGATGTTGTCTATTGATTTGAGTCTATCTGAGTGTCTGTGTCTTCATCTATTCAGAGTCTTTATTTTCTAATTCTTGGACCTGTTCATCTTCGGCTCTAGTTGTGTCTTCTGTAGAAGACTCATTTCTGCACACCTCTCTTGCTCGAATTCCTTCATCGATTTTCACGTCAATAAAGTCAACCATTTTATCTAGCCTCTTATTATAGCATCTGTATCCTTTACCTTTTGTAGCATACCCCAAGAAGATACCTTCATCATCCTTGTCATCATATTTTCCAAGGTTCTCATCATTATTGTTTATGTAGCATTTACTCCCAAATACTTTGAAGTGTTTAATTGAAGAAGGTCTCCCAAACTACAGTTCATAAGGTGTCTTGTCACTTTGTGGTCTGAGGTGGGATTTGTTAAGAACATGGACTACTGTGTGTATTGCTTCTACCCAGTAGGTTTGACCAATGTTCTTCTCATTCATCATTGACCTGGCCATTTCCTGCACTGTTCTGTTTTGCCTCTCAACTACTCCATTTTGTTGTGGAGTTCTTGGGAATGTGTATTCTCTCTTGATTCTGTGCTTGTCACAGAATTCATTGAAGTCACTTAACATAAACTCTCCTCCTCAGTCTGAACTTACTACCTTTAACCACTTTCCTGTTTGAGTCCTAGTTAAAGCCTTAAATATTTTAAACTTCTCAAATGCTTCAGCTTTTTCTTTGAGAAAGGCAACCCAAGTAAGTCTGGACTAATCATCAATAATCAGCATGAAGTAGTTTTCTTTCCCCATGCCTTCCTGTCTTGATGGTCCACATAAATCCATATGAATGAGTTGTAGTGGTTTCTTTGTTGAAGTAAAGCTCTTGGACTTAAACTATCTCTTGTTTAGCTTTCCTACTTGGCAGGGTTTACACATTGAATCTTGGGGCTTTGATATTCTCGGAAGATATTTTATTGCCTCGAGATTTCTGAGTTTGATTAAGTGGTCAAAGTTTAGATGTCCAAGTCTCCTATGCCATAACCATCTTTCATCATGTTTGCTTAGATGACATTCTTCTCTATTTTCTTTCAGCACATATACATTATTTTCTGTCCTTATGCCTTTGGCCACCACTTCTCCTAAGTTTACAGACTTTATCTTGCAGTCCTTGGATGTGAACACCACTTCACATCCTCTGTCACACATTTGACTTACACTGAGCATATTATGTTTCAACCCATATACAAGTAGAACATCTTGGGCATTTCTTTTTCCATTACTTAAACTCATCATCCCTTTACCCTTTATTTTACCTGGATCGTCATTTCCAAAGGTTACTTTTCCTAATTTTCTTTCACTTAGGGATAGAAACTTACCTTTTTCTCCTGTCATATGTTTGGATAATCCATTGTCTATATACCAAGGATACATTTTCCTTTGAGCTGACAACACTAATCCACACTTGTCACTTTCTTTCTTCTTCCAAAACTTCACATTTTCAGCACGAGACTTCAAATCTGGTTCATAGTTCTTTAATCGATAGTCAATAGATGTATGTCCATAGTTATGACAGATGTAGCATTCAATCTCATTGTTCAATAGGTCAAAATTATTTTTGTAGTATTGTCTACTCATTGATTGTTGATTATTTCTTGACCTCCTTAGTTGCATGTCCCTAGACTTAGTTTGGAAATTTGCAATCTATGAAGGTTTGTTATTTGGCTGCATCATTCTCTGTTGTGGCAAGTATTTATTCCTTTGAAATATTAATTGCTCATGTCTAAGTATTAAGGAACAATTTACAGTTTTGTGACCAAAGTTAGAACAATAGAAACAATAGCCATAGAACAATTCTTTGTACCTGGAAAATGGTTGTCTTCTTTGAGAAAATCGATTTCTTCCATGCTGATGACGTCTTTTAGCAAGGAGTGCACTATTTCTTTGTTCTACATATTTAGTCCTGGCACCTTTTTTCTTACTTGTCCTGGGCGGATGATTGTCTTCCTTTGTTTCTGCAGGTTTGTTGTTGTCATTGGTTGTACATTTGACAAACTTGATGGGTTATTCGTTTCTTGGCTTGCCACTACTTGATCCCTCTTCATAACCCAAACTAGTTTTTAGCTTTGCATTCCTTTGTTGATTCAGAATGGTGGCTAATCCTTCTGAGGCTTTGATACTTGACAGATTCTGATTATACAAGGCTTGAAACTAGTCCATCTATTTCCTAGTTTTCACTACTTCTTATTCTAATGCTTCACATCTTGCCTTCTTTTCTGATAACTATCATTTTAGAATGTCTTCGATTTTATTTGCCTCTTCTAATTCTACTTTTAGTAGGACAAGGTATTCATCAAGTTCTTTATTGTCTTTCTCGAACTGTATCAACAATTGTCTTTGCTTTTTGTTCTTGACTCTTAGTCTGTCAATCTCTTCTAGTGCACTGATCAATTGTCCTTCCATGTCAACCACAGCTTCGTCTTCATTAACATCACTCCCTATGTTGTTATTATCATAATCCTCTTTGGACATAAGTATGAAGTCATTTAGTTTATCTTCAATAGATGAGTCATTGTCTTCATCATCTGAAGGATCATCATCATCGTTTACGCAAAGACTTTTCTTCCTGAAGTTATTCTCTTTAAAGAAATTCCTATGTTTGTAATTCTCCTCATCATCACATGTCTGATCCTTTCCTTTGTGGGGACATTTATTTGCAAAATGACCTATCCTACCACAGTTGAAACATTTGAAAGGCAATTTACCTTTGTATTTGTGTGATCCCTTCTTCAGTCTCTTTACAGTTTTTTCTTCAATTTCATCGGGCTCAAAATCCTCATTCTTGTCTACTTTAAATGATGCTTCTCTGGAGGTGGGTTTATCTTCAACTATTCTTATTTCACATGTAGTCAATGTTCCTAGAATTTGATCAAACTCCAAGGCTTTTAGATCATTTAGTTCTTCTATAACAAAGACCTTAGGATTGAACCTATCTGAGAGAGATCTCAAGATTTTCTGAACTAAAGAAGGTTCCTCAATTGTTTCACCAAGTGCTTTCATTGCATTTACCATTTCTTCTACTCTCAGAAAGTATTTTCCAACAGTTTCCTCTTCTTTCATCTTCAGTTGTTCAAACTGCATTCTGTAGGTTTGAAGTTTGGAATCCTTTACCTTCTCATTACCTTCATAACTATTATTGAGTTTGTCCCACATTTCTTTGGCAGTTCCTAGATGCATAACTTTTATGAATTTTTCTTCTGCAAGCCCACTCAAGATAGCATTCATAGCCTTAGCATTGAATATGAATTCTAACTTGTCATCCTTATTAGATAGTACAACTAGTTTTACATAACCAATGTCTACCACACCCCAGACATTTGCACCTAAAGCCATTATGTAGGCTCTCATTATAACTTTCCAAAACGCAAAGTTTTTTCCATTGAACAGAGGGGCCTTATTGGTTGAATTTCCTTCATGGATTGACATGTTTAAGCTCTAGGATCTGCCCTTAGATAAAAGGGTCGGTTCTTATACCAATTGTTGGACAACTGAGAGGGGGGGTGAATCAATTGTCACCTTTCTTAAATAATTATGCTTATTTTAACTCTTTACAAAGCACTCAATGATAATCACAATAATTCAGGGAAATAAGTAATAGCACATTCAACATCAGTCACACATATGAGATACATAGAGACAGATATTTCTTGAGGAAACCCATAAGGGGTAAAAACCTCTTCTTCTTTGTATGATAAGTAATCTTTACATTCTTTACATTATCATACATATGAGAACCAACTCATAATGAGGCTGCAACCTCTGTTTTGTAAGCTACTACCTGCTGAGAGCACCAACTCGAAGGAAGCACCAACTCCCTGGTTTTTCTAGCACCAACTAGAGAGAAGCACCAACTCCCTGGTGTTCCAGCACCAAATGGATGGAAGCACCAACTTCCAATCATACAAGCACCAACCTGTAAAATAGAGAACACCAATTCTCCTTTGCACCACCCTGCCACCCTTGTTTTTTTGGATGCAACCAGATGGAAGCTACAACTTCCTTTGTTCAAGCACTGTTTGGGATTCAAAACGTCATACAAATATCACTCATTACCATAAATTTTTCACCTATGCTTCCATTATATCACTCATTATTCACCACCATGTCACTTCATTTTCCCTATTGTTCACCATTAAT
>JZKD02S1644110.1:31111-60165 GCA_000966675.3 Picea glauca
AGTACAATCTCTTGTAAAAGAGTATTGGCTCCTACTACATCAAACCCTCGTGAGAAGGAACCAAAGTACAATCTCTTGTAAAAGAGTATTGGCTCCTGCTACATCAAACCCTCGTTTAGGTAGTTGAATCTTTCTAGATCTATATATTTTAGGTAGCGCTTCTAATTTTACCTTCCCAGGTTGACATTAAATTGAACTCTGATTGACATCATCAATTAGAAATAAAAAAACACCCACTTGAACCTCTGATGACAACAGTCCTCCCTATCACCACCCTACCACCCTGAAATATAAAGTTTGTTATCTATAAATTTATCACAGTGATACAATATTTATCATTGGCTTACTAGTCTTATCATTGTTCTGCTATGCTTCTCTGTTTTCTTGTATCAATGTCTCTGTGTCTGCATCTTCTTACAATTTATGATCTTTTGTTTTTCTCTACCAAAGCACCATTCCTCTTCTTTGTATTTCAACTACTGCACATGACTCCTTCTACACTCTTGAATCCCTCATAATAATAGAAACCCATCTTTTCTTTGTTCTGCATACTTATAGTCTCTGTGCACCTTTTGCATGCTCTCTTGCCATGCTTCTGCATCCTCTCTCCATGTAAAGTTCTCTACCTGATCATCATTACAACTCTTCAGTTTCTCTAGCAGTTATATCTATCTGTCAATTGCCTCTACGGACAGTCTTCATTCCACTGGTATATTCCTTGAGACTCTTCAATTTCTCTGGCAATCACTCATAAGTCTCTTCGAGTCCTCTGGCAGAAACTATTAGTCGTTTCTAGCAGTTACACTCTGAAGTGCAACAGTAGCCCTCCGATCTTATTTAAATTCATCTGCACCGTCGAATTGACTTCATTGAATCTTATGTTCATTTTTTTGTTTTGGCATTTTGGCATTCGACAATTCATCATTCGTGTGGTCAAGTGTCTCGACACTCCAGGTTGCGAACCCTGAAATAGAGCTTGGTTACACTAGCTCCTTTCTCCATCTTTCATCAATGTGACCAATGGTTGTGACCACAGCCTACACCAAAAGATGTTTTCGCATTTTGGAGATTCCTGTTGTGAGGCATATCGACTCTCCAAGTCGCGGTCCCCGAAACTCTGAAATGGAGCTTGCTGCTTCAAGCTTTTTCCCTACAGCTCTTCAATGACGTGACCACCATCGGTGACTAAGTGCTTATCTTTAAAGTGATTTCGCAATTTTTCAATTCGACACTTCGGTGTTCCTATGGCAATGTGTTCTTGATGATCCGTGTCTCGGTATCCGAAGCTCCGAAATGGAGCTTGGTTGCACTAGCTCCGATCATTTCAGCAATTCGCATTTCGGCCTTTCACGATTCTTGCGATGAAGAGTCTCATCAATTGACTCTTCCAAATATCGGTATCCAAAGCTCTAAAATGGATTCGGATCAAAGGTCCACGGCCTTGATGATTCGATGGTTATTCTCTACCCTAGGACTTCATCCTTCAGGACTTTGGGGGAGTGATAGTGATAAAAATCCCGAAGAAAAAACTCCTAGAGTGAGTTCAGTCTTGCGTCACTCGATGACATGTCATGACCCGAGTGGCTGCCATGTCTCACTCAGAATTGTGAATTCCAGTGGACTGAAATGCCAAATCAACTTGACAGTTGTCATTGTTTGATCATGACATGTGTCATGGTCTTCCACCTGTCCTTTCTGATGTGGTTTGCCACATTCACTTCCTGGAACTGTCGGCCCAGATCACTTCGTGATTTCTCATATCACGATTTCGGGTTTCGCGACTTCGGGACTCCTGTAGTAAGAGTTCTTGACATCCCTAACTCTCGATATCTAAAATCGTCCTCCTTCTTATGGGATTTCAGTGTTTCACATTTCGCGATTCTGGGACTCCTAATGATGAAAAGTCTTGACTCTTCCAACTCCCGGTACCTGAAACTCCAAAATGGAGTCATTTACCGGTCTACCAAACTCTTTGTTTATGTGCCTCTTTCGGGATTTGGGGATTTTGGATTTTGCAACTTCGGGACTCCTATGTTGAAGGGTCTCAATTCTTGACTTCTCAATTTCCCGGTATCCGAAAATCCAAAATGAAGTTTACGCCCAGTATGTGAAATTCTTTGTTGATGTGCCTCTTTCGGGATTTCGGGATTCCGGATTTTGCAACTCCAGGACTCATGTTTTGAAGAGTCTCAACTCTTGGCTTCTCAATCTCCCAGTATCTGATACTTCTAAAAGGAGTCGGATCATCTTTTAGGATTTTCTCACTTCACAACTTCGGGACTCCTGTGAGGGGTCTTTGACATTTCTATCTCCCGGTATCCGAAATACCGGTAGCCGAAACTCCGAAATGGAGTTTGACCAACACTTCGATCTTTCCATTCGAACATCGTTGCACTGTTGGCCTTCCTTGCCTACTTGTTTTCCATCAAATGAATAAGCACACCTTCACACTGTGTTCGAATCTGTGTTAATTCCTCCTGATCTTACTTTGTTCATGTTTTTCCATTGATGCATGCTCTGATATTGCCATCAATAACAAGCATACTTGCCTGTAAACATGCCAACAAACTAGCCATCAAGGATTTCCAAAAGTTGGAAGTAAATTTCGTGTCTCTGTCAGACACGATCTTTTTAGGCATACCATGTAATCTGAATATATCCTTCATGAATATGTTGGTGATATCTATTGTCTTGCAAGTTGATTTGACAGGGATAAAATGGGCATACTTTCTCAATTTATCCACCACCACCATGATGGCATCATTTTTTCTGGCCAATGTTGGTAGTCCGGTGATGAAATCCATCGAGATGGTGTCCCATTTCCATTCCGAGATTGGTAGAGGTTGTAATAATCTGGCTGGGTGTCGGTGTTCTTCTTTAACTTGTTGACATTCTAGGCACTTAGCTAAATAGTTAGCTATGTCTTTCTTTAACCCAGGCCAATAGAATTGTTTCCTAGTGGCCATGATCATCTTCTGATATCCCGGGTGACCAGTATATGGTCTTTTATGTAGTTCATCCATTATGAACCTCTTCAAGTCGTCACAATCTGGAATATACAATCTATTTTTGTAAGTTAGCAGGCCTCCATCTATCATCTAGTAGCCTTCATATTTTATCCCTGTGGGTTCTTTCTCCAGGTACGAGGTTATGGTCTGGAAGAATGTGTCTGTTTCTTGTGCATTCATGACTCTTTCTTTGACATTCGTCTCTCAAGTGCTCACCGCTGCCAAGTGAATTGTTTTCATACTTCTGCTAAGGGCATCAACCACATTATTTTCCTTTCCTTTAATATGTTTGATTTCAAAATCAAACTCGCTAAGGAGGGCCATCCACCTAGCTTGTCTGGCATTGAGTTTTGGTTGGTCAAATAGATGTCACAATCCATAATGGTCTGTCATAAGTACAAATTTCCTTCCCAGGAGGTAATGCCTCCACATTTTTAAGGCGTGCACTATGGCAGCCAGCTCTAGATCATGGGTCACATAGTTGACTTCGTGCTCATTCAATTTTTAGGATTCATAATAGACTACACTTCCTCCTTGCATAAGGACTCCTCCGAGCCCTTCCTTGCAGACATCTGTACACACTAGGAAGTCAGCTTCGGGATCGACGATCTTCAACATGGATGTGTGGGTTAGTAGATGTTTTAGGGACTGAAACCTTTCTTTTCATTTTGGGGTCCAAAGGAATTCAACTCCCTTCTTCTAGAGGGAAATGATTGGACAAGCAATCTTGGAGAATCATTTTATAAACCTCCTATAGTATCCTACTAAGCCCATAAAGGATCTGATATCTAAAATGTCCTTTAGGGTAGGCCATTTCATGATAGACCTGATCTTGTCAGGGTATACTACTATTCCCTCTTCATATATGACATGGCCCAAGTAATGTATTTTCTTCTGGAAAAAGTTGCACTTGCTAAATTTGGCATAGAGTTGATGTTGTCTTAGCAATTGAAGCACAAGTCTAAGATGTTCCTCATGTTCCTCTCTATTCTTGGAGTAAATTAATATATCGTCAATAAAAACCAGTACAAATTTGTCTAGGAATTTGCTGAGCACATTGTTCATCAAGCACATAAAAGTGGCAGGGGCATTGGTCAATCCAAATGGTACTACCACAAACTCATAGTAACCATATCTCGTCCTGAAGGTAGTTTTGTGGATGTCTTCACCCTTGATTCAGACTTGATGGTATCCATATATCAATTCAAGATGGAAGCACCTCCCAATTGATTGAACAAGTCATAGATCCTGGGTAAGGGGTACTTGTTTTTTATGGTTACCTTATTGAGTTGTCTATAATATATGCACAGTCGGAGGGTATCGTCTTTATTTTTCACAAACAGGATTGGTGCTCCCCATTGAGACACGCTGGGCTAGATATAGCCTTTTTCCATCATTTATTTTAGTTGTAATTTAAGCTCAACTAGCTCGGGTGTGCTCATCCTATAGGGTGTCCTAGACACTGGCACCGCTCCTGGTGCAAGTTCTATAGAGAAGTCAATGTCCCTTCTCAGAGGTAGACCTGATACCTCTTCTGGAAATACATCTCTATATTCTCTTAGTGTGGGGTGGTCTTCAAGGCTTGGTTTTTCATCTTCAACTAATTCCAATACCTGTATCGCATATAGTGGACATCCCTTTCTACAATACTTTCTCATTTGAAGAGCTAATATTCGTCTCAACAAGACAGGTTTTTGGATCTTTTGAAGGGTTATCCTTCTTCCTTCTTCACATACACGTTCTAAGGTTTTATGGTAACAGTCTAGTTTGGCTTTATATGTGGCTAGCCATTCCATACCAATCAACAGGTCATATCATCCTAGGGGTAATATGTTAAGGGTTGCTTGGGTGGGGAATTCACCCATAGTGAATTGGCAAGCTGGTATGACCTCCGCTACCTTTATTTTGGTGGCAGTGGCTAACTATACCAACCATGGCTTGGCATGTTTATGTAGCTATAATTTACACTTATCAATAGCCTTAGGGGCTATATAACTCAAATTTGAACCAGGGTCAATTAGAATAGACACTAGATGGTTGGTGATCATACCTTCCATCTCCACCACTGAAGCTGGGTGGTCAGCTTGTTTATTATCCAAGGCTACATAAATTTGCGGCATGCTCCTGGCCACGTCATTGACGGTGGTATCTTCTTGAACATTGTAAATTCTCCGACTATTCTGTTGTTGGTGTGGGCAGTCCCTCAGTAGATGTCCTTCTCCACAACCCCAACATTTCAAGGGTTCTTTCTTTGGGTTATCAATATTTCTTGGGGTAGATCCAAAAGGTTTATTTCTTCTCTCGGAAGGGAAATTCTTCTTGTGTACACTTCGGGTTGGGAAGCTCATCCTTGAGTCCTTTTTATAGTTTTTAAATATTGGGGATTTAAACCCCTTTTTCTGGAATCCCGAACTATTCTTCTTCTTCCTACCTTCACGAGGTTCTGTTCGATGCCCAAGCTGTTCATAACAATATCTTGCCTTTCGAATAATGTCTTCTAGGGTCTTTGGATTGTCAAACTCAATCCTATTTTGATAGTCCTTAGGTAGTCCACTGATGAATCATTGCAAATTTTCCTTTTCTACTTTTATATAGGGTACGTACCTCAACAACTCGAGGAATCTGCGGACATATTCCTCTATGGTGCATTTCCCCATATTGAGTTCATAGAATTCTTTAGTCTTTTTGTCGAAATACTTTTTCGATAGATACTTCTTCCTGAAGTATTTCTCAAACCGTTCCCAAGATAGGTATTCTTCATGAATCCCTTTTACATTCTTAATGTCTTCCCACCAAATGGAATCCTTCCCACCAAATGGAAGCCTTCCCCTTTAAGTTGAAAGTGGCTACTCGGGCCTTCAAATTTTCCGAGAAGTCATGGACTCTGAAATACTTCTTTAGTCCAAGAAGCCAGGCCTCTTCTTCCTCTCCCTTATTTATTTCACCATTGAAAGAGGGTGGTTTGGCCTTCTTGAATTCTTTGAGATTATGATTTTTGGAATCATTTCGCTTCTTCCATTTTCTTCAAGAATAAGAACCAGTTCTGCTACTAGAAGATTCCTCTGAATTGCCAATTTCCTTTCCAGAGGAATCATCAGACGCTTGTCCCTTATCTCTAGGGTGGACCTTTCTCGAGGTGATCTTCCCAATGTGGCCACTTAAAAGACCATGTTTTTGTATCTCAAGTGGACTTCAAATTCTCTTTGTTTGTCTTTGGTCCGTGTGATTGGTGTTAGGTCCATGCTACAATTGTCTTTGTATGTCGGATAAGCTCTATAGCAAGAATTCATTAATCTCTATTTTCTTTTCTTTCTCTTTTATCAACCTCTCGTTGTTGGCCTTGTAGCTCTGTATTTCAACCATGAGGCTCCTCATAGTCTCAGCTAGATCTGGAGGGGTCTCCACCGCTCTCCTTTCGTCAGAATCTTCATCTCTATTTTGGGAGCCATCCCCCACTTCATGGTGCATCACCATTCTATGCGTTTGTAGTTTCCTGCAGTTGATCGCCCAATTTTTATGCAGGAAAAACACTTGTTGTTAGTCAACATTATATTTATTCACAATCAGCACATAATTCATATTTTTCAAATGCATACACACAATAGGAATTTTCATTCTTAACTTTGACTTTTGATAAAGGGGGTTAGGATAGAGAGTTTCTCTTTTTAAGAGAACTTCAAATGGATTTTATGCGCAACTCGTCCATGAGCCCATGAAGGCCAAGTGTTGTAACCATGCTCTGATACAAATTTGTTACATGCCCACTATGAAAATCTAGATTTTTTGTCTTTTCTTCGAGGGACAAAATCCCCAAATTTCTATGGGGCCTAGCGTAGACCATCCCTTCCCTTATCCTCCTCTATGGGGCCTAGCGCAGACCATTTCTATGGGGCCTAGAATTGGCTATGACCACAGGACTTACCAAAAAGGTGCTTCCAGCTTTCGCATTTCGGGATTTCTGTGTGCGAGCTCTCCCTAGCTCCCTGTCCCTTGAAATGTCGAAACCCGAAATGGGGTTAATGAGCTCCTTGGTTCCCCTTTTTCCTACTCCATGTGACCACCTCAGTGAACACATGCTAACACCAAATGGCGCCACCAAAACTTGAATTTTGAGATTCCTATTGCAAGGAACCCTTGTTACTTCAATCCCCAAAACCCGAAGGCCCCGTATCATCCGGATCTACGGTCCAGATCGTCGACTTGATCAATGACCCAGATTAAATCTCGACATTCTACCTTTCAGGATTTCTGGCGGGGTCTTTACTCCTATTCCTCTGATGTCTAGAACCCCGGTGGCTTTAGATCTTCACCATGCATTCTCTACAAATGGATGGTTCAAATCCTTTCGAGACTCCTCCTTCCTACCACATGACCCTGTCCTATGACCTAGGGCTCATCCATAGAGTGCTTCGGGGTTTCGTGTACCGGGATTTCACGACTTGCGAAAATGAGGGGTCTTGCACTTTGGTTTCCTGGGTGCCGAAACGCTGAAATTTATTCATGCTAAACCGATTCGGGGTTTAGTATACAGGGATTTTGTGACTTATGAAAATGAGGGGTCTTGTCCTTTGGTTACCTTGGTTCCGAAACACCAAAAATTATTTACGCTAAACCGATTCGGGGTTTAGTATACTGGGATTTCATGATTGGTGAAAACAAGGGGTCTTTCCCTTTGGTTTCCCGGGTGTCGAAACACCAAAACGTATTTACGCTAAATGGATTTGGGGTTTAGTATACCGGGATTTCATGACTGGTGAAAATGAGGAGTCTTTCCCTTTGATCACTCCAAGTCGCGAGTCAACGGAATGCTACCCGATTTCCACGTGTCCTGTTCCGATGGATGGTTCCGCATACTTTGGGACTTTCAGGACGTTTGTCAAGTCCACTCTCCTGCCTATACAAAATTTAAGATCGATGATCAATAGAGCTCCAACAGATCCTTGGATCGATGGTCTTGGATCCCATCACTACTTGCGAAGGCTGACGGGGTTGAGGTGTTAACGCCTGCGCTCCTCCTCTAGATCTGCCGGTCTTGACCAATCTGGGGTATTTTCAAAAGGATTCCGACCATTCGTCTACCAAACAGTGGGGTATTCTCTTTCGATAAATGGGACTCACTATCCTTTATGAGCTTAATTCACAAGATTCAACCTCTCAGAGCTTCGAACTCCCACAACTTTGAAACCTAAGAGAACTATTATTTCTTGTACAAGGTTTCTAGACCCAGGTCATCTAGACCTTCATATGATTCTTGGGTAATTATCCCTAGGCTTGGTGACCTAATTGAGATGCCTTCCTAATTTTCCGAGCTATGAAATCTGTGACCGGGGTAAAGTAAACTCGTGGGTTTACTATATAGGTAGTCTTTTCAGGGAACTCACTCCGACTCTGAAATGTGAGGAAACTCACCATAAGAAGGTGCCTTTGGGAAATTAAACTAGGATATAGTGTGATTCAAGTAGATGGGACAATTCTCAAGGGAAATAACTCGTATTCTAAACTTATTCATTCTATACATAAATCAATTATGGTCATATAAGTATAAACATGCATCCATTATTCCCAATCAAAACAGAAGGCAATCACTTCTATATAGAAACCATTTATGAGCATATAAACATGAGCATGCATCTAGGATATTCAATTCAAAATACAAGACATAAACACTTATCAGAAACACCAGGTGTGACGCGACTGCTGAGAGGGGTGCTTGTTTCCACCCAACCGTAGGCTCAGTGACTCCAAACGGATTTACCACTAGCCACCCCAGAGCTAGACCACGATGCTTGAGATTCAGTCTCCTACTTCCAACTAAACAAAAGTCAACAAAGAAGGTTACTCTCCTTCTCCTCTGTTCAAAACTCCCCCATGTTTCCATAATTCCTCCAGTTTTTCTTCTGTGATCCTTGTCACGCGTGTTCTCTCTTCTTGTTCCCCACACTTCCTTTCTTGCCTTTTCTGCAAGATTGTGTGTGGCGCAAATTCCCCCATCCATCATCAGGTCTGAGAGATTCTTGAGGAGCCTCCCCACCTACCATCCTGATGGGTAATTCATTCCAGGGTTAGTGAGTTTCTTTGGTCTTTGAGCAAGTAAAAACCAGTACGATATTGGTTTGGTGGAAGTTAACACAACCATTCCAGGTCCCTTCCACCACCTCTCATTAGCCATCGTGGTCTCTTTTATCACATACCCTTCCCAACAGTTGTGAAACACATATTCATAACATAATTTACATTCAATGACCTTTTATACAAAGGTCCATCAAATCAAACATTCACATCTTTGAGTTTGCCATAGTTCTTGGCCAATATAATTATTTTTATAGACTGGGGGAAATAGGGTGTTACAATTGGACTATTCATTACATATTCCCCCATAGTAAGATTGATGTTATGGAATTTTCCTGAGGAATTGATAGTTCCTCCATCTGCAATCATTACTTGAAACTCTGGCACTATATATATAAAGAAATTGAGAGATTGGGATAATTTAAAGTGAATGAAATTATGAGTACTAGCCGAATCAATTAGGACTATTACCTTTTTCTTTTTAATATATCCTTCAATGTTGAGGGTTTGAGGAGTGCTAATTCCAGCCAATGCATGACATGATATGGTGGGATTCAACTCTTCAGAAGAAATCTCTTCTACGTTTTCATCTTGAGAAGCTTCAAGTTCTTCTTCCTCTTCACAATCTATCTAGAATAGTTTCTTCTCACCACACTTATGTCCCTTACTGTAATTTCCGTCGCAATTGATGCATAAACCTTTTTCTTTTATTTCCTCCAGTTGTTTAGGTGTCAACCTTGTAGGTTGAGGTGTTTTAGAAGAAGTAAAAGTATTCTATCGATATATGTTAGGAGTGGTCCTTCTAGTATCCATAGCCATATTTTTACTTTCAACATTTCTCGCCACCCTAAATGCATTCTCCAATGATTTGTGTTCCCAAAGGAGAACCTCATGTTGAATGTTATCCTTTAAAGTTTCTATGAATACATCAATCAAGTGCTCATATGAAATATTTGTTACCTTTATATAAATTCTTTGGAAGTTCTCAATGTGTTCCACAACTGAACCCTTTTTCTTTATATTTGTCAATTGGTTGAAGAAGGTATTGCTCCTTGTATCATCATAGTTTGCTATCATTTATTCAGTGAAAATTGTCCAAGTGAAAATTTATTTGTGAGAACAAATCCATCTATACCACAAAAATTGATTGGGTTCTAAATATAAATAAGAAATTCATACCTTTTGTGTATATCATGTAGATCAAAGAACTGCTCCATATGAAGTATCCATGTGATTGGATAGTTTCCATCAAACTTCCTATATCAATATTAGGAAAGTGGTTGGTATTCAACCCAAAGTTGGAGTTTCTCCAGTCTTGATTCATCGTCCTTGTGTCCTCATCATGAATTTCATGGGATACATTTTCACTTACAGGTGACATGATCCAAAAAGGATCCAGAGAATTCTAAGGATAACTCAGAATTCATAGAAGCACATCAGGAAGCTCAGAATGGCCTCAATAGACATAGAAATGGGAAAAAATCGAAGTCCTCAAAACTCAGTGAAATAGGCATCATCGTGAAGAATGTGTCTCAAGATTTCCAATGACATAAACAGATCATCAAACAGAGTTACAAATCAAAAGATATTCACGGTCAAAGTTTTGGTCAACCTAGCCCAATCAACAGGGATGAGTTAGCATCCATACTACTAATGTCATCATCAATATGCATGATGTCAGCATGATTATGTGGAATCACCAGAGGCTACCATGTGTCACTCATTTTTGGCCTTTTCTGGCCACTCTGTGGACCAATGGAAAAGAACCATGTGGCAGTCTGTACAGCCATGTGGCATCCATACAACCACCCGACAGGTGGGGTGGCAAGTTGTCTAGGAAGAAGTGACGTGGTAGTGACTATGCATAGAGGTGATGTTAGCCAATGAATGGTCACCACGTGGCCCAGTCATGGGCTTATACGTGGCAACAGGAAAATGCACAAGGATGCCCAACAACTGAATTTTCAAAAAGAAGGCGGGGTTGGCTAGGACCAACCCACAATCTTCCATATTAAACATGTATCTCGCCATATCTGACCAGTTGAAACCACATACTGCCATATCTATCACCATCGCCATAGTTAGCATGGGAATCCCACGCTTTACACTATATCAATATATATAACAAATGGTGTATTAAAATGGGAGGTTTGTGGGTTTAACTTGGGGACCTCCCTAACAAATCACCTTAATACACATCTACCAACCAATGGGCCAAACGAGCACATTACTAACTCTACCCACAAGTTTTTATTTAAAAAATGGAATTTCTCCAATGCACGAGGGGAGGCAAGGCACGCGACAGGCCGTACCAGGAACAAAAAATGATGCAAGAGTACAATAATTATGCATATTACAGGCAAAAAAATCAAGACAATATTTTTGATGGGCCTAAGACTTCCAGAATCGTATCGAGGCATGGAGACAGCCGTTTTTGGGTAATTCGACATGACAAATTAAGTGTTTTTTTTTTTTTCCCTGATATGAGAAAAGATTTTGCAGCTTAACTTCAGAATGAGGTATACTTATGTATTTTTCCAAATTCTTTTGATGAGTTAATAAAAAATGCCTACCCATTTGAGAGCAGGACCCAGAGACATAGTCCACTAAGGATGAACTCCGTTATCAAGTTTTTTTTGTTCAAATATGATGATTATGTCTCTTTATCATTGATATTTCTTTCTTTATGGTGCATTTCAATTTATGCTCATTCAACACAATTATTTAATAAGTCACATTGATGAAAAGATCTCGGATCATTTTGGTATCAGAGAAGTCGTCTTTGATTTGAATTGTTGAGTGTGAATGCTTACTAGGGCCAAGCATAAACAGGGTGAAGGAAATATTAAGACTTTCAACCGAGATATTGTCCATGCATCCCAAAGGAAGATAATGGATGAAGAGGACAAGCATGATGAACAATAGAAAAAATTTCACCTGGTCTTCTATCGCATGTCATATATGGTCGAGAAAATGTATGGGGATTACGAGAAGAGAATGGAAAATAAAGGGAAGAAAAAAGAATCATCAATGGATGAAAATGATTCAATGAATCAAGGGGATGGAGGAGACCCTCCCAAGCCTCCATATTCACCATCGAGTTCTAGCTCTTATTTTTCCAATCATTCTCATCATTCTCATCATTCTAGCCATAAAGCTTCTTTTAAGAAACCATTATTATAGATTTATGTAAAATTCTCTTTACATATGTTTAATAAAGATGTTAATTCTGAAAATCTAGATAACTGGACCAGACAGGTTGAAGTATATTGTCATGTTCAAGAGATTGATGAAGATGAATTTAAAGTGAAATTGGCCTCTCTTCAGTTGGAAAGAACTGCTCTCGTATGGTGGGAGAGAAAACTTTAGGACATCAGTAAGTGTGGTAATATTCTTTCCTCACGGTCGGAATTTAAATCAACAATAAGGAAGCAATTTTATCCATTGGGTTATCTAAATAAAGCAATGATGGAATGGAAAACTTTAAGACAAAGTAAAGTTTAAACTGTATAAAGTTTCACGAAAGAGTTTAGGAAGAAAGATCTTGCATTGAAAATTCCTTTAGATTCTTATGAAACTTTAATGAAGTATATTGGCATTGTTATCTCCTCAAATAAATTCATCGAGATTTTGCATTTTAGGTGATAGGGAGTCTTTTAAAAAGGTACTTTTAAAAATTTTAAAGGCTCATTTTTCGAAGCTTTACCTATGTAATAAAGTTTAAATAAAAGTTCATTTAGTTATTGTTTGATCTAATTCAAATCTTAGGTTTCAATGGATTAGGCGAACACGTCAATTGTTCATTAGCCACCGAAACCCTTAGCTTTCGGAAGCTTAAATAAAGGAATCCAGGGCCATTTTAGCCATCGAAATTGTTGAAGTAGGTAAAGACCAAGCACGTCATATCACACGTTTCAAATGACAGGTTTGATGTTTCCATGATTACACAAGCCGTCGAAAGGACTGGAGAAAGAACCGTTCATGACCAGAAATTTGATCCCACTGTGATATGAGCGAATCTTTCCAGATCGCTATATCATTAAGACATGCACTGATGTACTTCCCATTGATTTAAGTTATTTTCCATGATTGTTGCACATCATCAACTGTTTCACTGCACTCCTTGCAATCAGTGCCACGTTAAAAATCTCACCCCAGTTATCTCAATTTTATCTCAACCGAGCCGATTTTCGCTAAGTTTACGCAGTGTAACTCTTCCCGAAATCCACTCTTTCAATCACAGGTGTGCGAAAACTCCGTGGAAAATGAAGAAAGGAACATTGACGCTAACAAAGGACCTCAATGATATTGGTTACCCGGAATCACATCTCAAGGTATGTCAAATGTTCAAGGATGCAGGGTGTTACAATTTTTGCAAAACATTACAGAGTTTTCATCAGCAGGTGGCAGAGGCTTTCGCTTTCAATTTGGATGGAAAGAAAGAAATTATTGGCCAGGATGAATTTGAGATTGATGAAGCCCTCATAGTCGAAGTCACAAAGCTTCCCACGATTAAAGAGAAATGGTTTAAAACCATTGTCATTAAGAATGCTGAATTCAGGACCTATTTAAAACCAAAACATAAGGGTTTGATTTGGAAGAAAGATATTCTTGTATCTTTCCTTGAAGAGAAATGGCAGCAGTTATTGAAAGCTATAATGGTTTATATAACCTGTGAAGGGCAATACAATAGGGTGATGATTTATCATTTCAAACTTATCAACCATTTGACAGGTAGAAACCCACTTAATCTACCCTATTTCCTCCACCAAAGATTATCCAAGAGGACTCATCAAGTCAAGGCCAAACCTAGTCAAGTTGCAGGTAGATTATCCCACCATAGTTTAATCAAACTATTGGTTTGTGAGATGTTGCAAAGAAAAGGTAAGGAATGGAATTACTTCTTATTCTGGAATGATTTCTAGACTGAGGTTCAACCAGAGGGAAAAAAGAGTCCTCATTCCAAGAAAATGTCCACTCCAAGAAGTGGAAAGAGGAGGAGAAGATATACCTGTTCAACCCCAGTCAATCAACCCTCTCCTTCCTCTAAGCTGGGCAAAACGAAGAAAAAATTGAATTTTAACAGTGAAGAAGAAGAGGCCAAATAATTCCTAGTGAACAAAAACATTCTCAATATTTCTTACACAGATTCAGAAGATGAAGAGCAGCAGTTGGAAACAGGGAACGAGGATTCAGTTGCCACAGGGCATGACAATTATGTTTTTGTGGATATATACACAACAAGGTATGAAAACATTCCATCACCTACACCCCAAGAAGAACAAGAGCCACAAATTGCAGAGGCCTCATCTAGAAAACGAGTGAAGAAGAATAAATCAAAAGAAATCAAGAAGCTTAAGAAGAAGCTAGTTGAGAAAGAAGTGCTTGAAAGGGTACTAAAAACCAGGTATGAAACCCTATCAAAAAACTTTGCAGAAAGCAACTTAGCTTTGGAAATACTAGCCCATGAAATCATAAAGGAGAAGGAAAAAAAAAACAATATTGTAAAGGACTACAATAGCTTATGGAGAGTAGCTTAGGGTTTGAAGAAAAAGGTCAGGGCTTTGAGGAAAAAATCAATGTCTTCAAAACACCAAGTTCATGCTTCTCTTGAGAGACTTGCAGAGGTGGTAGTTTATTACAATGAACCAGAAGCAGCCAGTAACCCTACAAATTTTGAGCAAGATACAGAAGCCTAAAAATATCAGTCCTAAGGCGTTCTTTGAGCTGAGACAAGGGTACTTTTGAAATTTTAATAATCTCATGTTTTGGTGTCTTAGGAGAACATATCGATTGTTCATTAGCTAATTGGGCCGAATTCTATTTTCTCTAGCTACCAAAAGCACTGATAAGGTAGAAAGATAATGTTTTTTCACAGATCCAAGTTTTTCTTGTTCAAAAGACTCAAAAATGGTTCTAATCGATGGAAGATAATTAATGACATCTCGATCAAGATTTTATTTTTGTTTTGGAGATGCTTTAAAAGATAGAAAAAGTAAACAATGGTTAGCTATTAACAAGGAGATAAAACTGTTGACTGTCAACAGGTGTCAAGTTCAACTCCTTCCATATCACATGAGATCCAGCAGCCTCGGAAGGCTTAGTACACCTGCCAAGAATATGCAGAACATAATATAAGTCGAGAAGTTGGATTGATATAGTCTACTTAGGCCAATTATTGAGTTTCTATTTTTGGCAAAATTTGATCCAATAATCTAGGATCTGAAAATTGTTTGTAAAAGGCTATAAATACAAGAACATTTGATGAACACGGGGTTAGATTTTGAGTTCTATAATCTACTATTGTTGTATAAAAGACACTTTCTTTAATATATTAAGCCTGCGAGATTCTTTCATCTGTTATTGTCAGATTCTCCTTCATCTTTGTCTATGCATATGAGTTGAAATTGTTCTTTTGTCTATGTTTAATGGTCCCATGGTAACTATCATCTTACTTTTGACTGTTAAGAAAGAATCATAAGCATATTTGGCTAGTTTTTTGACCCATCATATATATTGCCTATGTATGTTCTGGTTAACTGATTGGTTTTCTTATCCATTTGTTTTACAAACCTATATGATAATAGCTCCTGAAGGCCTTGTATTGCAAGAATATAGCTAGACTATCTTGAAGATACAATCCAGTGATTAAGATATTCATCTTGATCCAATCCCACACCTATTATTGAGAAAATATTTACCAAAAAGATTAATTTACCATGAATCTATGATATATAGCCTAGGAGAGTTTTCTGGAGTGATAAAAAATTGGTGTCATTGCCGAGGAGAAGAGACTAAAGATCAACTTCCCTAGGAGACAACAAGATCCAACTTTTATGATAGACAAAGTTTGGACACATTTTTGGGTTGTAACCATATATCTGGTGACTCCATTGGAACGAAGTGGCTCCAAGAAGAGATCACACCAGGGAAAACCAAGAAAGACCACTGGCAACACCAATTCCAGATCCTGAGAAGATCATCAAAAGGGGAAAAGATTTACAAAGACAAACTTTCAGATCTGCAAGAGCATCTAATCCAGGTATTTCAACAAACACTTATTCTTTTATATCTAAAGAACCTCTTATTGAATCCCCTTCTACTGAAACTTCTACTTCTCAGAAAATTGAAATTGTGTCGGAAAGCTTGAAGGGTGAGGAGCCTTCAATTTTCTATGATGTTATAGATTATATTTTTGAGCATGTTATTACATCCAATTTGAGAGAAGAAGTTGTAGGATCCCCTTAGAAAAAGGACTCTTCCTCTTCTTTGAATTCTTCACCAACTAAGCCTATAGAGGGTGTATTCCATACTCATACCAGTCTGCTTATTCTTGAAGATATTTTACAAGATATTTTCTCTAAGGGTGAAGAAAACTTAGCCTTACTGCTCAATCAATTTTACAGAGCCTCTTATTTTCCACTTTATTCAGGAAATTTTTCGCAGGGTAGTCATCCCACTAGTGTTTCTCCTTCTTTGCTTAGTGAAGTAAGACAACTGTTGTTTATAGGCTCACCTATCCCATCTCATCCTTCATCTTTTGAAGATTCTTCCTCTGCATCAACCCCCAAGATTTCCATGGCTATCCCTTTGACCAAGATGAAACAAATATTAGAAAATAGGTATGCCCCTCTTGTGTTTCCCAATCCCTTATTAGCCATGCCAATAGGAGATTATCAGAAATATATGTCGAAGTTTACCGGATCCAGGGATTATACTGCTGAAGAACATATAGAAGATTTCTATGCTTATGCTGAGAACATTAACATTTCATAAGAAGATGTTTGGACCAGATTTTTTGTGCAGAGCTTGGATGGCCAAGCCAGGAAGTGGTCCAAGTAACTACCAACAAATTTAGTGGTAGGTGTTGGTGTCTAAAGATGTCTTAAAAACAACCTTAGTTTAACATTAATTTATCAACCTGGAGATTCGTCTTTTATCTCAAGAATATCAGCAAAGTCTATGCTGGTAACCTAAAATCGTGTAGCTAAACCAAATCTGATTTCATCAACAATCAAGTTCCTCAAACATTCACCAAAGATTCTAAGAACTAAATGGAATTGAAATCTGATTACTAAGATGTTGTGAAATGGAAAGGAACTAATTAATCTATTGAATTCACTTAACTAGAAAGAAGTAATTGAATCTAACTAAGGACTTACAAAATTAACTATCAATTATGAATTTTGATTACTAGAAAGGAAATGACAAATTACTCTATCTGCAAAAAGAAACAACAATTATAATCTAATCGGAAGGGACAACAAATGTAAATTTTCCGAAAGGAACAACTATTGTAACTTTAACCGAAAGGAACAACAATCGTAAATCTAAGGAAAAGGAACAACGCGGATGAAAATGTGAGGAACTATCAAGCAATAACTTCAGAAATGGAAATCATAACGAAAAATCATTAAAACTAATGGAAATGTTTGTCTTCTATATGCAAACAATCATAAAATCATTAACACACTTGTGCATTTATTCTTGGCTATTATAAAAGAGATTTGAATCACAAAATAGAAACAAAACTTTGAACTGATATAATTACAGAACGAGACAATAGATCCTTCAGACTAGGCCCTCAGTCTTCAGAAGTACTATTACAAGAAACTCAGAGCACAAAAATGATAAAAACACTCAAAACTTTCATTGATTCCATGGCTGGTAAAACATTTACAAAACCTGCCTGCGCAGAACAATTCTGGATCTAATTACTTGAATGCGTTTTTTCCCTCCATTTTTCAGGATCTATTACCCTTTTATATATTACAATAGTTTGGGTAAATCGAGCTATCATGAGGATCGAAATATCCTTAGGATTGCTTTACTATTATAAAATTACAATATAGAAAATGTGTTATCTTCAAATTGCTTTGCGCCTAAAAAGTCTTCAACCTTCAATAGCTTGCGCATAGCCAAAATCTCTTTGGTTATCTTTGATAATTATTTATTCAATTCTGCAACAAAATCAAACCATTCCAATCATAATTTAGAATCTATTTAATAAAACTTTAATAACAACCCTAAGAGACATATTAATCATATTCTTTCCTATCTATCCCTAACTATCTAAAGAATCAATCAAAATCATATCATAAACTGTGGGAAAAAGGAAGATATTTGTACCTTTTTCATAACCCAACAAAAGGTATTGAGCAGTTAGATGAGGTGTTTTTGAAATACTGGGGAGAAAGAAGAGATCTCTTGTATTACATCTCTGAATTCGGAAATCTAAGAAGAGAAAATGGGGAGTCGGTCTCAAACTTCACCAAAAGATTCAATAAGATGTTCGACAATATTCCTACAGAGATCAAGCCAAGTGATGCATCAGCAAAGATCACTTACTCTTCTGCCTTTGATCCATAATTTTGATTAATCCTTAGAGAAAGAAGATCAGCCACACTCACTTTAATGAAAGATGTTGCTCTTGAGGTTGAATCTAATACTATGGCATCTCAAAAACTTAAAGGAAAATTTGAGAGAAAGAAGTCTTCTGCTGACCCTCCTTCTTCTTCAAATACCAAAATGGAAAAGATGGCCAAGATGTTGGATAACTTGACCTCGGAAATGTCAAAATTGAAAATTTAGAGTCAGCAACTAGCAAGAATTAAAGATCCCAATGCTTATGCTCCCAGGAATCCAAATGCATTCCCTTACAGAAGTAACAACCAGCAGGTCCAGATCTTTCAGAGAGACAAGAATGCAGCTAATGATCAAAGAATCAGGCCCCCCTTCCAAAATGCAATGCTAGAAGAAGAACAGGAGCTACCTCATGACAAAGTTGAAGAAGAAGATGGCATCAATTTCTTTGGGGATGAAAATGATTCCTCCTTTTTGACACAAGTGGATTATGAGGAAGCCCAGATGGACGAAGAGATTCACGAGGCAAGCATTGAAGAATATTTTTATCAGACAGATGATCAGCCAGGTTACAATTTAAGATCTAAAGCTGCTGCTCCAAAGCCATTACTTTCTGCTCCCAGGAAGAAGAAAGAAGTTACTGCCAAGCAGCCTGCTACTCCTGTAAAGCAGACCTCCACTCCTGCAAAACAGTAGTAGAAACAATTGCAGCCCCAAGCCAAAGAGAAATTCATCCTCAGAGCTCCTCCTAATGAGGTAAAAACTTTTGATATAATATCATACTCTTTTAATTTCGAATCAAAAATTCAGAAAGTAAAAATACTTATGCCATTGACTAAACTTGTGAAGAATGACATTTTCAAGTCTGCTATCCTGAAGTCCCTTGAACCAAAGACTCCTCCAGCTGTTGATTATGTAAACCTACAATATGACAAGCCAACAATGACTATAGGACCTATGGTATAAGATTGAGACGACTCTTGTCCACCCTTCTACATATCCCTAAATATCCATGATAAGATCCTTCACAACTTCTTGCTTGATTCGGGAGAGTCACACAATCTTATGCCTAAAGCAGTGATGGATGAACTTGGGCTTGATGTCACAAAACCTTATCATGACCTCTTCTCTTTTGACTCTAGGAAAGTCAGATGCCTTGGCCTCATAAAAGACCTTGTTATAAACATTTCCCAATTGCCAATGAGAAACATGGTAATGGACGTTGTAGTGGCTGATATCCCACCCAAGTTTGGTCTCCTCTTGTCACGTTCATAGAGAAAAAGACTGGGGGGTACCTTTCAGATGGATCTTTCATATGCTACAGTCCAGATGTTTGGAGGAGATCTAAAGAGACTTTACAGAGAGAATCAACTTGCCTATATCATTAGTAATGAGAAAAAAATTGTAAATCATCCCATTTATGCTTTAGACACAGACTTTGGCTCATGCATTCTTCAAATAGATGATTCCCATCCAACTCCTTTGTAGCTCACAAAGCCTACTTATCAGTAGAATGATGAAGAGAGTATTTCCGTGTGGACCATGTTCTTTGATGGTGTCAGTACCAAAGACTCAGCAGGTGCAGGTGTAGTTTTGATTTCTCCTTCGAAGGAGGCTATGCATTTGTCTTTTAAGCTTGATTTCAAAACTACTAACAATATAGAAGAGTATGAGGATTTGCTATTGGGTTTAAATTCTTCAAAGGATATGGGAATCAAAGGACTAAAAGTGTTTGGAGACACGAATCTTATCATACAACAAGTAAATAATACTTTCCAAGAAAAACATGTCAAATTGAAAGCCTACAAGGATGAGGTATGGAAAATCAGGGACTCTTTTTCCATTTTTGACATTTCTTATGTACCCAGAGCTATGAATCCTCTTTTTTATTCCCTTTTTGTTTCAGCTAGTATGTTTATTCCTCCCATGCCTCCCAGACTCAATTATGAAATCCAAGTCAAATATAGACCATCTCTACCCGACAATATTAAATATTGGAAAGTTTTTGAAGATGATGATGAGATTAGTAGATTTCTCCAGGTGATAGATGAATTTTCTGATATTCATATTGACCAGAAAAATCAAAATATAGAGGAATCCAAGAAGCCTAAGCTAAAAATAAAAATGGGACAGCATGATATCATTCAGTTGCACAACAATTATATACCTCGGGGTTTGCTGCCTCTTAAGAATATTTTTTATTATAACGATGTCCCCTACAAACCTGATAAGAAGGAGAAAGATCCTATTATACATGAGCACAATATAGGAAACCAAAATCATCCTAAGTTCATAAATCTGTCCGCCGAATTACCGCTGATCAGAGGTCTAAATATTGCAGCATTATGAAGGAATTCGCTGATGTTTTTTCTTGGAAATAGAGTGATCTGAAAACCTATGACCCTGAGGTCATTCAACATAAGATTCCCCTCGAGAAAGAAACCATCCCTTTCAAACATAAACTGATACCTATCAGTCCTCTCCTATTGCATGTAATTGAAAGAGAAATAAAAAAGCTTCTTGATGCCAAAATTATAATCCCATTAAGATACTCTAAATGGATTGCAAATCTAGTGATTGTGAGAAAGAAAAATGGTGAGATCAGGTTATGTGTTGACTTTAGAAATCTAAATAAATTCTCAAAGAAAGATAACTATCCCCTACCCAAGATGGAACATTTGTTGCAAATAATTTCAGGGGCCAATGTCATCTCTTTGCTAGATGGTTTCTCAGGCTATAACCAGATTTTTGTACATCTTGATGACCAAGAAAAAACTGCCTTTACTACTCCTTGGGGTACCTTCATGTACGCCAAGATGCCTTTTGGATTGATGAATGTCGGGGCCACTTTTCAAAGGGCCATGGACATAGCTTTTGTGGGAGAACAGGACAAGTTTTTCCTCATCTATCTTGATGACATCATAGTTTATTCCAGTAGTCATGAAGAGCACTTGAAGCATCTGAAAAGAGTATTTCTGAAGTGAAGACAGTTCGGGATTTCATTGAACCCCAAAAAGTCCCATTTTTCTCTCAAGAAGGGAAAGCTCCTAGGCCACATCGTTTCAGAAGAAGGTGTGAAAATTGATCCAGCTCAGGTGGAAGAAATTCATAGGTTGTCCATACCAAGGTCAAAGAAGGATATCCAATCTCTACTCGGTAAGATAAATTTTGTCAGAAGATTTATTCCAAATTTTGATGAGTTAGTGAAACACATAACTTCTATGCTAAAAAAGGCATCCGAGATAAAGTGGACAGACAATGAAAGAAGTTCATTTCAGGATATCAAACAAGATATCATGGAATTCCCCACTCTAATCAGTCTGGATTACACCAAGAAATTCTATATTTTTTCCTTTGCTTCCTATGACACAGTGGCAACAGTCTTGTTACAAAAAGATGATGAAATTCTTGATCACCCAGTGGACTTTTTAAGAAAAACACTCAAAGAAGTTGAAATAAGGTATGATCCTATAGAAAAACAAGCTTATGCTCTCATTAAGTCATTAAAATCTTTTAGAATTTATATCCTCCATGCAAAGGTTATCGCCTATGTTCCTTCATCCTCTGTGAAGGATTTTTTGACTTAGCTTGATATTGATTGAAAGAGAGCTAAATGGATCACAAAGCTAATCGAGTTCGACAAAGAAGTGAAGCCCACTAAGGTAGTAAAAGGCCAAGGCCTTGCCAAGCTTTTGACGAAAGAAAACTGTGATCTTTTGGACATAAATTTCATTGTGGAAAATTCAACAAGTTTGCAAATAGAGGTAGTAGCGGAAGGACAACATAACAACCAGAAGGTGGTCAAGAATTTGTTTTCATGTAAATGGTATTCAGGTATTATTCATTTTTTACAGAAGTTGGAAGTTCCTCCTGAACTTAGCATGACTCAAGCCTGAGCCCTTATGCTCATAGAAATTAAATTTTGCATTTATAATAATCTTTTGTATTGGAAAGATCCTGCTGGTTTACTACTAAGATGTTTAGACAAAGAAGAGTCAGTTGAAGTCATACATCAGTTTCACTCAAGTATTTTTGGAGGCCACCATTACTAGAAGACCAAAACTCATAAGATTTTAAGGGCTGGTTACTATTGGCCTTTTCTTTTTTCAGATGTGTGCGCCTTTTTGAAATCTTGTGATAAATGTCAAAGATTCACAAGAAAACAACAACTAAAATCTATACCCCTGAGACCTATTGTAGTGAATGGTCCTTTTCAACAGTGGGGTTTAGATTTTATAGGTGAGATTTATCCTTCATCTAGTGGTCAACATAAATGGATCTTGGTAGCCATTGACTATTTTACAAAATGGATAGAGGCAATCCCCACCAGGGATGCCACTCATCAGGTCATCATGAAATTTCTTTATGAGAACATCCTGAGAAGATGTCGTTGCCCAAAAAGGCTAGTAACAGATAATGCAGCAACTTTCAAAGCCGATGCATTGATTGACATGTTTAAATCAACAGGTATTCAACTGGTACATTCTACTCCCTACTACCCTCAAGGTAATGGCCTTGCAGATTCATCCAATAAGAGTCTAATCAGAATCATCATAAAGATGTTGGAAGAGAATCAAAAGAGTTGGGATTTCAACCTAAAGTTTTCTCTTTGGGCAGATAGAGTAACTAACAAGAAATCCATAGGAACCTCTCCCTTCAAACTGGTTTATATAACAAGAAATCTAGAGTAACTAACAAGAAATCTGTAGGAACCACTGTCATTAAGAATGTTGAATTCAAGACCTATTTAAAACCAGAACACAGGGGTTTGATTTGGAAGAAAGATATTCATGTATCTTTCCTTGAAGAGAAATGGAAGCATTTATTGAAAGCGATAATGGTTTATATAACCTGTGAAGAGTGATACAACAGGGTGATGATTTATCATTTCAAACTTATCAACCATTTGACAAGTAGAAACCCACTTAATATGCCCTATTTCCTCCACCGAAGCTTATCCAATATGACTCATCAAGTCAAGGCCAAACCTAGTCAAGTTGCAGGTAGATTATCCCACCATAGTTTACTCAAATTTTTGGTTTTTGAGATGTTGCAAAGAAAAGGTAAAGAATAGAATTACTTCTTATTCTAGAATGATTTCCAGACTGAGGTTCAACCAGAGGGAAAAAAGAGTCCTCATTCCAAGAAATCCTCCACTCCCAGAAGTGGAAAGAGGAGGAGAAGAGCTATCTCTCCAACCCCAGTCAATCAAACCTCTCCTTCCTCTAAGTTGGTCAAAACGAAGAAGAAATTGAACTTTATCAGTGAAGAAGAAGAGGCCAAAGAATTCCCAGTGAACAAAAACATTCTCAATATTCCTTACACAAACTCAGAAGATGAAGAGCAATAGTTGGAAATAGGGAACAAGGATTCAGTTACCATAGGGCGTGACAATTCTATTTTTGTGGATATATACAAAGCAAGTTATGAGAATCTTCCATCACCTACACCCCGAGAACAACAAGAGCCACAAATTGCAGAGGCCTCATCTAGAAAACAAGTGAAGCAGAATAAATCAAAAGAAATCAAGAAGCTTAAGAAGAAGCTAACCGAGCAAGAAGTTCTTGAAAGGGTAATAAAAACCAGGTATGAAACCCTATCAAAAAACTTTCTAGAAAGCAACTCATCTTTGGAAAGACTAGCCCATGAAAGCATAAAGGAGAAGAAAAAGAAAAACAAGATTGTAAACGACTACAACAACTTATGGAGAGTAGCTCAGGGTTTGAAGAAAAAGGTCAGGGCTTTGAGGAAAAAATAAATGTCTTCAAAACACCAAGCTCATGCTTCTGTTGAGACCCTTGCAGAGGTGGCAATTTAGTACAATGAACCAGAATAAACCAATAACCCTACAAATTTTGAGCAAGATACAAAAGCCTAAAAAGATCAGTCCTAAGGCATTCTTTGAGCTAAGACAAGGGTATTTTTGAAATTTTAATAATCTCGGGTTTTGGTGGCTTAGGTGAACATATCAATTGTTCATTAGCCACCAAAAGCAGAGCTTTCGGTAGCTAATCGGCCCGAATTATATTTTCTCTAGCTACCGAAAGCACTGATAAGGCAGAAAGCTAATGTTTTTGCACAGATCCAAGTTTTTCTTATTCAAAAGACTCAAAAATGGTTCTAATCGATGGAAGATAATTAATGACATCTCGATAAAGAGTTTATTTTGGTTTTGGAGATTCTTTAAAAGATAGAAAAGGTAAACAATGGTTAGCTATTGCCACAGAGATAAAATTGTTGATTGTCAACAGGTGTCAAGTTCAACTCCTTCCATATCACATGAGATCCAGCAGCCTAGGAAGGCTCAGTACACCTGCCAAGAATCTGAAGAACATAAATAAGTCGAGAAGTTGGATTGATCTAGTCTACTTAGGCCAATTATTGAGTTTCTATTTTTGGCAAAATTTGATCTAGTAATCTAGGATCTGAAAATTGTTTTTAAAAGGATATAAAGCCAAGAAAATTTGATGAACACGGGGTTCGATTTTGATTTCTATAATCTAATGTTGTTGTATAAAAGACACTTTCTTTAATATATTAAGACTTCAAGCTTCTTTCATTTGTTATTGTCAGACTCTCCTTCATCTTTGTCTATAAATATGAGTTGAAATCGTTCTTTTGTCTATGTTTAATGGTCCCATGGTAACTGTCATATTACTTTTGACTATTAAGCAAGAATCATAAGCATCTTTGGCTAGTTTGTTTACCCATCATATATATTGCCTATGTATGTTTTGGTTAACTGATTGGTTTTCTTATCCATTTGTTTTACAAACCTATCTGATAATAGCTCCTGAAGGCCTTGTATTGCAAGAATATAGCTAGACTATATTGAAGATACATTCCAGTGATTAAAATATTCATCTTGATCCAAACCAACACCTATTATTGAGAAAATAGTTACCAAAAAGATTAAGTTACCAGGCATCTCTGATATACAGCCTAAGAGAGTTTCCTGGAGTGATAAGAGACACACTTCAGAGTTATATTCATGATACTTTACTACTGTTTAACCCCACCATTATTGATGAAGTTTGTGTGCAAGCCACTCACCTTGAGAATAGGGGAAAACATATTCAAGAAGATCCCACAAAGAAACCTTCCAAATTCCCGCATAAGCAATTTAAAAGAAAGTTTCAAAGGAAGGACAAAAGACCGCTATTGTAAATAAGGAAGAAGGAAATCCATATTGCACTCATTGCAAGAAGAATACTCACGATGATGAAAACTATTGGAAATTACATCCAGAGAAAAGACCGAAACAGTTCAGTGGAAAGGAGAAGAGAAAGACCGTTGCTATAGTGAAACAAGATCTTGGTTCCGAATCAGGAGACGAGGAAAAGATCACAACGTTTGGAGTAGAAGGTAAAGGTTCCCTTCATGCTAGTTCAAATACCAATAATGGATCTCATGCAGGGATGATTTGAAGGATGGAAATTTATTTTAAAATGTAGAAACCTTGGTGAATATTACTAATCCTTCATATGTCAACTATAAATGTTTGGCGATATGTTTTTAAAAATATTGAAATTTCTAAGTATTTTATATAGTTTTTATAAATGTTTGGCGATTTTTAAGTTAAAATTATTTTATCCTATAGAATTTGGGTGAATCATTTTTAAAATAATGAATCTCATTTTTTGGAAAAAACATGGAAAATTAGCCGATGAGCGAAATTTAGCCCCTAAAATCATCCCTGAAATTCTCATGATGATGAAAGAAAGAGGAATGAATTATTTCACATAAGAGTTGTATCTAAGCACACTAAGATAGAAACATTATTTGATCTGTGTTCCCAAGTAAACTTGATATCTAAAGCACTTGTCAAAAAGATGGGTCTTGAAACTAAACCACATCCAAAGCCTTATCCTCTTGGTTGGGTATGTGATAATACAAAACTTAATGTCACCAAGCAGTGTAGGGTCAAATTTTCTATTTCTTCAAAGTTGTTTGATGAAGTTTATTTGGATGTTGTATCACTTGATATATGTGGCATAGTGCTAGGGAGTCCTTATCTTTATGATAGAAAAGAAATCTTCTTTCGTCATGAGAATAAATGTAACCTTACTAAAGGGGGAGTGGAATATATTTTTAGATCCCACATCATGAGGGTAAAAACAACACTTGTTAGTGAAGGATAGATGAAAAGACTCATAAACACTAATAAGAGATATGTACTCATGGTCATAAGGGAAAAGGATGTCAGAACATCTGACGCCTTCCAAGGATATGATCCTTCTCATAAGAAAGAATTAATTGATATTGTTTCTAAGTATGATGACATTTTTCAGGAACCAGACGGATTACCTCCTAAGAGGGAAATCCAACATGAAATAAATCTTCAACAAGATTCTCCTCTTCCTAATGTGGGAATGTATAGTACATCAATTGTAGAGATGAGAGAGATCAAAAAGCAGGTACAAGACTTATTGGATCAAGGGGTCATTAGACCCAGTTCATCTCTTTGTGGTTATCTGATTGTGATGGTGCCAAAGAAATATGGAACATGATGAATGTGTGTCGATTATTGAGCCTAAAACAAAATCACAGTGAAAAATTGATACCCTCTTCCTCATATAGATGATTTACTTGATCAATTAAAGAATGTTGTTTATTTCACTAAGTTGGATTTGCACAATGGATACCATCAGATCAGGGTTGCAGAATTGGATGCATGGAAAATTTCCCTTAAAACCAAATAGGGATTGTTTAAGTGGTTATTTATGCCATTTGGTCTTTTTATTGCTCCAACGTTCATGTGTGTGATGAATGATGTATTCAAGCCATTTCTAGATGATTTTGTAATTGTATATTTAGAGGACATTATAATATTTAGTGGGACTTCGGATGAACATGTAAGGCATGTAAAGAAAGTATTGGATACTTTGCAAAGGGAAAAGTTGTATGTAAAATTGTCCAAATTTGAATTTGACAATACTCTACTAGTGTACTTAGGTCATATTATAGGAGGAGGAGAGTTGAAAATTGATCCTTCCAAAATTTATGTAATTATAAATTGGCCTGAGCCCAAAAAATTAACTGAAATGTGAAGATTCTTAGGTACAGTCTAGTACTGGAGGAGATTCATTTCAAACTTCTCATTTATTGCAGCTCCTTTGCCTGCCTTAACCAGTGTGAATAACACTTTTCAGTGGGGAGGAAAGCATCAAAAGGGCTTTGACACTTTGAAGGAAAATATCAGTAGCGCACTAGTATTAGAACTATTGAATCTCTAGAAGCCTTTCGATACCAAGACAGATGTCAGCAGATACACCATGGGTGTAGTATTGATGCAATATCATAACCCTATTTGTTACCACTCTGAAACTTTTAACCAAGTTGTTTTTAACTATCCTACATATGATAAAGAGTTGTATTCATTAGTTCAGAGTGTAAATAAATGGAATAACTACTTGTTAGGGAAGGAAACAATCATACATACAGATCATCATCCCTTACATGATCTCCAAGCACAAACCAAGATGCAACAATATTGACATTATAGGTGGATGGGTTTTCTTCAACAGTTTCATTTGGTAATCAAATACAAAAAGGGTACAAGTAACAAGGTCGTTGATATGATTTCTAGACAACCTATTGTTGCTTCTATTATTTTAAGGAATGCTTCTTTATCTCATGATATATATGTGGAACAATATGTTTTTGATGAACATTTTAAAGAGGTATTTGAAAAGATAACCCATGGTGCATAGGTAGAGAACTATTGTCTACAGGGAAAACTACTCTACCATCTTGGAAAGCTATCTATTCCTACAAGTGAATGAGTCCATGTAATACGGGAAGCTCACACTTCTCTTGTATCTGGGAATTTTGGGGTAGGAAAAACTATGGCTCATCTGCAAAGATTTTTTTTACTGGCCTCAGATGAAAGAAATTGTAAATAAATATGTAAAGGGGTGTGTGATGTGTTCTACTTGTAATCCCACTATTAGAAAATTGGGGTAATACTAACCACTTCATGTTCCATCCCATCCATGGGAGAGTATCTCCATGGATTTTGTAGGGGGTTTACCAATGTAAAAAATGGGTCATGAATATTTGTATGTAGTAGTGGATGGGTTTAGAAAGATGTGTATCTTGATGCCATGAAAAAATTAGATCACTGTTGAACAGACTGCTAATCTCTTCTTTTAGTATGTTTGGGTTCACTTCGGGTTACCCACATACATTATCTCAAATTAAGATACTCGATTCCTTGGATATTTTTGGAAAATCTTGTGGAGAATGATGGATACCAAATTGAAGAGGATCATTTCATTCCATCCACAGACCGACATAAAAATAGATTTTGTTAACCGAACAATGGTAATTTTTCTTTGAGGCTACTACAACAAGCATCCCAAGTTATGGGATGTACATATACACTATGTACAACATGATTACAATCAATCCTAACATTCTTCAACTCAGTGTTCGCCATTTGTGACATTTTTTTGGTATTTGCCTAAGGTCCATTTGGACTTGATGTATTGGAATGTTGTCTATTCCAATGAAGAAATAAATGAAGACAAGGCCCGCAAGTTCATTCAAAGGATCCAACAAGTGCACCAAGAAGTCAAGGAACAGTTGGAGAAAAATCCAACACAAAATAAA
>JZKD02S1644110.1:83260-94646 GCA_000966675.3 Picea glauca
CACAATACACCATGCACAATATATGAGAAATAATCAATAGTTATTGTTCAAGGGAAGTAATGACTTCCAAAGGTAGATACAACTTCCAAATGTAAAGGGAGGGATAAACCTCCAATAGGAATATATAATACTCCAATATCAAGAGAGGGTTGAAATCTCCATCCTTTTCCCTTCCTTCCACCCAAGAATATATGAGAGATAATAAAACTTTACACTAAATCATCACCATCAACCAACCATCACATAGAACCTGATAATGGTTCCTGAGACTTCTTCAATTTATGCAATTCTTAAATTATTGGAATACTATGATCCTGTAGATAATATTACACAATGTATTCTATGAAACTTATCCAAGTTTCACTCCTTGAATCCTCCCCAAAAATAATTTATAGAGAGAATGGTAGACCTTGTCCAATTATGTTTTATTCAGGAGATCAAACTTGTACAGAATGCCCCGCGCTCAATATTTAACATCAATTTCTGAAACTCCCACAAAAGAAACTATAGTCCGTAATATTTCCAATGAAATTTGTCCCACTTCATTTGGATTCTATATAAATAATTTATGACTGTTTTACCTGGAACACCTGTTTATTGACTAGATTCAGGACTAGTCAAAAACCCTATCTTCCATAGAGTGTATCTCCAAAATTGTAGTGTACAAATTGCTGAATTTTTTACCATAAGTACCTTGATATGTCTTCTCAATACCATATCAATTTCACCATATGAATTGTTATAGAAAAAATGTTATAGCGAAAATGGTAAGATTACCTGTAAATAACATACCTTAGAACACATCACCAAAAGACTTCATCCTCCCTTGCAATATGGCCTTCTTTACTTATGATTTCCTTTGAAATTAGACTTGTGTATAAAATGAATGTATAATGATATTTATTTATATCATTTATGTCACTTCGTTTTAACATTAGGTTCAACCTGATGCTTTCTTATTTTGTAATTATTTTATTTAATTATATTCAGGGCCTGCATGTACTTCCTTCTTCAATTCACTTTGTCATCTTCAAAAATTCATTTCTCCTCACTCATGAGGATCCACGTGATGTGCCACATACCATCGGAAACAACATGATGTATACTATATATCCATGGGTGTTGTATCTTCATGTTCATTGTCCTTCATGTCCAAATAAATTCATCAATATTGCAGTCCAAAACCCATGACTAGGGTTGACATCAATGACAACAACCAATATTCCAACAAAACAGAGAAGAAAAGAAGTGAAACCCTCTAATTATGAGAATATTTCTAGTTTCAGTCTTCATAGTAGTCAAAGAAGTGATTTATGGTGTCGATCTACAGTTGCAGAGTTGAATTTGGACTTGGAGTTCAAATTATTGTGTGTTCATGGTAGCTATGAAGTTTTGTGGATCAATGGACCATATTAATTCGACCTACAGAACCACCAATCAAGATTGAGTCATAGAGTATCGGAGTAAAGAATTCCCGAAAGGTCTTCAAGAAGAAAGTGTTGGAAAAGACTTGGGGTCGGGAATGGGGTTGAGTCCGAAGGGAGGAATCGGATGACACAAGCCCAAAATAACAAGAGCCGTCAAATATTGTGGAGATTTTCTTTTCGAAATTTTTTTTTGGAAGATCTCATTCAGAAGAGTTTTGACAGTATCAAAAGGGAATATTCTTATATACCCTATTTTTGGAGCAGTGAAACTTCCCCAATATTTTCAACTCTAAATGAAAAGTTTCAACGGTATCAAAAAGGAATATTCTTCAATACCCTCTAAATGAAAAGTTTCAATGGTATCAAAAAGGAATATTCTTCAATACCCTCTTTTCAAAATAGTGAAACTTCCCCAATATTCTAAACTCTGAATGAAAAGTTCCCACGGTATCGAAAGGAAATATTCTTTGATACCCTCTTTTTGGAGAAGTGAAACTTCCCCAATCTTTTGAACTCTAAATGAAAATTTATGATGATATTGCGAAGGGAATATTATTTGATACCCTCTTTTTGAAGTAGTTGAACTTCCCTAATATTTTGAACTTTGAATGATAAGTTCCGACGGTATCTAGAAGGGAATATTATTTGATATTGTTTTTTCAGAGTAGTGAAACTTCCCCAATCTTTTGAAATATGAATGATAGGATCTAACAATATCAATAAGATAATATTTTTCAATACCCTCTTTTAAGAGTCCCATTTGAGCTTGATTCTTCAACGCTCTGAATGGTCATCTCCGACAGATGTTCTAGACCTCTTTTGAATTGAGATCATTGGTGCAAATTGCCATAGGCAAAATTGTTCCATAATTTCAAAAAAAAAAAGTCTAGAGCCATTTTCGTATTTTGTCCATAAATAGATCATATTAATTCATTCTTGGATGAAAATTATGGATTTTTTCCATAGATATGAGCTCTACAAAAGTTCAAGAGAACTGCATTGTTGATTTCTGTTTGGATTTTTCAGAAATTGTGAAATAGTGTTTTTTAAAGATCTAGGTCCAGATCATTGGAAGAGGTCCAGATTAAGATGAAATTCATCAACAGTGTCTAGAAAGTAGACATGATAATAAACCATGAAGGAACTAAATATATCCTAAGGGGATTGGAATAGGGATGCTGAAATAGACCAAAATCCATTATTCTAGGCCACTTTTTTGGGATTTTTGATATTTCCAGAGGAGGAAAAGTGACCCCAGATCAAAAAGCGGTAAACTTTTATTTACTAAAATTTTTATAACTCATCAATACAAAAAACTTTGGTTTAGTGAAAATTTTCTAGTAATGCAGAGATTGAGAGATAGGCAATTTTGCCAAAAATTGTAAGTTTGGAAAAAGAGGTGAAAAAGGGCAAAATGGTCATTTCCAGATTGTTGCAATTTTTTACTGGTGCATTAGATTGAAAATATGAAAGTTGTTATAATTTTTTTTTCATTTTTATCATCTAAAAATACGAAAAAAGTTTCTCTAGTTCCTGACATATTTTCTTCTACAGTTGACTAAAGTTGGCATTTTAATAAAATTTCACTAGTGGAAAAAATGCACAAATGGGGTGAATGTGGTTTTTTCAGAAAGCCATAACTTTCAACTCAGAAACAGGATTGGGGAAAGAGTATGGCCATTGGAAATATGATTCATAGGAGAATGACCTAGAATTGTTATAATTTCAAGAATTGTGATATAAATATTCATAAATTGAGCAGAAAAAAGGACTTATAACATTAGCTAACAAATGTTTATGATATGCATATTTATAACAAAAATAGTTTCTTGCACATTTTTCATAATTAGAGGGTATAAACATATTAGTTTAGTATAATAATGCATATTCAAGAAATGGAAGAAGGAGAGGGAGCCTTCAATCATGATAAAGAGTCCAAAGGACAAAATATCATTGTTGGTAATGCAGAGATAGAATCAAATGGACACAAGGGTAGAGAGGAGTAAGAAACATTAATAGAGATCATGAGAATTATAAGAATATAAGTACATATATAAAAAAATACAACGATAGGTTGATAAGAGAACAAAATAAGACAAATGCTCAAGTGATGCAAAGCCTAAATCAGTTGCAGAGGCAAACAAAGAATGGATCAAACTTAAGATGGGAGGAAGAGGGACGATATCATGAAAGAAGAGATAATTACATAAGGGCTAGTTATTACAACAGTGCTAAAAGAACTCATAGACACCACTCACCTCCTTACTCAGCAAGGAAATTTTATGCATTTGAAGATTCCATGAGTATTCCAAAGCTGTCTCCTAATAGGCACCAAAGAACAAGACATGAATTGGATAGTTTGCAAGGAGAGTTAAGGAAGCTTAATCCACCATAATTTGATGGTGAAAGAGAAATGGAAGATGATGATGATGAATAATTCTTGCTTAGGCTCAAGAGGTATTTTCAATTTCATAACTACTCATCAAAACTAGAAGCTAGAATTTCCACCTACCATTTGCATGGGAAAGTTGTTATGTGGTGGAATCAACTTAAGAAAGTTGAGCACACAAATGAGAGAATGATCACTTGGAATCAATTCAAGAGGTATTTTCAGAAGGATTACCTTTCATATCACTTCTATGACAAGAAAATTAATGAGTTCTTTGAACTCACACTAGGAACCATGACCATGACAGAGTATGAAAATAAATTCTTGGGACTGCTAAAGTATGTGGGGTTTATAAAAGATGAGAACATGACATTTAGTGAGACCATCAGGAAGTATGAGTACCTATATGAGAAAGGAAAGGGAAGAGAGTCTTTGAAAAAATATTTGAAGGATAAGAATAAAGATAAGTCTTACCAAAGAAAGATAGGATTCAAACCTCCTTTCAATAAAAATAGCCTAAATAAAAATCAGATAGACCAACCTACTAAGGATGAATCCAAGAGAGAATAATCCTTGGGAAAAATGGGAATACCACCAATCCAATGTTGGGGATGCAAATAAGATCACATGTACAAGGATTTCTCTCACAGAAGAGACAAATGGAATTCCATGCACAACATCCAAGAGGATTTAATAGTACAAGACATGGGAAGAATATGTGCATCCTTAGAAGATCAACAAGCATAGTACCAATCTAATATAATCGAGGTGGAAGGTAAGATCATTAATAATCTTGATTTTATTTTAATCGATTCAGTAGCAAGACATTGTTACATTTATCCTAAAATAGTGGATAGATTACATTTGGAGAAAAATAAGCCTGAAAAATCAAGTTTGGTTCAGCTAGCCACTGGAACCAAAAGAAGGATCAATGAGATGGTCAGAGGTTGTTCCATAAGTATTAACGGAGTGAATAATAATGTTCATATAAATATTATACCATTAGGATATTATTATGTTCTAATTTGAATGGATTGGTTGGACAAGCATCATGTTTCCCTAGATTGTCATAACAAGACATTTGCATATCTTGATGAAGAAGGAAAACAAAGCATTGTGAAAGGAATTCCAAGACCCATTTCTATAAGGAAGATTTCATCCTTAAAGCTGAAGAGATGTTTCAGGAAAGGATCTAGATTGTATGTAACCCATGTGGATGATCCATAAAATAAAAAAGGGCCAATCCTTCAATATTTTTTGGTACTGCAAGAGTTTGAAGATGTATTCCAAGAAATACCAGGATTGCCACCAAAGAGGAGATATATTTATATATTGATTTAGTACTAGGATCTGCCCCAGTATCAAAAACACTTTACAAAATGATTACAATAGAATTAAAATAATTACAAATGTAGTTGGAATAATTGTTGAAGAAACGGTACATACATCCAAGTGTTTCACCTTGGGGAGCACTAGTACTCTTTGTCAAAAATAAGGATGGAACATTGAGGTTGTGTATTGACTTTAGACAACTGAATAAATCCACTATGAAGAATATATACCCTCTACCCATAATTGATGACATCTTTGATCAGCTAAGAGGGGAAAATATATTTTCAAAGATAGAATTGAGATCGGGATACCATCAGGTAAGAATCAAGGAAGAATGCATCAATAATACAGCCTTTAGAACCAAGTATGGACATTATGAATTTGTAGTGGTGCCATTTGAGCTGAACAATGCACCGATTGTCTTTATGTGCTTAATGAATCGCATATTCATAATTGTTTTGGATAAGTTTTTCATAGTGTTTATGGAATACATAATTATCTATTATAAGTCAGAGGAAGAGCGTGAACATTAGCTAATATTGGTATTGCCAGTGATGAGGGAACATCAGTTGCATTCCAAGTGTAGTAATTATTTTTTTTACCAAGAAAAAATACATTAATTGGGACACATTATTTCATAAGAAGGTATAAATGTAGATCTAAAGAAGATTCAATCCATTAAAGGATGGTCATCACTTAGGAATGTTTCAGAAATCAGATTTTTATGGGATTAGTTGGTTACTACAAAATATTTGTAGTAGGGTTCTCTAAGATTGTTCATCCCATCACTTTTTTTCAAAAGAAGGCAATTAAATTTGAATGGACAGTTGAGTGTGAAGAGAACTTTAATTTGTTGAAAGAATTACTTACTAGTGCATTTATTTTAAAGATTGCAAACCCAAATGTAAGTTTTTTGGTATGTACAGATGCATGCAAGGAAGGACTTGGTGGAGTCCTCACTCCAAATGGAAATGTCATTGGTTATGAGTCCAGAAAACTTAAAGAACATGAGGGGAGCTATGCCACACATGGCATGGAACTTGTTTAAATTGTTCATGCATTAAATATGTGGAGGAATTATCTCATGAGAAAGAGATTTGAATTAAAAATAGACCATAGTGGTCTGAAATATCTTTTTGAACGGTCAACTTTGAATGCCAAGAAAACAAGATCGCTGGAATTTTTAAGTGAGTATGATTTTGACATCAAGAATATCAAAGGAAAATAAAATAAGGTTTATGATGCACTCAGTATAAGAGTACATCTCATGCATGCTACAACCATTAGTATGCATCAATCATATTTAAAGAGCATAGTTTTGAATGTTGTTGTTACAGATCATCATTACCTACAGGTAAAATAAATCTTACAGCAGGAAAATGTACAACAAAAAATTAAAGAATATGAGATGAGGGAATATGGATTACTTATGCATAAAAATAGAACTTATGTTCCTAGTTCTGAAGAACTTATGTAACAAACCCACGACGGGGCATACAAATTTTCGTTTTTCTTAAAGGATAGATTCTCCATCCATGGTTTCTAATTTGGAAGGTTGGGGAACTAGTCTGACCTCTCGGTCAAGGATCTTCGATTCTAGAGACAAACGACTCTCTGAGACTATGATGGTCTTGTTCTATAATTAGATGAACACCCATTCAACTTCCTGGTGCAATTCTAAAGGTACCTGCGACCCTCCTCTTCATGCCTGTGAAATCTCATAGTCTGGGTGCTAGCTCCTTTTATAATAAGCCCCTTCCTTGATATGACCTTAGGTGATGGCCTTACGTAACCATCTGATTGTAGGCGCAGCCAAGGGTGGTTTTTAACCAAACTACTTTTCACCCTACAATTCACCTTGAGCCTCCATGTGTCCTTTCTCCAAAACCATGGTCTGGATTGCGGCCCTCCCTCAACTTTTTAAATTCCGCACACCTTTGGTCCCCGCAATGTGACGGGACCGTCGATGTCATAAACCTTGAAAATGATTCTAAACTGATGGCTCAAATCCATCCTTTCTAAATCTACAGATCAGATCTAACCTTTCTAAATCAACGGTTGTGATTTATTTCATGATTTAGGTTTCAAAAGTTTCAACTCTCGACCCTCGCTTCCTCTTCAGTAGTTATCTTCCAGAGTGGAAGATCTGTTGACACCTATCACTATGAATGTGCAGCTACGATTTCCTCTATGAGTTTGGCCTTCAGGAGTTTCAGTTCTCAAATTCTCATTTCTTACAGAGAGATTTCTCCGAAATGACAGATCATCTGCCATGCGTCCTCCCCAATCTACGATTCTGCTCCCACTTCGAAACTTTGGCCTCCTCAACTAGATCAATGGTCCTTCAACTCCCTCCTCGATAATGATCGACATATTCTATGGGTCTTCGTACCTCTTCCTTCTCTCTATTCTTCTAGAGTTCTATATCTGGTGCCACGTGTCCACCTTCACATCGACGACTCTCGTTGCTTTAGATTTCCGGACTTCGGAAATCTAAAATATCAACTCTCTTTTTTCCCCAATGGATTTTATCCAGAATTGATAATCCACTAACGTGTGTCCCCCTAGCGATCAATGACTAGGATTTACTTCAATTGTTTGTCCTCCTCCTTGTCAACAAATCTATGAAGTTGTGGATCTTACGCTACCTGTCCTCCTGGATGATGGACGGTCCCAAATTACTTTGGGACTTTGAAAAGTCCACTCTCCTATCTACACAAGGGTTAAGTTTCGTGCACTTACTTCCATATTCAATATTTATTGGTCCTTCATGCTCAGATCCAATGGACGGGTTTTGTTCCTCTCCTCTATGCTTCCTTTGTTCACTAGATGTTGATCTAATGGTCTAGGCTCCTCTCCACAACCAATCTTATGACTATTGTCGCTCCTCCTCCTGATCTTTTGAATTCCTCTAGATTAGAGGATTTTCTAAGTATTCAAAACCCTCGGCCTTTGTTCCTCCTATGAGTCTGTCTCTTGGACCTCATCTGCACTTATGAAAAGTTCTTATCTCTTCTGATCTTGATCTTCTTGAAGATATCGATTTCCCACGCACTGCTTGCGTTTCATGGATCTTGTCAAACTCAGATCGAAGATCAACGATGATCAATGGTTCATAGTAATTGTAGGGCCCCAACATGCGTTCTCTTTATCAGAGAGTTCGACCTTCGCAATCTGGAAAGTGCTTGCTCGACTCTAGTCTAATCCTATTTGTTTATCTTCCATCCTCATCGAGATCATAGAAGTGGGTTGATTGTGGGTCGTGAACTAGCAAGTCCGCTAAATTCACCTTCAAACTCCGTAATGATTCCAAACCTTCGATTAAGTTGAGAGATTGGTGTTTGATTTAGTAACTTCAGTGATTATTTTAGTCAATCTGACAATCAGGATGGCCTCTCTTCCCATTAAATGACTTGCATCAATCTCTTCTATTAGATTCTTAAGTCATGGGTAGTTCTATTAACTTGACTATCATCCACCTCCTATATCTAACAGTCAGGATGATTCTCAGGAATCCTCAGATCTAAGGCTCAGAGTTAACTTCGGGACTTCAGGGATTTTACCTCCTTTACGATGAACTCACTCAGTTCTCCAAACTTGTCAAGTCCAAACAACTCTAAGGGTTAACTCCCACACTCTTTCCCATATCCAACAGTCGCAACAAATTGTGGATTCTTTCGAACAGATTTCGTTCGTTCATCTTCCAAACAAGGGGACCTTCCCTTTCAATACTTCATCCTCTCTACTCTTCCTAAGATTCTTTAGCTCTAAAATTATTAAGAACTTTTCACTCTTTCTCTTGAACTTAACGCTTGGAATAATCCTTATGCAGGCCCCTTATGCTCATTCTTCAAATCTAGAACTTAAGTGGTTCTTGGTCTCTACCTGCCTCGCAGAGATCCTGTGCATATGTGCACTATCTCTCTTGAGCTTTAATAGAGTCCCTCCTCCAAGGGAATCAAAATGAATAGGAGTGTCGACATGCGTACATGAAACTATTCCCAAGGTTGACGAACTCACAATTCCTGGATCTAGCTTAAGCCACCATAAGGTGCAAGAATTTACAAATACAAAACATGTCCAATCCATACTTGCTTAAATACACAATTTAAATGAAAATAAAGAGATGAATTATAACCATTAAGAAAACATACACATCCTTGGGTCCTTCACAGTAGATCCCATTTCATTACATAATTACAACTTAATTTCACAGGGTATGAGAATACTTATCTATTACAAGTTGCATCCAACCAACTGACTATGGGTGTGCGCCTTTCCACCCAACCATAGGCTCAGAGGCGTTTATTCTTAGCACTCGAGCCACCATCATGCCAAGCCATGATATCACTAGGGAATTTAATCCATCTCTCAAAGAAACAGTCTTTATCACAGCGACCTTATGAGGTTTATCAGATGCTTCCTCAGCATCAAGCTCACGTTCAGGTCCTTAAAGTCATTTTATCAACACTTCCTTTTGGTTTCTCACATCTCCTTTATGAGATTGTGCTCTTGTCCCCGTGTCTCCCCTCTTTTCATATGTGTGTATGTATCTTACCTTCCTTATTTTGGAAGGTTTCTAACCTATCTTGTTCCTTCTGCCAAAAGGAAGCTCAGGTCTGTAGGTCTCTGTGGTACTTCAAGCTGATATCCTACAGCTAGACCATGATTTCATTCATGGCGGTGGTTGATGATTCAACCACTGGTCCTTTCTTCATTAATTGATTTCTTTCCTCTAGAGATATCATGGCTCGTACTTCAAGGCTTCACCACCCAACAGTCAGTTATGGGAACTTTATCAATAATACATTTACATTGTCTGCATACCTTAGCATGGTAATCCTATTTTATGATTAATTACAAGATGGGGGAAACATGGGTGTTACAATTCCCTCCCCCTTAAAGGAACATTGTCCTCGATGTTCTTTCTCAAAAACACATGTCATGCCTTTCTCATTTAGACGTTTTAGAAATCTTGATCGTTCTTCCTCGGTCAGGTCCTTTTTTAGACCTTAAATATTGGTCACCTTCTTTCAATAATTATTGGACAACAAGAATGTTAATCATAGTCTTATGTGAAATCATTACATAAAATTTCTAGTAAATTTTCATAATTTTAGGACAATAATTATCTGCGTAATTTGTGGATTTGTATCCACATGGTTGTTTTTCTATCCAAGCTCATTGTTTTTCCTTGAAATACCCATTGGGTGCATGATCTCCATCAATATTTTACAAGAACTATCAAGGTTTCATCTTCCTTGCGATCACTCACCCTCTAGGCCCAGGCTCAGGCATCCCCTTCTCTGCTATATAGTCCCTTGGGTCATCCATCTTGCCTTGCCAAGGTTTTCTCGCACAGAAAGAACTACCCATCGTGTGCATGATCCCAATCAATAGTTTACAAGAACTATTAAGGTATCCTCTTCCTTGCGGTCACTCACCCTCCAGGCCTAGGCTCAGGCATCCCCTTCTCTGCTATATAGTCCCTCGAGTGATCCATCTTGCCTTGTTAAGGTTTTCTCGCATAGGAAGAATTCCAAAGACTCTATCGAGTCTTACAGTTGAGTCATCCCTTAGAATTCCTCTGTCGAGGTGTCCCTTATGCTTGTGTTACCTCAACAAAACATATTCTAGGCGATCATGGCTTACCGCGGGGTTCTCATGGCTCAGCAGGAGCCATTTTTCATGCTTTTACAACTTGAGAGCCTTCCAACTTGGCTAAAGTTAGGGATGAAGGTTACTCTCCTTCTCCTGGCACAAAAATAGTTAGAGATGAAGGTTACTCTTCTTATCCTGACTCAATCATAGATAGGGATGAATGTTACTCTCCTTCTCTTGAGTCAGTCTCTATTTCATGCGATCAGATTATACTCTTTCTCACAGCTCTTCCTTGAACCCAAGAGCTCATTTTCTTATCTTTGAACTCTTCACAGATCTTTCCCTTTCACCTATATCACAAGTATATAGAAATTCATGAGACATCATAAATTTTTAAATTCAAAATTTTTCTTGTAAATCTGTCATCCGCAGATTTCCAAATTCCACATTCTGTTCTCATATTTATTTCACACAGGAACCAAATTCATAATTATGGGACTTTCCTTCCCATAGTGGTTTGGATTAGTAGGAAATTGGTCTTCCTTATGGGATTACAACGCTTCCATATCCAAGACCCCTTTTCTTCCTGCACTTTCAACTTCAATCAGCCAAACAAATTGTTAGTTTCCATGCATCC
>JZKD02S1644110.1:106611-148581 GCA_000966675.3 Picea glauca
CCCTGCTGTGGGTGTAGCATGAAGCTTAGAAAGTACCATGGATTTAAGCTTTGATTGTTTACTTAAATACAAACGGCCTTTGTATCAAAGTTCCTCATGGAGCCAAGAGTACCCTGGGGAAGATGGAGCATTAGACTGCAATTGCTAGATCAACTATGAACTTTTGGGATCTTGTAGCCATTCCTGGTGAATGGCTTGGAGCCAATTTGGTACAATGAATGAAAGAGAAAAAAGGGATCCCTCATCTTCATATTTTTGGGAAAGTACATCTGCAACCATATTGTCTTTGCCTTTCTTATAAATGATCTCATAATCATATCCAAAGAGTTTAGTCACCCATTTTTGTTGTTCTAGGGAGGAAATGCATTGTTCCAAAAAATACTTGAGGCTTTGATGGTCTTTCTTAATTTGCAACCGTATCCCCAATAGATAAGGATGCCACAAATCCATGACATGCAGAATAGCCAACATTTCCTTTTCATAGATGGATTTGCCCAGATTTATTTCATATAGTTGCTTGCTAGTAACAGCCAAAGGTCGACCCTCTTGCATAAGGACAACACCAATTCATTTCCCTGAGGCATCAAATTTCAACACAAAGGTATTTGTGAAATCAGGAAGGGCAAGGAATGGAGTGGTGCACATAGCCATCTTCAAGGTTTGAAAAGCTTAAGTAGTGGCTGGAGTCCAACTGAAAGAGTTCTTTTGTAGGAGAGCAGTGAGAGGTGTTGCAATCTTCCCATAATTCTTAACAAACTTGTGATAATACCATGTTAATCCTAGAAATCCATGCAAGCTCTTAAGAGTATTTGGGTGAGGCCAGTCTTTCATAGCTTCAATCTTTTTAGGATCCACCCTGACGCCATCTTTTCCAACTAGATGACCCAAGTATTCTTCTTCTGAGGCACCAAAAGCACATTTAGACTGTTTCAGGAAAAGTTGGTGCCAAGAGAGTAGATGGAGAACTCGATCCACATGAGCAAGATGGTATGTCCAGGTTTTTCTATAGATGAGGATATCATCAAAGAAAACTAAGACAAAATGGTAGAGAAAAGGATGGAATACATGATTCATGAGGCTTTGGAAGGTGGAGGGGGCATTACACAAGCCAAAGGGCATGACAAAAAAATTATAGTGGCTCTCATGAGTTCTAAAGGTATTCTTGGGAATATCTGCCTCTTTCATACATATCTGGTGGTAGCCCAAATGAAGATCCAGTTTAGTGAAGAATTGGGCACCACTCAATTCATCCAGGAGGTCATCAATGACAGGAATGGGGAATTTGTCTTTGATTGTAAGTTTGTTGAGGGCACAAAAGTCAGAACACATTCACCAAGAAACTTATTTCTTCAAGACCATGACCATAGGAGATGAATAGGGGATTGTACTAGGGCAGATGACCTCTGCATTAAGGAGTTCCTGGACCATTTTCTCAATTTCATTTTTTTGGGAAAAGGGGTGACGATACGAAAGAATATTGGGAGGAAGGATTCCTGGTACAAGGGGAATGGAATGATCATGAACACCACGAGAAGGAGGAAGGCCTTGGGGAGTGGAAAATACCAATTGATGTTTAGAAAGGATGGCTTGGAGGTCTTGCGGTACCGACGGTGTCTCTGTTGCTTGTATGGCATGGAGTTGGGCAATAACACCAGAATGACCCCTTTTGAGCAGCTTTTCCATGCAATGGGAACTAATGATCTCAGGTGAACCGGTGGTGATGACTTGGAACTTATATTGGTGGCCCTCCTGGTCAGATTGCATGGTTAAGTCCTTAAAATCCATGAGAATGGGACCTAAAGTCCTTAGCCAGTCAGCACCCAGCACAATGTCACAACCTCCCATGTTGATAGAAAACATATGGGATTTCATGTGGTATTCACCAATTTGGAGACACATTTTCACAACACCCTCAACATTTCATGGAACCACCATTGGCAATCATGATTTGGAAATTATTGACAGCATGTATGTAGCAATGAGTTTCTTGGGAAATGCAGTAATCAATAAAATTATGGGTGGTGCCACTATCAACCATAATGATGACCTTTTGATCCTTTATATAACTGATTATCTTGAGGGTTTGGGGAGTGGAGAAGCTAGTGAAAGCATTGAGGGAAATGACTAGTTCTACTTTGGGAGGGTCTGAGGAAGGGGTTATGTCAGTGGATTCAGGTGATTCAGACATAGAGGGGGTTTCTTCATCTTCTTCTGAAATATCCTCAAATATGGCCATAAAAATCTTTTGTTCTTTACACTTGTGGCCCAAGAAATATTTGTCATCACAATTATAACAAAGGCCTTTAAGTTGACATTCAGCCATTTCAGCCCGGGTCAATTTTTGGATCTTTAGTGGAGCAGAGGGAGTAGTGGGATTTACTGGTTTAGGGAGAGGGATGAAGGAGGGTTTGCGGTTTTGAGAAGATACAACCTGTTTTGCTTCTTTATCTCTTTTGGTAGACTCCACCCAACTCTTAGCCCGAGCCATGAGAACATGTGCCCAAATTTCATCCTTGAGGCCGCTGATAAAACACTCTCAGAAAAAGGCATCAGAAATGCCCTCTGTTCTAAAATCTAGGCGATCAAAGGCAGCTATAAAGTCTTACACTGTTCCTAATTGTTTCAGCTTTTTCAAATGACCCAAATGGTTGGTGTCAGTGTCAAATCATTCATAAATCTCTGCCACAAATTGTGTCCAAGCAATATACCCTTGACGAGAATTTTTTCTCCATTGCAACCATTACTAATGTTCTTGATCTAGATGGAGAACACCATATCGGAGTTTGGACAAGTCATCTGTAATGTTGTATAAAGAGAAATAATGTTCCATTTGGGTTACCCAACCAGTGGGGTCTGAGCCATCAAATTTGGTCACATCCACCCGTGGAAGGCGTAGGTCACGTTAAAAGTGATGGTTCTGCAAGGTATGAGAATGAGAGGAATGGTCACCTTCAGTATGTGGGGGTGAGGAAGAGGAAGGGTTATCTTTAGGGATATGTAGTTTGGTGCAGAGTGCCGAAAAGACTGATTCAAGCTGGGTGGTGAGGTCTTGTTTGATTTTTCCCATTGAGGACTGCATGGTTGTATTGATGGCGACAACATTGGCACTGAATTGTTTCACTTCTTGTTGGGTCTCAACGAGCCTAGATTGCAAGGTGTTGAAGGGAGTTTCCAAGTCTTGGCTATGAGTATGGGCCATGAGGATGGGGGAACTGAAAAGGGGCAGGTGGGGTAAAAACTTTTTTCTGAAAAAATGATATGAATGAATGTGATAAGGGCGAAGAGATGAATCTAATGGAATAGGTATGAAATAATGGTGAAAAAATAGCCAATTTTTTTTTTTTTACGGAGTTATACTCCGGTCTGAAGAATACTGCAGAGAGGAAATGCCCAAATGTTTAACCAAAAATAAATGTGTATTTACTTGGCAACCCGCGAACATAGTTGCGCAACAATAGATCTTGTTTGTTTTAATTTGTTTATGTTTCTGTCCCCAAGGGTTAGGTATTCAAGGGTTCTACAGAAAATGGTTTTCCCTGTGCTATAGCTCTTCGATATACATGTAGGGTCCAACATTAGTACTCGTCCCAATATCTAAGGGCACCAACTAAGGAGGATAGACTGTTCCCTTAGTCGTACTACCCAACTACCCATGTACTAGAGAGTATCTTCTCGAGTGTTGTTCTCGGTGACACTATAGCAGTTAAGCGATTGATCGGTTTATCTAAAGAGGACTTCAGGTAATCTAGGTCAATATGTACACAGGTGTTGTCTGATGTGCTACCACTTGAAGGGGTACCAACAAGGGTTGCAAGGGTGTCCAAAAGATGTGCACTTAAGTACCACTTGTATTTCATGCGTGTATGAATCCCTCAACCACATGTTTATGTGTGTAACAACATATCTTTGTGGCTTAAAGACGACAGAAAATGTCTCTACCCTGAAATAAATTTAACCCACACTTTCTGTTGAGGAAAGTGCTATGATACCACTTGTAATATACTAGATATAAAATGTATGCAGAACATAAATAAAATGCTAGTAATGGCAGAATAACAGTAATATAACCAGAACATTCACCACAATAACACTGAAATGATATAAGAATAACAACAAAAATAGCACTTTGAATCTAAAAGAAATGTTCACAGGCCTCTTCAAGCAAGAAACCTCCAATTGAGCAGAGCTCTATTAAAATAATATTCAAGCTAGGGTTTTCATACCCTCGACTCTATTTATACTAAAAATAAGCATCTAGAGGAAGATCCTTCTAGAAGCGGAAGCTTCTATTAGGTCTTCTTACATCTACCTTATTCTATTTTATTGAAAGGCCTCATTAATATTGACCTTTATTACATCTGAATATATTGTTCTACCTATGTGCGGGTTAGGAACCTAACATTTTCTCACAATCGATCATCAGAAAATGACCCTCCATTCTCTTTAAATAGAGATCATGGATCAATCAGGTGTTAAGTCAAGGATCAATGATCATTAATATCGATGAGAGTATGAACCGTTGGATCACTCTATGTTGGGAACATATCATGACCATCGGATTTCCTAACTACAAATGCATACTAATGCATACTAAAGAAACACACTAGAAAACACACTTTTACCTAACGACACAATAGACCAAGTAGATATTAAATAACTCCTAAGTTTCTAACTATCCTAACAGTACTAGCTTTCTCATCCAAGAGAAAAACATAATAGACAACAAGAAAAGAATAGAGGACTCTCCCCTTCTTCAAATTATTTCTACATCGCCTGGGACTTTTCAGCCTAGCTGAGTTATTTCTAAGGCCTCAATGTCTTTTCTCTGCTTTTGCAATTTACTCCCTGTTGGGATCTTCCTGCTCTTTTCCTTGAGCTGCCTTGGTTAGGCCTCAGCCTAACCTTTTTTTTTTTTTTGGAATACAAAAACATGATTTAATAGAAAACCCTTTTTTTTTTTTTCATAATGGATCATGAACCTGTGCATCCTGCACATTACCATTTAGTTATCTTAATGTTCAATATTTATTTATTAGTCTTCTATTCATTACATGATTTTTTTCAAAATGTAATCCAGGATTATGGTATTATATATATATATATAAGCTTGTGGCTCACTCCTTAATTCTTAGCAGTCATTAAGGTTGTGACCTTGTTTTCCTGACAGATTTTTCACACAGTTTCTCCACAGGGAACGCCTTCAACAGGCAACTTCCTTATTTGCATATCCATCACTATTTGTGATGGCCTCAAACTTGGGTTAACTTTAGCAGTTTACCAAATATCCCATAAGGAATATAAACATGCATCTTTATCATGTACCCAAATTATGTATCCATACATATTTTGGTTTTGTTAACTTACATCCATGATGTACTTAACCATATTCATAATCCTAAACGTTCTTGTAGAGGTCATAGGTGTGTTTTGTAGCCCACCTAAATATCTACTTTTAAGATCAGAAAACTCATGATTGTTCACAATCCTTCTCATGTGATTCTCAAAGGAAAAATCATTTGCCTCGTATTATGACAACAGAGCATCTTTGTTCATTTACCCTTTTTATCTAATTATATTAGTATTTCCTGAGGAAAGGGAATACATTCCCCCTCGAGCTATTATTTGGAACAAAACTTTCATGACTCTTTGGAATGGAGTCAGCCATGCATCCATAGTATTCATTTATTCTGGACAAGAGCAATTCTTGCTTTATATTTCACTCATCAGGGCAACCATATTGTATTTTATAACTATATTCTTACATGATACATGTGCATCACTTTCACATTTAATATGATTCATACCTAATTGGTATTAATATTAGGCTTCATATTAGGAAGCTCCACAATGCATTAAACCCATGCACTCAAGCATAATTAAACACAAATAAGTATTCATCATGCTTTCTTATTGATTGCACTTTTTCCATGTCATTCACACACATGGACATATCAGGATTCTATATCCTTTTCCCGAGGATCTTCCAATCATCCTTATGATCATGTATACACATTCCTGTATAAGTAGGTGCATCTCTTGCACCTTTTTACCTCATGCATTCGCTTGGTAGTTTAATTTTATCATTAGTTTCCTTTAGTTTGAGATTCCATTCACTTATAGGATTAATCGCACAGTCATATCTCATATTGATGTTTCCTTCTCTTATGACGATAACCAACCAGGGTCACTTTCCTCTTTATGCAACAATGTCTAGCAAGAAAAACTTCTTTCCTCAACGTCCATAGGGTTTTTCCCATCTCACTTTTCTTTGGTCATGAGTATTTATATACTCCGATTTTAATTTAAAGTAGTAACTATAACTGGAAAGGATCCTACCTGATCCTATTAGATTCTTTTAAGTCCACAAAGTTATTAACCATTATATAATCCACCATCATCAGTGCCTGAAGTTCCAACTACCCATGCTTAGAAGAAGTGTTTTGAACACCAGGTCATCTGTCCTTCAGGCTTCAACTACCCTTGACAAAACCCTGCCACCTTCAGCTATCCACATTCAAAGAGTACTCATCACTTTGAAAAAGAGCTAAAGAAATTCTTCTACTGAAATTCAACAAGAGTTCCCAAAATAACAAGCTCAATCTGCAGTCCTTGTCCTCAAGGAGTAAATGCAGATAACAATACCTCTTTACGTGAATCGTACATGAGCCCAAGTAGGACAAGTGTTGTAACCATGTTCTGATACCAATTTGTAACACACCCACGATGGGGCATAAAAATGTTCGCTTTTCTTAAAGGATAGATTCTCCATCCATGGTTTCTAATTTGGAAGGTCAGGGAACAAGTCCAACCTCCCTGTCAAGGATATCTGATTTTGGATCCAAATGACTCTCTAAGTCCTTGATGGTATCATTCTGTAATTAGACAGAGACCCTTTCGACTTCCTGGTGCAAGTCTAAAGGTACCCGCGACCCTCCTCTTTGTGCCTGCGAAATCTCAGAGTCTAGATGCTACCTCCTTTTCTAATAAGCCCCTTCCTTGCTATGACCTTGGGCTATGGCCTTACATAACCACATGATTGCGGGCATGACCAAGGGTGGTTTGAAAACAAACTACTTTTCTCCCCATAATTCACCTTGAGCCTCCACGTGTCCTTTCTCCAAAACTGTGGTCTAGATTGCGACCCACCCTCAACATTTTAAAGTTCGCGCACCTTCGGTCCCTACAATGCAACAAGACCATCAATATTGTTAGAACTAGAAGTCACCTCCTGATTACAGGGGAGGTAAGCCCAATACCCATCAATTTATATGTCGCAATGAATAAATTTAAGGGGGGTCTAATGGACACAAACTCAATATTATATTGCTTTAACTCCAAAAATTGGGCTGGTGTGCATAGGAAGATGAGGTCTTGATCCAAATTTAGTCAGTAAGTCTTCGTGAGGGTGAGTAGGAGGAAGAACTTGAGGATAAAATGTAAAGGTCTGTTATGGACATCAGGTCTTCCAGAAACCTGAGGAGGAAAAGCTTCAAATACAATATCCTCTTGGATCCAAAACTTCAGGAAACTAAAGACACTATAACAATAATGCAATCAAAAATACATCATAATATGGTTACAACAACTCGACTTGATCATCCATGCCCAAGACTTCAATATCAGAAGCAAAATATATGAAAAAGAAGGTTGATTGTCATTAAACAAGAAGTCTCAAATACAACACATAACCAGAGAACCAGAGGCTTGATTAAAACTTTACAATATGGGAGCTTATCTCAACCATCGACACTAACAAAATGGAAAAAATGCCTACATATACTTGGAAAACTAGACTCCGACTTCCCAAGGTGCGATCACATCATGCATTCAAGGCTTTGCATTGATGAGATTCTCTGTCAGGCTATGCATGTAGGCATTGGTCATAATTCCCATGCAGTCTTCTATCAGACGTGATCTCTAGCAGATGGAACTGATATCCTGCTCCTGCAATTTGTCCCTTTCTAGATTTCTATTTATGGAAGGAGACAATGTCTCACCCACCCTCCTTGTTTTCATTAACTGCTTCATTAGGATCGGAGTGGAAAGAATTCAAATGTGACACCTGTCACTGTGATTGGTATTTAGATGTTGACCGTGGTGGCTTATGCTTCGTTGGACCTTTGTAGAGAGATTAGCAGGCAAATGCAGAAACTGACGAGGAGGAGTTGGAGAAGTGATTGGTGCAGGATCAATAAGCTACGATACATGCTCAGTGACCAGGTGGAAAGATGCGATAGCACAGGGTGACTGGGATAGTGTGGGCGACAGAATGTGGGTCATGAGGTGTGATGGGATGGAGGTGATGTGGCATGAGGAGGTGGCGAGGAGGCAGAGGGGATGCTGCATTGGGGACAAAAACAACACAGGTGGAGGCAACATGGAGTGGGAGACACATGTCAGGAGGTCAGAGGGTGAGATGCGAAGGCGGGACAGTCATAGTTCAAGAGGATTATGAGTGGAGGACAGGTGTGAGGTAGTGAGAGGTGGAGGGGAAATGGGAGATGTGACAGATAGAGGAGAGAGATTGAGTGGGAGACAATTGTTGGCGGGAGATGAGAGTGGCAAGCAGGCGTGGTAAGAGGTCTACTCAGAGGGGGCGGTAGGTCATAAGAGTTATTGATCAGGGGGGTCTGAGTTAACGAGGAGGCACCACGATAGTCCAGGGCCCGCGCTCAGAAACCACCAACTCGGACCCCCTCCCGTTAAAGGTATAATGTCTAGGGGGTTTGATATGGATCATGCACTATAGATCTGAGCGTGTAGATCTTAACTGACCAGATCTACGTTCCCCTTAGCACAACGCGCCCAGGCGTTAAACTTAGGATAAAAAGGAAAAGTGGGTTTTCATCCCCCTCTTCGTGCATTTTTGACCAATGTGCCATTTCCTAAGGAAAAACATCCCCATTACAAACATTGTGCTAACATTAGGCTCCATGGGGAATAGATAACTCTTTGTGAGGCTCTAAGAACTCTTTTGTAGCTTCAGTTCCTTTCCTTTGGGTTGTGTATTCAAGCTACTAAAACCAAAAATAAAATGAAAAATGATATTTACAATGACGTGAAGGGGCCACTCATGGCTCAAAAAAAGTTTTTTTTTCAGAAAATGCCCATTAACAGGGCCACTAAAAACTTTATCACCCTCCAAATTCTGCTACCTGCAAGTGTTCTTTGGAAATTTCTCAGGGATCTTGAAGGGACTTATCCACATGGCTTCAAATTTACCATGCTTTCCCCTATTCTGATTGGGTGTGTCCCACTTGAGTACTAGGTCTCCCAGCTGGAAATCCTCTTTTCTTACTTTCCTTTCAAATGCCAGCTTGATGTTCAGTTGATGTTCATGTGCTTTGTCTAGTACCTTCTCTCTAGTCTGTTGCATTTCTACTAGCTATTTCATTCTTCTAATCATATCATCAGGTTCCCCTTAGTAGTCTTGGAATAATTTTTCCACTAGCAAGGCGAGCTAAGAAGGAAAGATGGCCTCAACTCCATACACAAGTTAAAAAGGAGAGACACCAAGAGATCTCTTTATTTTCACTCTGTCAGCCCACTGAGAAAATTTGAGCTTTGAATCCCATGCTTTCTTGTTGTCCTCTAATAGTCTTTTGACGATTTTTATAAGGCTCTTGTTAGAGGACTATGTCAGTCCATTCCCTTGGGGGTAGTAGGGGGTTGAATGAATCAGTGAAATTCCAAACTACTCACAAAAACTGATCAATGGTTCAACCTTAAAAGATGCAGCGTTATCAATGATGATTCTGTTCGAACAACCAAATATTGCCATAATATCTTCAAGAAAACCAATGATTACGTTGTGAGAAGAACTCCTTGTGGGGATAACTTCTATCCACTTGGTAAAGTAATTAGTGGTAGTCAAGATCCACCTGTGATGACCAGTTGAAGAAGGATGAATTTCCCCAATAAAATATAGGCCCCACTACTGAAAGGGTCCTGAAGAAGCCATAGGATTCAATGACAGAGACTTGAGTTGCTTCTTTCTTGAGAATTTTTTACATTTAACACAAGCCCTGATTTTTGCATAGACATCAGTGAATAGACTAGGCCAGAAATATCCATCCTTGATAATTTTATAGGCTGTGGTTTTCCATAAGTGATGTCCCCCACATAGACTTTCATGAAAATCAAACATAATCTTTTGGGCCTCTTGTGGGTCTAAACATCTTAAAAGCACTCCCATATGGTCTTTCCAATACAAAACCTGATCAATAAGGCAATATTTAATTTCTTTGAGCTTAAGAGCTCTTGCCTTGCTTTTTCCCATACCATTTGGAGGTCGCAACTCCCACAGAAAAAATATGATGTATTTGTACCAGGTGCATTCTGCCAATGGAGGGCTGACTCGTGGGCCTGTATGAGACAAATCAACTTTCTGATTTTCTGAGCAAGTGTTGATGAAGTTAAACCCCAAAGATCTACAGTTAGATTCAACTAGTAGCTTGGCTAAACCTTGGCCTTTAACCAATTTGGTGGGCTTTATTTCCATATCAAATTCAAGGATTTTGGCAATCCACTTACTTCTTCTTCCATCTATGTCAGTTCGAATGAGAATGTCCTTCACAAAAGTTGAAGGAAAAAATGCAATAAATTTTGAATGCAATACATAGATCCTGAAATCATTGAGGGATTTCACCAAAGCATAGGCTTGTTTCTCCATGATTTCATAATTAACCTCTACATCTTTCAATGCCCTGCTGAAAAATGAAATGGGTTGATCCATCCCTTCAACATTCTTCTGCAATAAAACAGTTGCCACTATGTCAAACGAATCAAAGGAAAAAATCAAAAAATCCTTGGAGTAATCAGGACTGATAAGAATAGGTGCCTCAGTTAGTGACTTATTTATTTGATCGAAATATTTTATGGACTCAGCAGTCCATTTCACTTCATTCCCCTTCCTGAGCATGGTTGTAATGTGCTTTGCCAATTCAACAAAATTTGAAACAAATCTTCTCAGAAAGATAATTTTTTGGAGGAAAGACTAAACTTCCTTCTTGGATCTGGGAAGCAACAAGGTATGTATAGATTCTACCCTACTTGAATCGATTCTGACCCCCTCAACTGATATTATGTGCCCCAACAATTTTCCCTCCTTCATTGAAAACAAAGACTTTTTGGGATTTAAGGAGAGACTAAATTTTATGCATTTCAAGAAGACCTTCCTCAGATGATAACAATACTCTTTATCATATCTGGAGAAGACTGTAATTTCATCTAGATAGATGACCACACATTTATCCCTTTCTCCAATGAAGGCGATGTTCATAGCTCGTTGAAAGGTCACCCCTGCGTTCATCAATCCAAAGGGAATATTAGCATACATGAATGTACCCTAAGGAGTGGTGAAATTTATCTTTTCTATGTCTTTAGGAAGGAAAGTGATCTGATTATAGCCTGAAAATCCATCAATCATGGACATCCTAGATGCACCTATCACCCTCTGCAATATGTGTTCCATCTTCGACAAAGGATAATTGTCCTTCTTAGAGATTCTGTTCAAGTTCCTGAAATCGAAACACAGTCTAATTTATCTATTTTTATTTCTTACTGGAACCAGATTGGCTACCCACTCAGAATATCTCAAAGGGACAATGATTTGGGCATCCAAAAAATTCTTTACCTCCCTTCCCATAATAGGTAGCAGCATTGGATTTATTTGTCTTAATTTCTTCCTAAATGGTTTCAACTCTTATTTCAATGGGATCTTATGCTCGATGACACTTGTGTCATATGTTATGAGATCTTCATAGGTCCAGGAAAAAACATCAGCGAATTTTCTTAATAGCTCAGCATACTCGGTCCTTTTTTTTCCTTGAAAAGATGCTTGAACACTTGACAAATTTTGGATCCTTCTCTGTACCAACATTGCACTCAGCTGCATCAACATCCTCATTTGAAATATTACCCTTTACCGCCACATCATTTGTGTCAAATAATATTTCCAAAAGAACCAGTCCCTTTGGGATATGATTGTTGGGAAACTGGACAATATGATGATTAGCAATTTTGTTCAAAAAAAGATTAGCATGAGGATTTATCTCAAAATCAGGATCTTCATCAATGTGTAATGCAAAAAACTCATCAACAGTCTCCAGGAACCTTTTGATTCCAAGATCATCTTCAAACACTTTCCAATGCTTGACATTATCAGATATAGAGGGTCTATATTTTACTTCTACATCATACCTAAGTTTAGGTGGCAAAGGGACTCTGAAATTACTTGTTGAAACAACCAGAGATTCGGCCATGGCAGTCTCTTCTCTTGGGACAAATAAAATGTTGAAAGATGATAAAAAAATGTCAACTAGATCCCTAACTTCATTTCTGTAACTTCTAAGCTGAGGGTGTTTGTCTTGATAAATATTTATGATCTAATGGACAATTAACTTAGCATCCCCAAACATTGATAGCTATACAATCCCCATTTCCTTTGCAACCCTCAAACCCAAAACAAGAGCTTCATATTCTGCCACATTATTGATAGTTTCAAATTCCAACTTGTAGTATAGAGATATAATTTCTTGAACAGTGGAAACAAAGACCACTCTAGAACCAAAACCTTCTCTAGAAGAGGCTCCATCAAAAAAAAATTTCCAAACAAAGGTAATCGGAGGAGAATCTTCACAGAGAGTAAGGAACTTCTTTCTGATTTCAAGAGGGGGCTCAGGGGCATCATTGAGTTGTAATACATTGGATCCCAAATTAGTATCAAGTGCAAAAATAGTATGATTGGTGGGGTATTCTTCATCACTAATAATATAGGCCAACTGAGCTTCTCTATATAGTCTTCTATGATCCCCCCCAAACAAAGGAATGGTAGCATATGTGAGGTCCATCTGCAATTCTCCCCCAAGTCTCTTTATCCAAGATATTGATAAGAGAATGCCAAACTTGGGGGGAACATCAACTACTACAATATCCATGACCACACTTTTCATGGAAAATTGGAACAAAGTCACAACCAGATCTTTGATGACCCCAAGTCACTGCACTTTCCTAGAATCAAAAGAATACAAGTCATGACCAACTTTTTTGATTTCTAATTCAAGTTCATCCATGACATTTTTTTGCATGAGATTAGGAGATGCCTCTAATTCCATTAAACAATTATGTAGAAACTTATCATGTATGTTTAGAGATGTATAGAAGGGAGGGAATGAATCATCTCTAACTTCTATCAAAGGACCTAAGATAATTGTTGGCTTTTTGTCTTGAAGGTTTACTGAGTCTGTGGAATGACATGATGGCTCAGACTGTAACAACTTAGAGAGGGATTTTTTGAAATCTTTGTGCTGACCAGCTCTGAAATGGGTAGAGGGATCCTAATATTTTGAATTTCATGCTCAAAGTTAAAATAGGAGGGGGGAATTCATAATTTCTTTTACTTCTAGGACAAGACTTTTGGCTATTGGTGAGGGGTTTTTTGCTTTCTTTTCCTTGTTTCTATTTTAGCAAGCTTCTCTACTCTAGAAGGTCGATCGGGGATGTTAGACTTCCATTATTTATTCTTAGACCTGAGGTTATATTTATTGGGACAATTATTGGTCTTCTCCCCTTTACTCAACTCATTTATTTGGCTTTCCATGAGAGATTCCTCATATGCAGATTGAGTTAAATGGGGAAAAGGGGATATGTCTCCAAGACAATGGATTTCGGGATCAAGCTCCTCTTCCTCTACTTCCTCGTCATCAATGAGATTATTTTGGAGATGGGTTTGGATTTTTTTATCATCCCTATCTCTGTTTCAAGGCTCGCTTGGAAGTATCTGGGGGGTGTTATTTGGTCTTCTGAAGTTACCTCTGTTATCATCATTTTGGGCAATCCTGTAACTTTGCTTCCCTTTGAATTTCAAATTTTCCATTTCTACAGAAAGAGATTTCACCATCTTGATCAATTCATCTACTTAAGCATGGGACGCAGCGGAACCAAAGGTTGAGGCTTTGAATATTCCCCTTCCTCTATCTCTATCAGCCTTATCTCTGAGTCTGTCAAATGTCAATACATTGGACTCTACTTCCAGGGTTGCATCTTTCATATGATCCAAGGAAGTAGCTCTTCTCTCACTTAACAGGAGGCACATATCAAGGTCAAAGTACTAGCATAAGTAATTTTGGTAGAGGATTTTGTAGGCTTTATCTCACTAGGGATCTTATTGTACATTTTGTTGAATATTTTGGAGAAGTCAAAGACATATTCTCCCTCTTTTCTCTTTAGGGACCCGAACTCTATGATATAATACATGAAGTCATTTTTATCCCCACATTGCCTCAAGAAGACATCATCTAAAGACTCAATCCCAGCAATGGATCCAGGGGTCAATCCCCTAAACCATTTCCTAGCCTCACCATCAAGGCTCTAGACAAAGACTCTCATCCACACATCCTAATTTTCAATATTTAGATTTTCTACATTACTATATAAGGCAACACGGTGTTCTTTAGTAGTTATGTCTTCTTCTCCTGAGAATTTGGGCATGTATTTTAGGTAATCTCCGTAGGGAAACCATTCATTGGATGAGGTAAGATGAGAGGGGCATATCTTGTAGCCATTATGTCATCCATCATGTTCCTAGGAGGATTAACAATGACCATAGGGATGATAGATGGAGGAGAACCAGGAGGAGATGTGGCTTGAAAGGGGGAGGCTGGAACTAAGAATCCAGGAGGAAAGGGAAACAACATAGGATTTGAGGAAAATGCTATAGTGCTTGAGGGACCATAGGTTTCCCTTTCTGTAAAAACATCAAATTTAACATGAGGAGGAGTAGTGAAGCTCAGAGTGGGGAAATATTCATGGGTTCTGGGTTCAAACCAGGGTATAAATCTTGGGGAAATAGGAGCGACAAATATTTCTCCCTCCAATCCAAGAATAGGAGGGAAGAAATCAACAGGAACACTCCCAAACTTTAAACTTCGGGAAACTCTAGAACATGATGTAATAGAAAAATTAGAAACAACTACTGGAGTTTCTATAGGAGGATGGTGAAAATTATCAGAAATACCTGGTTCAGCAGTAGAAGTACCTTCCGAAAGGGTCTTTCATCTTCTGATAATTTTCTCTGGGTCAACTTCAGGTGTTTCTAAAGGAAGTTGTGGGGTAGACCTCATGTGTCTACCTCTAGAATCTACAACTGAAATAGTGGAGTCGCCTTAATGGAGTCGCCAGGTAAAAAATGAAATCTTGAATGGTTTTGATGTTTGATGCACCTTCAAAATCAGAAACTCTTTGTCATTCTATCCCGAGGAAAATTCTTCAATTCGTTCCCCAGCAACGGCGCCAGAAATGTTGAAGTCACCTCTTGATTACGGGGGAGGTAAGCCCAGTACCCATCAGTTTGTATGTCACAATGAATAAATTGAAGTGGGGTCTAATGGATGCAGACTCTGGATTATATCGCTTTAACTCTAAAAACTGGGCTGGTGTGCACAGGAAGATGATGTATTGATCCAACTTCAGTCAATAAGTTGTAGTAAGGGTGAGTAGGAGGAAGAACTTGAGGAGAAAATGTAAAGGTTTTCTATGGACATGAAGTCTTCCAACAACCTAAGGAGGAAAAGATTCAAATACAAGATCCTCTTAGATCCAAAACTTCAGGAAACTGAAGACACTATAACAATACTGCAATCAAACATACATCACAATACAGTTGCAACAAACTTAACTAGATCATCCATGCCCAAGTCTTCGGTATCAAAAGAAAAAGAGATGAAAAAGAAGGTTGACTATCATTAAACAAGAAGTCTCAAATGCAACACATAACCAGAGAACCAAAGGCTTCATTAAAAATTTACAATATGGGAGCTTAGCTCAACCATCGACACTAACAAAATGGAAAAAATGCCTACATATACTTGGAAAACTGGACTCTGACTACCCAAGCTGCGATCACGTCATGCATTCAATGCTTTGCATTGATGAGCTTCTTTGTTAGGCTGCGCATGTAGACGTTGGTCAGACTACCCATGCGGTCTTTTATCAGAAGCGATATCTGGAAAATGGAACTGATAGCCTACTCCTGCAATTTTTCCCTTTCTAGCCTTCTATTTATGGAAGGAGACCATGTCTCACCAACCTTCCTTGTTTTCATTAACTGTTTCATCAGGATCAGAGTGGGTAGAAGTCAAACGCGGCACCTATCACTGTGATTGGTCTTTGGATGTTGAATGTGGTGGCTTGTGCTTCGTTGGACCTCTATGGAGAGATTAGTAGGCAGATGCAGACGCTGATGAGGAGGAGCTGGTGAAGTGATTGGTGCAGGATCAACATGCTAAGATACATGCTCAGTGACCAAGTGGAAAGATGCGATAGCGGAGGGTGACTGGGATAGCATGGGAGGTGAAATGTGGATGCTGAGGTGTGATGGGATGGAGGTCATGTGACACAAGAAGGTGACAAGGACACAAAGGGGAGGCTGCAATGGTAGGCGTAGTGGGTACAACAACAACACAAGTGGAGGTGGAATGGAGTGGCAGACACATGGCAGGAGGTGAGAGGGTGAGATGCAAAAGAAGGATGGTCATAGATCGAGAGGACGATGAGTGGAGGATAGGTGTGAGGTAGCGAGAGGTGGAGATGTTTGTTCCTAAGTTTGTACTTTAAGGCTCTAAATTACACCATCAAGGCATCCGAAAATAAAGAGAGGGATAAGGATAAAAAGGTAGGTTATAGGAAAAGGGCTATTCTTGGTTCCTTAACAGTCTCTGTCTAGTTTCCCAGTTTTCTTGGATGCTAATGTCTCTTTCAATAACTTCCCATGAGTGCTCTAACTCAACCCAGTTGTTTGGTGTTTGTAAGATGGCATTAAATAAATTCAAAGCAATGCTCATTTGATCTGATAGTCCAGGTTCGATATTAGGTTGTCTTGTGACTGGGACAGTCATGGGTGAAAAGAATAGAAAGGGTAAAAACTTGTTTTTTCTTTAAGAGTTTGTTATTTCTTCTTCAAACCATGTAAAAAGAACTCCAAAAACCTTGAATTAATAGTGTGACGAAATCAAAGGTCGTTTTTGGTATCTGAGTTAAATTTTGAAAAAGGGGATATGAAAGAAGAAAAAAGAAAACACAAAGATGCTGAACAGGGTGAGGCATCAATTAAAGAGGAATCTCACTTTGTTGACAGGAGAAGAAAATAATTAGGAAAAACTCTTAATGAAGCATATGATATCGAAATTTAAAACATTTGCATGTCTTATATCTACTGATAGCCGATATAGAGGAAAAGTTGTAAATGATTAAATTGCAAGAATAAGTGTTTACCACAGTAGGGGTTGTACTAAATTGTAGTTAATCATTCATTAAAGAGATATATGAAAAATATGAAACAATAGAGAAACACATAACTCAAACTTGACTAGATCTGGAATCTTCAATCTATATTTGTATTAATTCAAAAAAATCTCCAAATTCTTCCTTACAATGTGCCAAGAAAAATCCCTCGATCAGTATCTTGAAATTACATTTATACTAGACCCCTCATAATTGTTGGTTTGTGATCTCCTAACTCCTATGGGAAAACAGTTACAAGAATTGCAAATCCCAACCATTTACATGATTATCATTTACTTTCCTATCATTTTGATAATATAAGTTTTCAAAATGATACTTCATTGTTTTACTGAAGTATCTCCTTATTTTGACTTTATACATTGAATACATTTTTCAAGAAGATGTACGAAATTTCTAGGCGAATCTGGAAGATCCTTTGCTTCAAATAAATAAATTTTTCTTTGAGTTTCTGAAAGCCGATCTTCAATTTCCTTACCAGCAATCTTGATTTATTGCAACCTTAAGTTGGGCTTCACTAGCCACCTGTCTATTAGAGTAACATCCATTTCCTTTAACTTTGAAATTTCCATTTGAAATTTGTTCAACCCCTCGTTGAAATTCAATTGGTGTCTTACAATGTTTATCTATCCTAATTACCCATTGCAATTGTCTCTTCCAATACCTAATGATTCCTTGTCCAATAAATCAAAGATTCTTTCACAATCATATTTGATTTCTTTGACTATTTTCTTATATTCTGCTATGTTGTTTTCCCATACCTTGAGCATGATATCACCTCTAATCTTCTATGTGAAAGAAATCTTTAAAGTTTTTTATACTTCTTTGTTTTCAAAACATACAACTGCCTTTTGGAAAGTGGCCCTCACTGCTTTAGATTCTTTTTCTTTAAAAATAACATTATCAAAAGCATTGCTTGTTCCCTGAAAATAATTATGAATAATCTCTACTTGGGAGATTACTTTTTGTTGCTTAGCTTCTACCTTCGCATGTATTTCCAGTGATTGGTCCTGAAAAACTTTCAGGTCTATAACCCGACCTTTTATTGAATTCAATTTAACCTATAGTTGTCTTACCAATTCTTCTTGCCGAATAACTTGTATTTGGCTAATCTACATCTTTTCGTTCATCTCATCTAGACTTGACTTAAGAAATTGAATTTCTGGCTTGTTAGTAGCTCCGGCCTGCTCTAGACCTTTTATTTATTTCTTCTTTGATAATTTTCTCGGTATCTTATAGTTGATCTTGTAACTAGTTTATCTTGTGGTTACTCTATTCCAACCTTGCTCTCATATTGTTAACAGTGAAAATGTTTTTTGTTGCCAGTGCTCCCATGGAACCCTCCACCTCTGTAGCAAAATATCCCTCTTCCAAGTTTTTCCCATCCACCAACACCTTGTGTTTCTTTACCATACCAACTTCTCTCATATACATCTCTTGTTTTAATACAACCTTCCTCTTTTTACTTAAGAAGTAATAAGAGGGAGGAATTTCATCTCTAGAGATAAGATCGAGGTTGCTAGCATATATGAATCCTACCTGAGGGAAACCAAAAGGAGATTGTAAATGGGTCAAGGAAGTGATGGGGTTTCCCAACTCTATAGATTTTGTTTCACCTATTGTCTTGGGAGTGTCAATATGAAGAGTATATGACGCAAGAGGGGGAGATTGACTGAGCTCGGGAGGTGTCTCAGACCCTTTTTCTATTTCTTCTCCTGGATTCTCTGTCTGTGGGACTTCTTTGTTCTGTGAAGATATTTCAACCTCTTGTGGGTTTTCTTTGGTGTTTTCTTTATTCTATGTTTTCTGTCTGAATCCTAGGGGAATGTTTTCTTGTTTTGGAGGGGCGTTGTTTCTTTGCCCTAAAATACCTTAGGAAAACCGCTTTGCCTATGTCTTTGGAAGGCTAGAAGGCTGGTTTGCAATTTGGATGATAACGTCTGAACCCTTCCTCACACCTCTTCGTAGGTTTTAACCCCTTTGAAAATGTCATCATGAGGGGATTCCTCATGCTCAAACGCTTTCATGCCACAGTGATCCATGTGGTTCCCTGTTTGATGAGGTTGTGTTTCATGTGCTTGAGATTCACCAAATTGACCTCCTCAAGAGCTACAACTTCAACTTTGGAATGACCCAGGTTGAGTAGCGAAAACCTTCCAATCTATACGGGAAATATTGGCCAAAATTTCTTTTTAATTGTCCTCATCTCTATCCCAATACCACCTATTATTATCTGATGAGCTACCTCCTTGCATACCAGTCTGTCAGGGAGGAATTTTGGAAGTGCATGAGGAGGGATAGAACATCCAAAAAACTTGATATAGGAGAAATTATCCTCAATAAACCAATCGGTAACCGCCTTGAGATTTCCTATGACTGGCTCTGATATACGGGGGGGGTGCATAACCAAACATCATTTGATGCACTGGTATAACCATGAAATGATAAATTTTGTAAGAAGAATCATTAGCATTTTATTCCCACAACTTAGAATGATATTCATGAATCGGTTCAGGGCAAGCTGGGTTCCAACTCCCGTTTATCAAAGGGAAAGGAGTTGTGAAACATATAGCATCCATGATGTATGCTGACATGTAAAACGTTATTGGTCTCCCACTGGACTTTGCGTTTTGATACTCCATAGTCTCCTTAGCTAGGTTGTCTGATAAGATTTTGTTCTAATTGAAGTTATAGCCTTTGACTGCTTCATATAAAAGGGGCATCCATTCTGCAGGAAAATGGGTAGGAATTTTCTTTCCGAAAAGTCTACATAACATCATAGCCGCATAAACCATGTACTCATTCAAAGAGGTTGTGGCATAAACGTTATGGGTATCGGCCTTGAATTTTGGTGGGTGTCTCCACCAGTCTCTGATTATGTTGGGGTATGTTTGGTCTACCTCTGTGCATTCTTTCCTTTGAAATTCACTTACGAATTATTTTTTATAAATATATTTAGAATTGGGAGAGAGTTTGTACATTACTTGTATATGCTCTGGTCTGAAAGAGCCGATGACGACCCCTTGACTGTCCAAAATGCTTCTTGTTTGTAGGTTTGTCCTCTCTAAATCCCAATTGATCATATTGTTGTATGTCATGAGTCGTGGGTGCGTAGCCACTTTGTGAAGTTTGGACTTTGCTATGTCCTAGAGTTTGTTTTCAGAATCGTCGGGAAAATTCTTGATTTCGTAGTCCAGGGTTTCAAAAATTTGCCTCCAGGATTTGATGGAGTCAATGGCATGCAGTGTAGTATCAGACACGACATCTCCTTTTGGGTTGGGATTTCAGTTGCTTCTTCACTTTTCTTAGGCACCTTTCTAGGTGCCATAATGTTCATGTTTAGGATGAATTCATGTCGCAGAGACAAATGTGTAAGCTTGTTGAATGCAATTCACTTCTGAATTCAAATGATAAAAATGAAATTCGAAAAAATTAAACCAATCCTCTATTAACCTTTAACTCTTCTTACGATGGGCATACTGAGACAGGTGGTAAAAATTTAATGTCTTAATGGGGAAGATATGCCCAGAGATACATAGTTAAGTAAAAAATATCTCTATTCGTCCATTGCAAATATTATCATGTATCAGCAATTTCAAACTGGAGCTTTAAAAGGACTACTATCACTAAATCCCGAAATGCGAAACACGAAAAGTCATTTTAATCCTTATTGATCCCATTTTAAATTAACTTAAACTCGCCTTAAAATTTATTAAAAAAAATCATGATTTTTCATTTTGACATTTTAGGGATCCTGTACCCATGAGGCATGTCATAAGAAAACCCTGAATCGTGAAATCGCGATGGGATTAGTTTAGACGTTGATTACTTATATTGACGTTTTAATCATTTAAGATTAGTAATTAACTTCTTTCTTTCGGAAAATCGGGGACTGAGATTTCAAGAGCTAGTGCTTTGACAACACTTTGATACAAAGAAACCCAAAACGTGAAATATTAAGTCGTTGATCGTGTTTAAGAGTTTAATTAATCACAATTAGAGGATACTTTATGAAATGGGCATTGGGACTTATAACACCTACTTTTTCCTTTTTTATTGTTACTTTAAACTAAATCCTTTTCGGGATTTCGACAATGGGAAATATGGAGTTGTTAATTAGGAAAACATGCCTTGTGAAATGCCGAATCCAAAAATGCGAAAAATCAAAAGATTTTTTATTCTTTTTAAGATTAAGGGCAGCTCCATGACTAGGAAAAAGTGACGCTTCAGGTTTAAAGGGTAAAACATTAAACTTTGTGTCAACATTAGGCTCCATCTAGGGACCTCGTTTCCTTGTGAGATGAGAAGAACATCTAGACCAAGTGCCTTCATTAAGTAAATGGGGTCAATAATTCATCTTTGTGAAACAGACCAGGAGGGAAAATGAGACAAGACTTTAGGATCCTTGCGTTTGATTTTGAGAATTCTTCAAAAATAAAACATCTGATTTTCTCGAGTTAGGTTCTCAATAGATTTCATTTCTTGAAAATGACCTCAGATATGTATAAGATAATCAAAACCAAATTAATGATTCTACCAGGTTTCATCTGATTCCATTTGCATCAAGGTAAAGTAAATTTAAAGGTGTCAAATTAGGGGATCCCAAAAACATATAATGTGAATCCAGCTGAGAGAAGAAAAGTTACCAGAGCATCTTGTAATTCATGTATAACAACCTTATCAGATATGAAGATATTTCTTCACTTAAAGCGAGCCTATTCAGTACCCCAGTGAACTTATTCGACTTCCCATATCGAATTTACTTTCACCACTTAATTTTTTTCTAGCATTTAAATGTCAAGATGAGGGAAATCAATATAATGAATTTCCTTTCTTCATCTCTTTGGACTAGATGGGGGAAATCAATATTGAATTTCCTTTCACCATATGTCTATATATATTTTCTTTTAATATGAAGTGGGGGAAATCGATCAGTATGTAATATACTCAGGAAGATTCTGCTTGAAATGTTTAAGAACAGAGGCATGCCAACTCACTTAAATGGTTGTGGACTAATCTTCTCTCTTGCCTTCAAACATCATTGGCTTAGGGAAAATTCTTGACATATTTTAAGGGATTTCCTTGAGAAAAATGAATTGGTTTATTCCTGTTAGGAGAGATAATAAGGTTAGTATTAACCTAGACATACTTCTGGTTCAGCTAAAGTTAAAGAACTATAAACTCAACCTATTCTCATTTTTGATGGTTTGATTGAGAATTTTCAGAACCAAAGTGAAACCTTTATTTTCTCAAAGAATGCATGATAAACATTCAGATTCTGGTGAGAAGCGGGCTTCACCGTGCTTAAAGGGAAAGTAAAGGGCTTAAGAAGCGCTACTGCACACATGACCATTCTTAAATTGTTTTTTTTTTTTTTGAATCAAACTGGTATGCACAATGAGAGTTCATAAATACATTACTGCATGAAGTGTTTGAGGTGCCGCCCATTTACAGGGGTGTTGAGAATGTTTCCATCAATATTTTCTAATAAAAAAACATTTTTTCCCTCAGAAGCTGAAATCTTATATGGGCCAGACTAGATTGGATCAAACTTGCGATGTTTACCAGTGTCTTTTCTCCTAGATTCCCATTTTAGGACCAGATCACCAGGGAGGAAATCTCTATCTTTAGCTTTTCGATTGAATAAGGCCTTCATGTTATCCCGATATATCTGTAATATTTCATTTAGTTCAGCCCAATTTTGTTGAAATTCAACCAGTTGGTTTATCCTCTTGGTAATGTCGTTGGGTTCTTCATTTGAATCTTGTCAAAGTTTCATCATGGTTAGAGAAAGATTTATTGGTAAAATGACGTCGGTACCATATACCATCTAAAAAGGGGAAATCCCAATTGATCTTTTGGTACTTATCCTGTTATCCCATAAAGAATATTTTAAATTTATATGCCATGCTTTCTTATTTTTAGTCAAAACCATCTTTATCACAGTAATCATACTCTTATTAGATGACTCAACTAAACCATTACCTTGTGGATAGTAAGTTGTTGAGTGTCCTAATATGATGTTGTATTTTTGGCAGAATCTTACCATGGCCATTGACTTAAATGCTTGGTCATTATCAATGACTCTCTTTCAAGGACAACCAAACCTGGATAAAATATTTTCTTCTAGGAAATTGATTACTACTGAGTCGGTTGCATTTCTTGTTGGAATGGATTCCACCCATTTAGTGAAATAGAATGTTGCAGTTAGAATCCACTTGTGTTGTGCACTGGAATGTGGGTGAATTTATCCAATGAAATCAATACCCCATTATTGAAATGGAGCTTCGACTTTAATCGAAAGTAAAGTCAAGGCTGGGACTTTTTGTTTTCCTATAAACATCTGACAAGGAGTACAAGTTCAAACTTTGGTGTTTACATTTGTGAATAATTTAGGCCAGTAATACTCGGCTCTCAAGATTTTATAAGTCATTGCTCGCCAAGCATGGTGCCCATTGCACACTCCCTCTTGGAATTCATCTATAACCCTTTCTATTTCAGTCCCGACTAAGCATCTCAGCAAGAAACCCAAGGGGTCTTTCCAATACAATTTACTGTCTATGATACAATATTTTACAGTGTGTAACTTCAATGTCCTGGTTTTATATGGGGTTAACTCACTAGGGAATTGAAGGGTCAGTAGGTAAGAAACGATATCGCGGTACCAGAATGAAGCAGAGAACTTGTCCTGAATCTCAGTTGTGGGTGGAGTGATGTCAAGTTCATCTAATTTTACAAATCCCTCATTTTCTTGTAGCTGATTTATCCCAAGTTCTTTTAGATTTGATTCGGCTAACAATTTGGCCAAACCCTGTCCTTTGATAATTTTAGTTGGTTTGAATTCCAAGTCAAACTCCTGAATCTTAGCCAGCCACCTGCCTCTTCTTCTGTCGCTATCTGGATGCACCAATATATCTTTAACAGAACTTGAAGACACATAGGCAATGATCTTTGAGTGCAATACGTAGGTTCTAAAATCCTTGAGAGATTTTACCATTGCATAAGCTTGTTTTTACAAAATGTCATATTTCAGCTCAGCGTCCCTGAGACTTCTGCTAAAAAATGCAACAGGCCGTTCAAAACCTTCATCATTTTTCTGTAACAATACAATTGCGATTGTATGTTCAGAGGCAAAAGAGAAAATCAAAAACTCTTTTGTGTAATACAGGCTTGCCAAGACTAGAGCTTCGCTTATTACTTTCTTGATTCGTTGAAATGATAGTTTGGCTTCGTTTTTCCATTTCACCTCGTTGTTCTTTTTAAGGATATCTGTAATTAATTTAACAATTTCGGCAGCAAAGTTAGAGATGAATCTTCTCAAGAAGTTTATTTTTCCTAAAAAAGATTGAATTTATTTTATATTTCTAGAAATATTTATGGTATCTATCACCTCGACCCTTTTGGGATCGATTTTGATTCCATATCTTGACATGATATGACCCAATAGTTTACCTTATTGCATTGCAAAATGGGATTTTTTGGGATTAAGTGACAAACTGAATTTGCAACATTTCTCGAAAGTTTGTTTGAGGTGCGTTAGATGTTCTGCATCAGATTTATAGAAAATAGTCAGGTCGTCTAGATAGATAACAACAAACTTATCTCTTTCTCCCACAAAATCGATATCCATGGCTCTTTGGAAAGTTTCGTCTGCATTCATTAAACCAAAAGGCATTTTGTCATACATAAAAGTACCCCAAGGGGTAGTGAACAAAGTTTTTTCTTTGTCATCTTGGTGTACAACAATCTGATTGTAACCTAAAAAAACATCAATCATGGACATCCTGTTAGCTCCAACTACTTTTTCTAAAACATGATCCATATTAGGTAATGGATAATTGTCTTTAAGCGAGGATCGATTCAGGTTTCTAAAATCTACACACAGTCTGATCTCACCATTTTTTTTCTCACTGGGACTAAATTGGCTACCCACTGAGAGTATCTCAGTGGGACAATGATTTTAGCATCGAGGAGTTTTTTTACTTCTTTTTCTATTACTGGTAGTAGGATGGGGTTAATCTGCCTGAGTTTTCTTTTAAAAGGTTTGAAGCATGGCTTCAAAAGAATTTTATGTTCCATAATGGTAGTTACATAGTTTCTCAATTTGTCATAAGACCAAGCAAAAAAGTCCTTATATTGTCTAAGTAGCTCTGCATACGTTATTTTGATTTTGGGAGACAGATATTTGGATAATTTCACCAACCTAGGAACTTCTTTGGTACCTACATCGCAATCCTTGACCTGTTCTGGTTGAGGCTATAAGGTAGTCTTCAAAGGGATGTCATCATGACTAAATATCCTTTCTAAGGGGATCAGACCCTTAGGTATATGATTATTTTTTAAAACAAGCATCCGATGGTTAGCGATTTTATCTTGGAACTTTTGGGGGTCTTCGCCTTCCCACATGATCCAAATAGGTTCATTATGGTTTTCTTGGTCAGCATGCATTTCAACAAAGTCATCTACTATCTCTAAAAATTTCCAGAGTTGTTCGTCGTCCTCGAAAATTTCCAATGTTGTATGTTATTCGGTATGGAAGGCCTATGTCTCATTAATATATGGTATTTTAATTTGAAAGCAGTGGGAGGTGTGAACGTTGAAGCTACTTTGGCTAACGCATCTGCCTGTTGATTTTCTATTCTGGGAATATAATGAAAATTAATAGAGGAGAAAAATTTTTCGATCAGATCCCAAACACAGTTCTAATAAGATCTTAACCTAGGATGTTTGGCCTAGTTTTGACAATTTACTTGTTTCACGATTAGCTCCGCATCGCAGAAGACTTCCAAGTTTTTAATTTTCACTCTCCTAACATCTTCCAATCCTAACACTAGGGCTTCATACTCACATACATTGTTTGTATGTTCAGTGTTCCACTGTAATATATAAGAGAAAGGGATAACGAATTTGTCACCAGGTACCACAAAAAGCACCCCAGGTACGACCCTAAAATAAGACGAGGCACCATCAAAAAACATTTTCCAGACACCAATGCTATATACATCTTGTTTTAATTTTTATTTTTCTTCTTTGTTTTCTATACAACTTTCTTATATACATACATCAATATCGTCATCGATAGATAAAATACAATTGCCTAAATATTGATCAGCAATATAAACGAGGTATTTGTTTTGGTTGTGTGGGTCACTTATCGTGAATGCTAACCTGATTTCTCTGTACAAGCACATGAACTTTCCTCCAAAGATTGGGATCGTGGCATACATCATTTCATGTTGGAGGGATCCTCCAAGTTTATCACCCCAAGACCTTGATAAGAGCATACCATACTTTGGGGGTATGTCAGCGACGACCACATCCATTAGGACGCCTTTCATGGGTATATGTGCAAGATTTACGACTAAATCTTTTATCATGCCTATACACTTAACCTTTCTTGAATCGAAAGAATAATCTCCATAAGGTTTGGTAATTTCAAGCCCGAGTCTCTCCATGATGGCTTTAGGAATTACATTGTGAGAGGCTCCAGAATCTAACATGCAATTATGGAGTAAGTGATTGTACACAGTTAGAGTGATGTAGAAAGGGGCGATGGTGTCTATGGCATCGTCGAAATGTGGTCCAAAAATTATGTTAGGCTTATCATCTTCTAAATTTATAACATCGGCCTGACTTTCATTTTCTGAAAAATTGATTAATTTGGCAATTTGTTTCCTATAAATTGGATTTTTTTCCACTTCGACAAGAGGTATAGGTATTTTGATTTTATTTATTTCATTTTCCAGATTAAAACTTCCTATGGTTTTTTCGATCTCTATGGTTTGGGTTTCTAACCCTTTCTTCTCAGTTTTCCTTTGTTGCGAGGTTTTAGTTTCAATTACAGGGACCTCTGTTTTTTGTGCATTCGCGGCTGATGTTTCTGCTGACTTTGTCTTGGTAGGGTGTGTGTCAGCGGTTCTAGTTTTTATAGTTTGTTTCTCAATGGTTTTTGAAACTGACTCATCTGTTTCACCCCTCGGAAAAATCTTTTTCACCGGGGGAGTTGTGAGGCTCTTGTTTCTAGGCCTTCGATTGTATTTTTGGTGGATTTTGACCATTATATCGTCTGCAATTTCCTGATAGGTTGAATCTTCAATAATATCATTGTTTTTGTTATTTTGGGATCTATCTTTCATCGTTGCAATTTTTTCATAATATTTCCTTGTTAAAAAGGTTGTAGGCAGTCATCGCCAAGATTATTGATGTCTTCTTCTATTTCCTCAAAATCTTCTACATCTTCTCCTCCTATAAAGCTTTCACTTTTAAATGGAGTTTGGATTTTTTGATCCTCATTCTTAATTTGTCTTGGTGGATTTTGAGGGTTAGGATTCCTTTGGAAATACTTTCTGGGAAAATGCTCATTATTTGCTTGATCTAGCTCTATTCTTGAGATCTTATTTGAGAGATCTTTGATTATTATCGCCATGTCATCTATTTTGTCTTCCGAAGATCTTCCTGGTCCGGATGATCCCTCTTGATCTATATATCGTCTAGTTTCTTTGTTTCCAATTTCAAATTTAGTTTTCAATTTTCCTAATGCCATCATGTTTGACTCAATCTATAAGGAATCATATTGCATCTTGGTGAGGTCTACTGATCTCCTCTCCCTCAATAATAGAGCAAAATCAAGGTCGAAATCCCCAGTGAAGGTTACTTTCGCTGCAGATTGGGAGGGTTTGACCTTGGTTGGGATATTATTATACAATTTATTGAACCTTTGAGTGAACTCGAGGATGGATTCAGATTGTTTCTTTCTTAGAGCCCCAAATTTAGTTAGATAATAGAGATGGTATTTCCTTTCCCCCCACCGTCTAATAAAGAAATTTTCGAGTTCCTCATAAGACAGTATAGATCCTACTGCTAGGCCTCGGAACTAGGTTCTTACTTGCCCTTCGAAATTTTGAACCAAGAGTCTCAAATAGACATCTTCGTGTTTGATTCCAAGGATATCAAAAAATTGGTCAAATAAATTGATGTGTTTGACTTCAATTAAATCACCCTCTCCTGTGAATTTCGGAATATTCTTCATGTAATTTTCAGGTAAGTCATGTAGGAAAACTTGGAGGATAAAAGTGGCATATCTAGCAGCCACCTTTGAAAATATTTTAGGGGGTCGTACGTGGTTGCTTGCTCCTCCTCCGCCAGCCCACCTCCAACAACACCTCCTTCAGTCGCACCTCCTCCGACCACATCCATTGATGATTTAGAGGTTTTTTCTTAGAAATTATGAAAAAGGGTTTCAGGAAATTGGTTATCGAGAGGCATGAAACTTGAGGAAGGGGAACTAGGGAAAAGTGAACTAGTTTCTTCGGACTCACTGGGTGAATATAAAGGAGAATCAACAGGAGTTTTGTCGAGAAGAATAGGGTGTTCATAGGAGTTCTGAGAGATAGGAATATGAACCTCATGAAGTGATGAAGTGTCAATCAAAGCGGGAAGTGACGCAGATATTTTACCTCTGTTGGTGAAAGAAACGAATAGGAAAATCTCAGTTTTAAAATTAGGTGAGACAAAACTAGGCTCAAGGGTTGTAATCTTATTGGTAGGTAATCCCATGTAATCTGATGGAGTATTCGATCCTTCAAAAATATCTCTACTATTCATCTCTGTAATTTTAGGTTGATAAAACCTATTTGTCGATAATACGGTCTTTTTAAGATATCTTCTTGATTTTAAAAAATTTTCTGGTTTTGGAACTGGAAAAGTCTATTTGTCGTATGGGTTTCTTATGGTATTCTTTCAGTTAAAAGCTAGTTTATTTATCATGGAGTCTCCAAGTGAAATATAACAGTATCCTTATAAGGTTTTCGATCTTTGTTCACCATCAAAGATAGAAAGTGTCAATGTCGTTCTTCCCAAGGAAATGCTTCGTTTCTTCGTCCCCGACAATGATGCCAAGAATATGTTGTTCCTGAGTTTGTACTTTAAGGCTCTAAAGTACACCACCAAGGTATACGAAAAGAAAGAGAGGGCTAAGGATAAAAAGGTAGGCTATAGGAAAAGGGCTATTGTTGGCTCCTTAATAGTCTTTGTCTAGCTTCCCAGTTTTCCTGGATGCTAATGTCTCTTTCAATAACTGCCCATGAGCCCTCTAACTCAACCCGTTTGTTTTTTGTTTGTAAGATGGTGTTAAATAAATTCAAATCAATGCTCGTTTGATCCGATAGTCCAGGTTCGATAGTAGGTTGTCCTTTGACTGGGACAGTCATGGGTGAAAATAATAGAAAGGGTAAAAACTTGTGTTTTCTTTAAGAGTATTCTATTTCTACTTCAAACCATGTAAAAATAACTCCAAAAACCTTGAATTAATAGTGTGATGAAATCAAAGACCGTTTCTGGTATCTGAGTTAAATTTTGAAAAAGGGGATATGCATGAAGTGACAAGAAAACATAAAGTTGTCGAACAAGGTGAGGCATCAATTAAAGTGGACTCTCACTTTGTTGACAAGAAAAGAAAATAATCAGGAAAAAATCTTAATGAAGCATATGATATCAAAATTTAAAACATTTGCAGGTCTTATATCTGTTGATAGCCGATACAGAGGAAAAGCTATAAATGATTAAATTGCAAGAATAATTGGTTACCACAGTAGGGGTTGTACTAAATTGTAGTTAAGCATTCATTAAAGAGATATATGAAAAATATGAAACAACTGAGAAACACATAACTCAAACTTGACCAGATTTGGAATCTTCAATCTGTATTTGTATTAATTCAAAAATATCTTCAAATTCTTCCTTACAATGCACCCAGAAAAAGCCCTCAATCAGTATCCTGAAATTACATTTATACCAGACCCCTCATGATTGTTGGTTGGGGATCTCCTAACTCCTAGGGGAAAATGGTTACAAGAATTGAAAACCCCAATTGTTTACATGATTATCATTTAATTTCCTATCATTTTGATAATATAAGTTTTCAAAATGATACTTCATTGTTTTACTGAAGTATCTCCTTCTTTTGACTTGATACATTGAATACATTTTTCAAGAAGATGTACAAAATTTATGGGAGAATCTGGAAGATCCTTTGCTTCAAATAAATAGAATTTTCTCTGCGTTTCTAGAAGCCGATCTTCAATTTTCTTACCAGCAAACTTGATTGCTTGCAACCTTAAGTTGGGATTCACTAGCCACCTATCTATTAGAGTAACATCCATTTCCTTTAATTGTGAAATTTCCATTTGAAATTTGTTCAAACCCTCTTTGAAATTCAACTGGTGTCTTACAATGTTTATCTGTCCTAATTTCCCAATGCAATTGTCTCTTCCAATACCTAATGATTCCTTGTATAATAAATCAAAGATTCTTTCACAATCGTCTTTGATTTCTTTGACTATTTTTTTATATTCTGCTATGTTGTTTTCCCATACCTTGAGCATGATATCGCCACTAATCTTCTCTATGAAAGAAAGATTTGAATTTTTTTATACTTCTTCGTTTTGAGAACATACAACTTCCTTTTGGAAAGTGGCCCTCGCTAATTTATCTTCTTTTCCTTTAAAAATAAAATTATCAAAATCATTTCTTGTTTCCTGAAAATAATTCTGAATAATCTCTACTTGGAAGATTACTTTTTGTTGCTCAGCTTCTACCTTCGCATGTATTTCCAGTGACTGGTTCTGAAAAACTTTCAGGTCTATAACTTGGCCTTTTATTGAATTCAATTTAACCTATAGTTGTCTTACCAATTCTTCTTGCCGAATAACGTGTATTTGTCTATTTTGCATCTTTTCATTCATCTCATCTAGAGTTGACTTAAGCGATTGAATTTCTTGTTTGTCAGCAGCTCTGGCTTGCTCTAGACCTTTATTTATTTATGTTTTGATACTTTTCTTGATATATTTTAGTTGATCTTGTAACTAGGTTATCCTACGGTTACTTTGTTCCAACCTTGCTCTCATATTGTTAACAATGAACAGATTTGTTGTTGCCAGTGCTCCTATGGAACCCACCACCTCTATAGCGAAATATCCCTCTTCCAAGTTTTTCCCATCCACCAACACCTTGTGTTTCTTTACCATACCACCTTCTCTCATATGCATATCATGTTTTAATACATCCTCCCTCTTTTTACTGAAGAAGTAATGATAGGGAGGAATTTCATCTCTGGAGTTAGGATCGAGGTCAGTACCATATATGACTCCTACTTGAGGTAAACAAAAAGTAGATTGTAAAGGGGTCAAGGAAGTGATGGGGTTTCCGAACTCTGTAGATTTTTTTTCACATGTTGTCTTGGGAGTGTCAATATGAAGAGTATATGACATAGGAGGGGGAGATTGACTGGACTCAACAGGTGTGTGAGACCCATTTTTTGTTTCTTCTCCTAGATTCTTTGTCTGTGGGACTTCTTTGATTTGTGAAGATCCTTCAACCTCCTATGGGTTTTCTTCAGTGTTTTATTTATTCCGTGCTTTATGTCCGAAGCCTGGGGGAGTTTTTTCTTGTTTTGGAGGGGGCATTGTTGTTTCACCCTACAATACCTTGAGCAAACCACTTCACCTGTGTTTATGGAAGGCTAGAAGGCTGGTTTTCAAGTTAGATGATAATGTTTGAACCCTGCCTAACACCTCTTCGTAGGTTTTGACCCCTTTGAAAATTTCATTGCAAGGGAATTCCTCATGTTCAAATGCTTTCATGCCATAGTGGTCCATGTGCCTCCCCACTATTTGATAAGGGTCGTGTTTCTTATTCTCGAGATTCACCAACTTGACCTCCTCAAGAGTTGGAGCTTCAAATTTCGAATGACCTAGGTTGAGTAGAGAAAACCTTCCACTCTTTATGGGAAAGATTGGCCAAAATTTCTTTTGAGTTGTCCTCATCTCTATCCCAATACTGGCTGTTATTATATGATGAGCTACCTCTCTGCATACTAGTCTGTCAGGGAGGAATTTTGGAAGTGCATGAGGAGGGATAGAACATATGAAAACCCTGATATAGGAGAAATTCTCCTCAATAAACTAATTGACAACCTCCTTGATATTTCCTATGACTGGCTCTGATATATAGGGGGTGCATAGACAAACATCATTTAATGCACCGGTATCACCATGAGATGACAAATTTCGTAAAAAGAATTTTTAGCATTTTCTTCCCACAACTTATAATGATATTCATGAATCGGTTCAGGGCAAGCTAGGTTCCAACTCCAATTCATCAAAGGAAAGGAGTTGTGAAACATATAGCGTCCATGATGTATGTTGACATGTAAAACACTATTGGTCTACCACTGGACCTTGCATTTTGATACTCCATAACCTCCTTAGCTAGGTTGTCTAATAGGATTTTGTTCCAATTGAAGCTATAGCCTTCAGCTGCTTCATGTAAAAGGGGCATCCATTCTGCAAGAAAATGGGTAGGACTTTTCTTTCCAAAAAGTCTACATAACATCATAGCCACATAAACCATGTACTCATTCAAAGAGGTTGTGGCATAAACGTTATGGGTATCAGCCCTAAATTTTGGTGGGTGTCTCCACCAGTCTCTAATTATGTTGGGGTATGTTTGGTCTACCTCTGTGCATTCTTTCCTTTGAAATTCACTTACGAATTCTTTTTTATAAATATATTTATAATTGGGAGGCAGTTTGTATATTACTTGTATATGCTCTTATCTGAAAGAGCTGATGACGACCCCTTGACTGTCCAAAATGCTTCTTGTCTACACGTCTGTCCTATCTAAATCCCAACTGATCATATCTTTGTATGTCATGAGTCGTGGGCACGTAGCCACTTTTTGAAGTTCGGACTCTGCTATGTCCCAGAGTTTGTTTTCAGAATCGTTGGGAAAATTCTTGATTTCGTAGTCCAGGGTTTCGAAAATTTGCCTCCAAAATTTGATGGAGTCAATGGCATGTGGTGTAGTTTCAGACACGACATCTGCTTCAAGGGTAGAGCTTTCAGTTGTTTCTTCAATTTTCTTAGGTGCCTTTCTAGGTGCCATAATGTTCGTGTTTAAGATGAATTCCTGTCACAGAGACAAATGTGTAACCTTGTTGAATGCAATTCACTTTTGAATTCAAACAATAAAGATGAAATTCGAAAAAAATAAACCAATCCTCTATTAACCTTTAACTCTTCTTATTACGGGTGTACTGATATAGGTGGTAAAACTTTAATGTCTTAATGGGGAAGATATGCCCCGAGATACACAGTTAAGTTAAAAATATCTATATTCGCTCGTTGCAAATATTACCGTGTATCGGCGATTTCAAACTGGAGCTTTAGAAGGAATGCTATCACTAAATCCCAAAATGCAAAATGCAGAAAGTCGTTTTAATCCTTATTAATCCCATTTTAAATTAACTTAAACTCATCTTAAACTTTATTTAAAAAAATTTGTGATTTCGCATTTCAGCATTTCAGGGATCCTGTACCCATGAGGCATGTCATAAGAAAACCCCAAATCACGAAATCATGATGGGATTAGTTTAGATGCCAATTACTTATATTAATGTTTTAATCATTTAAGATTAGTAATTAACTTCTTCCTTTCGGAAAATCGAGGACCGGGAGTTCAAGGGCTAGTGATTTGACAAAACTTTGATACAAAGAAACCCGAAACATGAAAGATTAAGTCTTTGATTGTGTTTAAGAGTTTAATTAATCAAAATTAGAGGATACTTTGTGAAACACGTGTTGGAAATTATAACACCTACTTTTTTCCTTTTTTATTGTTACTTAAAAATAAAGCCTTTTCAAGATTTTGGCACCGGGAAATCTAGAGTTGTTAATTAGGAAAACATGCATTGTGAAATGTCGAATCTCGAAATGTGAAAAATCAAAATATTTTTTACTCTTTTTAAGATTAAGGGTGGCTCCATGACTAGGAAAAAGTGACACTTCAAGTTTAAAGGATAAAACATTAAACTTCGTGTCAACAAAGGGGAAATGGGAGATGTGACAGATAGAGGAGAGAGACTGAGTTGGAGACAAGTGTTGGCGGGAGATGAGAGTGGTAAGCGGGGGCGGTAAGCGGTCTACTCAGAGAGGGAGATAGGTTGTAAGAGGTATTAAGTAGGGGGGCTCCGCGTTAACAAGGAAGTGCCAAAATAGTGCAGGGCCCACGTTCATAAACCACCAACTCAACCCCCCGCCCATTAAAGGTAGAATATTAGGGGGGGTCTGATATGGATCTTGTGTCGTAGATCTGTTTGCATAGATATTGGCCGCCCAGATCTACGTGCCCCTTAGCACAATGCGCTCGGGTGCTAAACTTAGGATAAAAAGAAAAAGTGGGTTTTTATCCCCCTCTTCATTCATTTTTTACCAAGGTGCCATTTCCTTAGGAAAAACATCCCCATTACAAACATTGTGCTAACACATCTCATTGAAATTGATCGTGCTTATGAACTGATGGATCAGATCCATCCTTTTCAAATCTATAGATCTAACCTTTCTAAATCAATGGTTGTGATTTATTTCGTGATTCAGGTTTCGGGAGTTTCAACTCTCAACCCTCGCTTCCTCCTCAATAGCTATCTTCTGCAGTGGAAGATCTATTGACACCTATCACTACATATGTGTGGCTATGATTTCCTCGGTGAGTCCAGCCTTCGAGAGTTTCAGTTCTCAAATTCTCATTTCTTCTAGAGATATTTCTTTGAAACGGTTGATTGTCTGCCACTCATCCTCCTCAATCAATGGTTCTCCTCCCTCTTCAGGACTTTGTCCTCCTCAACTATATCGACGGTCCTTCAACTCCCTCCTTGATAAACGATCGAGATCTTCTCTAGGTCTTCGAACCTCTTCCCTCTCTCTCTTCTTTCGGAGTTCTTGATCTGGTGCTGCTTATCCACCTTCACATCGACAACTCTCGTTGCTTCAGATTTTTGAACTTCTGAAATCAAAAATCTCAACTCTCACTTTTCCCCAATAGCTTTTATCTAGAATTGATAATCCACTGACATGTGTCCCTCTGGCGATCGATGACCATGATTTACTTCGACCGTTTTTCCTCCTCCTTGTCCACAAACCTCCGAAGTTGTGGATCTTAAGCCACTTGTGCTCTAGGATGATGGAAGGTCCCAAATTACTTCAGGACTTTGACAAGTCCACTCTCTTGAATACACAAGGGTTAAGTCTCATGCACTTACTTCCAGATCCAACGGTTACTGGTCCTTCATGATTAGATCCAACAGATGGGATTTTTTTCTCTCCTCTGCACTTCCTTTGTTCACTAGACATTGATCTAATGGTCTAGAATCCTATCCAAAGCTAATATGACGGTTGTTTTTGCTCCTCCTTCCGAGATTTCGACTTCGTCTAGCTTAGAGGATTTTCTAAGTATTCAAAGGCCTCAACCTTTATTCCTCCTACAAGTCCATCTCTTGGACCTCGTCTGCACTTATGAAAAGTGATTATCTCTTATGATATTGATCTTCTTGATGACCTCGATTTCCCACTCACTCCTTTCATTTCAAGGATCTCATCAAACTCAGATCGAAGGTCAACTATGATTGATAGTTCACAGTAATTGCAGGGCCCCAACATGCATTCTCTTTATCAGAGAGTTCAATCTCCGCAATCTAGAAAGTGCTCACTTGACTCTAGTCTAATCCTAGTCATTGATATTCCATTCCCGATGAGATAAACAACGTGGGTTGATTGTGGGTCGTGAACTAGCAGGTCCTCTAAATTCACCTTCACACTCTGCAATGATTCCCAACCATCGATTAAATCTAGCGGTTGGTGTTTGATTGAGTAAATCCAATGAGAATTTGAGTCAATATGATGATTGGGATTTCCTCTCCTCCCATTAAACAGCTCACATCAATCTCCGTTATCATATTATTAAGTCATGGATAGTTCTGGTAACTTGACTATCGTCTACCTCCTAGATCTAATGGTCGGGACGGTTCCCAAGCATCCTCAGATCTAAGTCTCAAAGTTAACTTCAGGAATTCGGGGATTTTACCTCCCTTGTGAAGAACTCGCTCAGTTTGTTGAAATCATGAAGTCTGAATGACTCCAAGGGCTAACTCCCACACTCTTTCCCATATCCAACGGTAGCAACAGATTGTGGCTTCTTCCAAAAAGATTTCATCCATTCGTCTTCCAAACAAGGGGACCTTCCCTTTAGATACTTTAGCCTCACTACTCTTCCTAAGCTTCGTTAGCTCTGAAAGTCGTAATATCTTTGCGCTCTTTCTCTTGAACTTAACACTTGGAAGAATCCTTCTGCACACCCCTTACGCTCATTCTTAAACTCTAGAACTTAAATGGTTTTCGGTCTCTTCTTGCCTCGCAAAGAGCCTGTGCCTACGTGCACTATCTCTCATGAGATTTAACAGTCTCCCTCGTCCAAGGGACTCAGAACGACTAGGAGTGTCGACATGCATACATGAAACTATGCCCAAGGTCGACAAACTCACAGTTCATGGATCCAGCTTAAGACACCATAGGGCACAAGATTTTACGAATACAAAACATGTTTAATCCATACTTGCTTAAATACACAATTTAAATGAAAATAAAGAGATATAGTATAACCATTATAAAAACATACACATCCCTGGGTCCTTCATATTATATCCCATTTCATTACGTAATTACAACTTAATTTCATAGGGTATGAGAATACTTATCTATTACAAGTTGCATCCAACCAACTGACTGTGGGTGTGCTCCTTTCCACCCAACCATAGGCTCAGAGGTATTCATTCTTAGCACTGTGGCCACCCTCATGCCAAGTCATGATATCACTAGGGAATTTACACCATCTCTCAGAGAAACTATCTCTGTCACAGTGACCCTGGGCGGTTTATCAGATGCTTCCTCAACATCAAGCTCGTGTTTAGGTCCTTCAGGTCGTGTTCTCGACACTTCCTTTTGGGTTAGCACATCTCCCTTATGAGCTTGTACTCTCATCCTCGTGTCTCCCCTCTTGTCATCTGTGTGTATGTATCTTACCTTCTTTCTTTTGGAAGGTTTCTAACCTATATGGTTCCTTTTGTCAGAAGGAATCTCGATTCTATAGGTCTCTATGGTACTTCAAGCTGACATCCTACAATTAGACCATGCTTCCATTCATGGGGGTGGTTGATGATTCAACCATTGGTCCTTTCTTCATTAAATGATTTCTTTCCTCTAGAGATATCATGGCTCATACTTCAAGGCTCCATCCCCCAATAGTCAGTTATGGGCATTTTATCAATAATACATTTACATTGTCCACATGCCTTAGCATGGTAATCTTATTTTATGATTAATTACAAGCTGGGGGAAACAAGGGTGTTAAAACTTAGGAATTTGGTATTAAAATAAATGCATAATGTTTTGTATGGCATACATCTCGGTCACCAGAAAAAAATTTGCATCAATAAGAAAGAATTTTTTTTGGTTGAGAATGAAGAAATATGTTGTTGATTGATAGATGTATGGAATGTCAGAGAGTGAAGGATGAATATAGGAACAAAGTGGGTTTGCTACAGCCATTACCAATTCCAGAGAAGAAATGAGAAGTGGTAACCATTTATTTTATAACAAAATTTCCCAAGACAGCAAGGCGACATGATTCAATCATGGTAGTGGTTAATAAATTGACAAAGGTTGTTCATTTTATTCCTGTAGAAATGACTCATGCAACAACTAATATTGCATAAATTTGCATGAGGGAGATTGTTAGGTTGCATGGGATACCTAAGGCAATTGTTTCAAACAAAGATACAAAGTTTACTTCAAATTTTTGGAGGGGATTTTTTAAATGATTTGGTACAAATATAAGCTTTAGCATAGAATACCATCCACAATAATGCCTTTAATTATGGTCCTTTTGTAAAATATTATTTTATAGACTACCATTCTAAATATGAAATCATAATGAAAATCTTAAATGGTATTTCCAGTGAATTGTCTCATGGATGTCTGTCGTGGCAATAATGCCTTTAATTATGGTCCTTTTGTAAATTATTATTTTATAGACTACCATTCTAAATATGAAATCATAATGAAAATCTTAAATGGTATTTCGAGCGAATTGTCTCATGGATGTCTGTCGTGGAAATAATGACTTTAATTATGGTCCTTTTCTAAATTATTATTTTATTTACTACCATTCTAATTATGAAATCATATTTAAAATCTTAAATGTTAATTCCAGCGAATTGTCTTATTGATGCCTGTCATGGCAATAATGCCTTTAATTACGGTCCTTTTAAGATTTATTATTTTATAGACTCCCATTCTAAATATGAAGTCATAATGAAAATCTTAAACATGATGTTAATTGTGGATATGGTGTTGTTGTTTTTTTATTGACCTTATGGACCAATAATTTAGATATGATGATTTGTCATTTTAAATATTGATGTTTTAGATGTGACACTTTTAATATCTTATTTTCATATAGGGCCCCCTTTTAAATGTTGNTTGACCTTATGGACCAATAATTTAGATATGATTATTTGTCCTTTTAAATATTGATGTTTTAGATGTGACACTTTTAATATCTTATTTTCATATAGGGCCCCCTTTTAAATGTTTTTTTTGAAGTAATGACATTTAAGATATTGTTTTGGTTGTAACTTGACATTGTCCATTGGATAGTTTCAATAATGTCATTAAAGTATTGTAATGGTTATATATCTTGTCACTTGTAATTAGGGCAGTTCAATAATGACACTTAAGGTAATGTATTGGTGGTATCTTGTCATTGTAAATAGGATAGTTTCAATAATGTCATTTAAAGGTATGGTAAGGGTTATATCTTGTCAGTTTAAATAGGATGGTTGATAGATCCAAGATGCGGATAAATTTAACTTAGGTGAAGGTAAATGTTGTGGCATACGAATGTCAAGGAATTATTGATATAGAATCGCAATGGTAATGTATTGATGAAATAGAAATTGTGTTTTCCTACCTTATATCCAAGATTGCAAGATTAGAGTTGAAGCGTATGATTATTATTATTCAATGTTGTTGTAATTAGAGAAGAAAGGATATGGTTATCTTGTTGTGATGTCGGTGTAGTCTCTTGACATTGTTGAGACATCCTCAGTGGAATGCTCGGATTCTTATGCTTCAATTTACTCGGAGTTGTAATGAGGGTTGTTGTTCATTTAAGTAATTTTAGAATTGGGTTTTGTTGTCAGAGTCCTCTTATCACGCGCCATCCGTAAGGGGCGTATTGTTCTTCACTTTTACGTTGTTCTTGTTTATATTCAGTTAGTTGCTTAGTGTGTTGTGTCGGGCGGGATGTAGACACCTCCATGTTCCTCAGAAAAGTTGCCAGCCCTGAGACCTTATATGGTTAAAGACGATGGGAACCTGGGCTTGAGAATTTCTTATGTGTCTTGGAGGTCCTAACCTTGCAAGGTAGGACGGGCGGGAGGTCAGTCATATTTAGCAGTCAGTTTTACTTTTGTCGCTAAAATGTCTGCGTTGTGCGCCTCTATGTATGGTTGTATATGTTGCAGTTTCTCGTTGAGGCCTTCAGTCTCCTTGTGTTGATCTTCATGGCTGAGTCTTGTTATTTGTCGAGTGGCATCGTATAGTTCAGTATGTTGCTACTTCTACATGCACGCACACACCTTAAACACCAAACAAAAAAAAAATAAAAAAAATTTGCACCTGTTACTAGAATGGTTGTCGTAACGACGCAGTTCGTTACATATGGTATTAGAGTGGGTTCGACCCGCAACTTGGGGTTCGCTACAGCTTCCGTTGACATGATAGTATTGATTATTCTGTTGTTGATTGAGCTGCCTGTCTGTGTGCAGGTAATCATGGTTAGAGGATGCCACGGAGGTAGATGACGGGGTGTTAGGGGAGGTGGCGTGACGCCTCCAGCAGCATCCACGCCTAAGGGGTCTAACCCCCAGGGAGGCGAGCAGGTCCTTGGACAGGAGCAGATCGCAGTTGTTGATGTTGTGGGGATGATGAGATATTTCCAGCGCATGTCCGAGGTGCTGATCAGCAGATTGGCCAGAGATGAGGCCAGGGCGCCGACACCTGCAGAGGTTCCGCCGTGCACACCGGCCGTTACTGGTAGCATTCACTGTGAACTCGAGAAGGTGAAATTTCCTGAGTTCTTTGGTGCCCCAGACGGCGCAGCCGCCGAGGCATGGTTGGAGAATATGGATATGTGCTTCGCACTTCGCGATTATACCTCCAACATGAAGGTCTGCATGGCGGTCTTTCAACTAAAGGGGAGCGCTCTTCTATGGTGGAAGACGCTCCTGTCGCAGCTAAACATGGACGTTGAAGATGTGTCATGGGAACTGTTCGAGGAACGATTTCGAGAGAGATATCTTTCTGAGGAATTCATTGAGCGTCAGCTCAATGAGTTCAACGCTTTACGACATGGAGGTCGTACAGTGCCCAAGTACGAGGCACGTTTTATGGAGCTGCTCCGGTATGCTCCGCATATGAACACTGAGAAGCTCAAAGTAAAGAGGTTCGTATTTGGCCTTAATGGTAGCCTGCGTGAAAAGATAAGGATTCTGATGCCTCAAACCTTGCACGACGATGTCCAAAAGGCCCTCATAGCAGAGGAGGAGCTTATCAGTGGGGGTCATAACAGGACTCCATCGAGACCTATAGGGCAGGGCTCATCTGGTACGCCACAGCAGCAGACACCAGCGAGACACACGTCGGGGTATCATGGTTTCCAGAGGGGATCCGCGTTCAATACACCTCGACGACCGCCGCCTCAGCAGCGGACACCTTACCGAGGACCACAGCAGCAGTAGCAGCGTCGCCCGCAGCAACAACAGTTTAGACCTGTTCAGTAGAACAGACCAGGGTTTCAGGCCATTGGGAAGTCATCTTCTACTTCGGGCACCAGGACTACTGGGCCGAAGAAGGGGTGTTGGACGTGTGGGGAGTCACACTACCAGCGCGATTGTCCTGTGGAGAGGACCAGGGCATATGGATCAGTCGGACCTACTACAGTGGGAGATATAGGCAAGTCCCATCGAATTCATGCAGTGGTGAATAACCACCAGGCAGAGCACCAGTCGACAGTGCTCGAGACGACAGGTACTGTCGCTGACCAGACCCTTAGTGTTTTGATAGACCTAGGTGCTACTGAGAGTTTCATTTTTGGTGCAGCGTTAAAAAGGATTAAGGTAAAGGCAGTTGAACAGGACGAGTTTAGCTTCGTAGAAATGGCTTCGGGAGCTAAACAGAAGGTCGGAGGAAAGGTTACAGGCTGTGCCCTTAACCTGGGAGAGTTTGTCACGAGGGTCAACTTATACGTCACGATCTTAGGATCTTATGACGTCATGATCGGCATGGATTGGTTGGAATCGCATGAGGCGATACTCAACTGTAAGATGAAATGGTTGAGCTTAGTCGATGATGAAGGAAAGAGACATGTGATAGTAGGACAAAACCAGGGAGTATCCCTGAGGTTCGTCTCTTCCTTACAGTTACGGAAGAGTATGTGCAAGGGGTGCAAGCTTTATGCGATCCTTGCGCTCAACGAAAAGGGAGTAGTAGAAGGTCTAGAACACCTTCCGGTGGTAAAGGAGTATGCAGACATATTTCCAGAGGAGTTTCTTGGGATGCCGCCAGAAAGAGAACTGGAGTTCACTATAGACCTGAAACCGGGAACTAAACCGATAGCGAGAACGCCTTATCGGATGTCGACCCCGGAGTTGCAAGAGTTAAAAATGCAACTGAAGGAGTTGTTGGATCTGGGACTGATACGTCCTAGTGTGTCACCATGGGG
>JZKD02S1644121.1:9151-36080 GCA_000966675.3 Picea glauca
CCATCAAAAACAAAGATTCAAAAGTGGATAGAAGATAAAGAAAAGGACTTCGCTGAAGCCCAGAACAAGAACCCTAATCTTAGTATCGAGTATTGGTTAGGAAGATATATGTTTACTGTTATACATGAGATTTTCTTTGGAGGAATCCATCAGGAGCTATATGAGTGGTTAGCTAGGTTAGCATATACCCAGTTTGAGATCAGATCTAGACCTCCTATGGTTTGGACGTTGGGGCTGATCAAGAAGGTCAAGTGAGTCAATAATGTCATGTCAAGAGTAGTAGATCACCGGTTTGATAGCACCATTGGAGGGTACATCACTGAATTTGTTGTTGACAGAGTAGAGTCATATAGCCAAGCCGAGAGATATTTCTTCAAAGGACCCAGAGGAAAATTTTTACATTTTTTGAAGTTGAGGATCAAGATGCTATTTCATGAGAAGAACATCTTGAAGATACAGTAGTTTCTCAGATAAAAAAAGGTTAATGTTCAAGAATTTGGACAACGACAGTGACACAGAAGCTGGACATACGCGTAGTGGGAAAATGTTTAAAGAAGTTCCTCTCGCGAACCTGTTTAAGAATAACTACGGGGACAAGGGTTTCTACAGTGGAGAAGAGGCATATCTGACGGATGAAGAGCATTCAGAACCTGCTAGGACAGAGGAAAGGGAAGCTGAAGAACCTCGCCAGAGTGAGCGAGAAACTTCAGGAACTACGCAGACTGTTGAAGTAATTACTATTACTCTTCCTATTGTTTCAGCAATAGTAAGTAATCAGAATATCCAGAATCACCAAAGTCCTCAGAGTACTATTACTAGCAGTTCAACATATACTCAGACAAGAAACCTAGGTAGCTCTATGGCAGATGAGATGAGGCTCCCTATATTTAGGGGAGATGGATCTGAAGATCATGATCAACACTGGTTTCTATGTGAAGTTGTATGGAACATTAGAAATGTCACCGACGAAGCTGTTAAAAGAAATCATTTTAGCACTGCTCTAAGAGATCGCACACTGAGTTGGTACATGAAGCTCATCCAAGGACTTTCACAGCCTAAGCCACTGAATGAGATCAAGAATAAGTTGACTGTGGAGTTCAATAAACCTAAATCGAAGTCACAATGTATTACGGAGCTAAAATAAATCAAGAAGAAGGTAGTCGAAACTGTTTGGGAATTCGATCAGAGATTCAAGACCTTAACAGACCGGTTGAATTTTCAGATCCTGGATGAGCAGAACAAGGAGTGGTTCATCGTTTCTCTCTCATGACACATAAGAGTTCCTATGATGCAACAGAAGATTGCTTCATAGGCTGAGGCACAGGAGATCGCCATGAAGTTAGAATCAACCCCTATGGGAGAATCCAGCTCAGGTATGAGTCAAATCGTGAGCCAGCTAACTAGTTTGTCTCTGCACATCGAAGATATGAAGAAAGACAAGGGGAAACATAAAAGAGAATACATATGGTGTGTTATATGCAAATCAAAAGGTCATGACAAGGAGCATTGTCCCCTATTCCATGAATATTTGGACTCTGGAGCTCCAAGCCCTTTGAAAAAATTCAACCTACCCTGGTGCGAGGTATGCAGAAATAGAAATCGCCCACGTGAGTGCTATTACATGCAAAAATATGTTCAGATACCCACAAATCTGTATTTCACATTCTATAACTCTATGGGGCATGATGATAGTGATTGTAGGGATTATGATCTCATGCATGAAAGTTCAAGGAATATATACAAAATTCAAGGTGAAGTACAACACAAAGGAAACACTACGCAGTACAATTCCCCATGAAGAGGAAACTTCAATCCTCATGGTGGATTCAGAGTACGAGGACGAGGAGGATGTATGGGCTGAGGTTGAGGACAGATCATCTGTTACAATTGCACGCAACCAGGAAACTTGGAAAGGGATTGTCATAACCCTTGCACCACTTGCAGCTACTGTAGTTCATTCGAACATGTTATAGAAGATTGTCTTGTACTACTATCTAAGCTTCAAGAGAGACGAGGACCTCAGCAAAACCCGCAAGTGCAACTGATATACATTGAACCTCGTGGAGAAGACCCTAGATTCGTTGTTATCACTAGAAGAGGAGTTGTTACAGGAGAAGACAAAATGACCCAAGGAAAGACTACAGAAGACTCGGGAGTCAGGAAAGCTACAGAGAAGACACAAACTTTTGATGCAAAGAAATAAAAAAAAATGTTTGAGGAGGTAAGAAAATAATTCAGGGGAGACCAAGGTTCTTCATAAAAATCACAACCAAAAGTGAGATAATATGTAATTCCTTTGGCATTTGATCAGTCTGATCTGCCAAAAGAAGGAAAAGAGGTAAGCAAGCTCATGGAATTTTTATATACTTGTATTAAGTTAATTCAGGATGAAAGCGATGTACAAGAACTACAAAATTTAATCAGACAATATGAGCTAGGAAAGGTAGACCCCTTAATGAATAGGGAAGTACACCAAGTCTCTAAAAGTAGAAGGAAAAATAAGGAATTACACTTGAATTTTGAAATAGGAGAGTATGATATAGACTATGTGGTCCTCGACTTGGGGTCGAAGGTCAATGTCATGATGAAGCAAACTTGGGCACTGATGGGAAAACCCATGTTGATCTAATCCCCTATTAGTCTTAGGATGGCTAATTAGTAAGCTGTAAGCCCCTTTGGAAGATTGGAACATGTCCCTGTGGACATCGACAAAGTAAGGACGTTTGCATATTTTGAGGTGATTGAGATAGTTGATGATAGTTGTCCTTACCCTACGTTGTTAAGAATTGATTGGGCTTTCAATAATTCCACTGTGGTTGATTTAAAGACAAGACGAATGACGATTGAAGGAGATGTCCTTAGGGTCATTGTGCCTTTAGATCCAGATGAAGGCCAATGATACACATAGCCCATCAGAGAAGAAGACCGCGCAGATGAACTGGAAAACATATACAAACTAATCGTCAGACAACATGATTACATTAATCCTACGGCCGATGGAAACCTAAGCTGGCGAAGTGACAATGCATGTTCATCAGATTCAGAAGAAGCACTAGAGAACTGGCAGAACAAATTGTATGAAGTATCTACAAGGAGATGTTCTAGATTAACCAGAGAAGTTCGCTGGATCGACACAATAGTAAGTAACCTACCCACCTTTGATGATTTGAATCCTTTAGAAGCCTTCTTATCGGACTTTGAAGAAAGTGTACCAACGCAACAAAGATTGTTGGCAATGGATGAGGCATTGGAAGAAACACTAGAAAGATGGTGGGGGACACACAAAAACAACATTACAAACTGGGAATAATGTCATACTTTGATGACAGCTCGGTTCTCAACAAAAGTAGAAGGCTACGAAGTTTGGTATATAGGTCAAAGTTGTCCGAAGGACCATGTGCAAAGTTGTGAGGAAGCCTAGTGAAACATTCCTCAAGAGCAGTGGGTTCACAAATTCATTAACACGCTGGACACAAACCCTATCAATTGGTACCTTCAAGCAGACCTATGCCTCATCACTACAGATTGGGAAGGCATGACTCAGAATTTTGTAACTACTTCTTATTTGAAAGTCAATATCCTTCAGTAGATCAAGTGTTACAGATTGTAAGACAGAAAGTATTTGAGGAGGCCTCTAGCCTCCCTTTAGAACAAGAAGAGGATGAATGGACTGCACCCCTCCAGAAACTGCAAGGCTGTTACAACATCAATGTTGATGAAGACGATGATTCGAGGAAGGTGAATATCGCAGAAACAAAGGGACAACGAGATGTGGAAGGACTAGGAGTTGAGATACCATTTATTGGACAACCAATCAAGATTAAAAAAGTCAATATTGGAACCGAGCAAACACCGAAGCTTGCAAATGTCATAGATTATTGGGATGTTGCTACTATTGACAAGATCACAGAGTTACTGCATGAATATCAGGACTTGTTTCCGACCAAGTTCACTGATATGAAGGGAATTAAAGGGCCTATGGGGGAGATGAGGATCCCTTTGAAACCAGATGCAATACCATTCAAACAGAGACCCTACAGAATGAAACCTAAATATAAGGAGAAGGTGAATATTGAGCTCTACAAAATGCTAGAAGCAGGGATTATAGAACCCGTCGAAGAATCAGAGTGGATTAGCCCTATGGTGGTGCAAGACAAGAATATAGGAGAGATATGGATCTGTGTAGATCTCAGGAAGCTGAATGATGCCTGCTTGCATGACCCCTTCCCTATACAATTCACTGATGAGGTGTTAGATAATGTAGGTGGACAGGAGGTATATTCTTTCACAGATGGATTTTCAGGATGCCATCAGATCTGAATCGCCAAGGAAGATCGCCATAAGACCACATTTGCAACAGAATGGGGATCATACCAATTTATGGTGATGCCATTTGGATTGAATAACGCCCCAACCATATTTTCCAGGGTGGTGGTCGAAGCATTCAAGGATTTCCTACATAAATTTCTAGAAGCTTTTTTTGATGATTGGATTGTTTTTAGTTTACTAAAAAATCATATTGAATGTCTAAGCCTAATGTTGGACAAATGCAGGCAGTGTTAGATTGTATGTAATCAGGGATTGTTAGGTCATATTGTATGTAAGCAAGGATTGTTGGTAGATCCATCTAAAATTGCCATTATAGTTGATATGCCCCCTCCTACTTTAGTCAAACAACTGCGCATTGTGCTGGGACTTACTGGATATTATAGGAAGTTCAGTAAAGGCTATGCACAGATTACAACACCCATGGAGAAGCTTTTGAAGAAAGACTGTCAATTTCACTGGATAGAATAATGCCAGCAGAGCCTCAATACGCTGAAATAGAAAATGGTTACTGTGCCCATTCTCATTTTCCCAGATTGGAACAAGAAGTTTCACGTGCATGTCCATGCATCTTCTATTGCCTTAGGAGATGTGTTAGCACAACTGGGAACATGAGACATCGACCACCCGTTAGCCTTTGCTAGTAGGAAACTATCCACAGCTGAGATTAATTACACCACCACTGAGAAAGAAAGATTAGCCATGGTGTATGTGCTGCAGAAGTTCTGCCACTATCTACTTGGAGGACACTTTAAAATGTTTACTGACCAATCCGCGCTGAAGTACCTATTCAACAAGCTAGTGTTGGGGGGGAGAATATGCATATGTCTTCTGCTATTTTAGGAATATGATTTTGAGATCGTGGTTAAGTCGAGCAGAATGAACAAGGGTCCTGACCACTTGTCAAGGTTGGAACATGGAGAAGAGCCCACTAATTTGGAGGATACATTGTCGGATGCACAGTTGCTAACCATTAGAAATATTGATGACCACTTCACAGAGATAGCCCAGTTCCTGTCAACAGGGATGGCACCTAGTAAGTATATAATCACCCAGAAGAAATAGCTAGTAGTGTGCACTGTAGACTTTTCACTTATATCTAGACAGCTATACAAAATGGGACCTGATGAGATATTGAGGAGGTGTGTTATGAAGGCAGAGCGACCATTGATCCTTACATAAGATCATGAAGGTATCGCAGGAAGAAACTACATAGGAAAAGAAACCATGCAGGAGGTTCTTAGAGCTGGCCTTTTGTGGCCTACCTTACACAGAAATGCCAAGGACTATTACAGAGCCTGTGTTGTATGCCAAAGAGTTGGGAAACCATCCAAAAGAGATGAAATTCCATTAGCACCACAACTGACCCTACAAGCATTTGAGAAATGGTCCATTGACTTTGTAGGACATATAAACCCACCAGGAAAGCGCACAGGAGCAAGGTACATAATCACTGCCACAGTGTACTTGACCAAATGGGCCGAAGCAAGAGAAGTTAAGGATTTTAGTGCAACTACAGCTGTGTGCTTCATATTTGATGACATCATAACCAGGTTTGGATGCCCAAAGATCCTTATGAGTGATCAAGGCACACATTTCATCAACAAGATTGTTGAATCCGTGACAAAGGAATTTGTAGTCCATCATTAGAAGAGCACACCTTACCATCCACAAGCAAATGGGAAAGTTGAAGCATTCAACAAAATCTTGGAGACAACGCTAACGAATATTTGCAGTGTGAACAGGGATGACTAGGATTTAAGAGTACCAGCAGTACTATTAGCCTATAGAACCACTTGCAAGAAGCTGACAATGCAGATGCCTTTTAAGTTGGTTTATGGTCTAGAATTTGTTGTCCCAATGGAATATTTGGTACCCATCCTAAGAATCGTTGCCTTTACAGGTATGACCAACACTGGTGTTGTTCAAGAGAGACATGCACAGTTGGTTGAACTAGAAGAAGACAGATTTATTGCAGGACTCCATCAGCAGGTCTAGAAGGAAAGATAGAAGACCTGCCATGACAGGAACATCAAGAAGAAGAATTTAAGCAAGGTGATTTGGTATTAGTATATGATAGCAAGTTCATGAAGCATCCAGGGAAGTTCAGAATGCATTGGCTTGGACCATATGAGGTCGCATATGTTACAGAAGGAGAAGTTGCGTAGTTGAAGACTTTGAATGGAGAATGGAAGGAAGGATTAGTGAATGGGAGCCAGTTGAAATTGTATTGTGACAACCAGCTGCCTCACAGCTCTCAGTAAATGCATAAGGAAAAAGGGTCGAGGTACCAAGTGCAGTTGAAACTGGGTATCAGACACAGAAAAGACAGTCTCCATAAGGAAGGAAAGGAGGCATAGATCAAAAAGCAAAGGATGCACTACGCAGTCTGACGTTGAAGAAAAACAGTAGGATCAGATCTGAAGTGCCTCGGGATGAGTCATAGGTGAGTGTTGGGGGCCTATTGGCCCTTAGGTATGGAAGCAAGCAAAGGTCAAGGAAGAAAAGGAAAAACGTGAACTGCGCGGAAGACACAGTGAATGATACTGGGTTGAAGTAAGCAGAAGAGAAGAAAAGATGGAGCGAAGTAAGAGAAAGCAAGTCGTTGGATGACGAGATCAAGGATGATAGATCAGCAAGCAATTTGGATCATGGACAACTCAGCAAGTGGAAAAACCCATCGTTGGATGCTTGGAGTACCACACAAGAAGGAAGGAAAGACAGGATGGCGAAGCCCTGAAAATGTGGGTCAAGTTGACCTAGGGTTTTGGACACCTAGGGTTTTGGTATCTAGGGTTTTGACACCTAGGTTTCAGCCTAAGGCTGTCAGTGAGTGATTATAATGTATAAATAAAGGTCAAGAGGACCTAGGTTGGGTTTTTGTTGATATTGGTATTGTCACTCTAGATTTTGGCATGAGTGATGATTGTTGTGTGAGAGAGAAGTGCTAAGTGTAAGAGCACTCGAGTATTGTAAGATCTTCAGCTGGGTGCAAAGATCAGTCCTGCAGCTGGGTGAGCAGGAAGGAGAGAGAAAGAGAGGAGAAGAAAGAAGATATGCTAGCTAAGAGCACAGACAAGAACTGTATGCTTCATATTAATATACTATAAAGCACAGTTCTCTGGAAGTATCCCTAGAGAGGGGGTGAACCACATACATCTTATGTTGTGTGTGATTGATGCTATGTTCTTTGCCATTTGATATACTGTTATTGCATTACTATGTTAGATCTGATAGATAGTTGTGTGGAGTAGATCTAAGTTGATAAGTGATATATGAATGTTGTGTTGTTCTCCCATTAGATCCACTTGATATTCTCTTTGGTTGTAGACATCTCTGTCTTACAACCCCCCCATAGATGCTTTGAGTGAGACTGCATCTGCCTCGCAGGTGTTGCCGAAACGGCCAGTAGTTAGGGCTTGTTGGTGCACTCTCAGAGCTGAACCCTGGGTTTTCCCCTGTGCCAATAGTATACCCGGAGGGTGTTTCCATGTTTGAGTTACACTTGCACCTGTAAGTTTATCTAGTGTTGGTTGGCGTAATTGTTCTTCTTGTCATTCTCCCGATTGCTTGATTTTTCTTTAGGGACTTTGTAGCATGTGCTCTGTGTTTCTCCCTAGTTTTACCTTAGAGTCTCAGTTGATCATTTCACAAGGTGGAAGATCAAAATATTCACCATTTTCATAGGCTCCAGGTCTTTCTGCTGGTAAATTTGGAGCCACCTCCACCACCGCTGAGGCAAAGGATAGATCAAGAGGTTTTTTTCGAAGCGATCGGGTCACAAGAAATTTTTCCTGAGCCTATTCCTAGAGAATATACACTTGCACCAGAGGATACTATCGTTTTAAACCTCGAAGCTAAAGGCTTCAGTCACACAAACCCTCTGATCACTGATCTCTCAGTGCAAATCCTTGTTTAGATAGTCCCTCTTGAGGTGACTACTCTTGATTGTCATCTCGTTAGGAGATTGGGTATTGAAGAAAATAATTCTACTATAGGGAGTCCTCATACTCCAATCCCAGTCGCAGCTAGAGGGGGTGTCGTGCCTCCTCCCGCACCTTCACCTTAAAGGATTACCTCTAGCTAGACACCTACAAATTATGGCAGTGGCACAATCTCTATGATGACTTCTACCACTACTACTACTTCCACCATACAGAACACATCTAGCGCTCCTTTTTTATATGGGATGTTGGGTTTCGACACAAGATCGACTTTAACCTACTCCACTTTATAGACTATTGGTATGGGGGAAGGGAGTTCTAATTATCCCTTGCAAGAATCCTTCTAGGGCACCTCTGCTCTGTTTAATGCAATCCGTTAGGGTGGGGATCATATTCCCCCTCAGTCCCCCTCACTCGGAGGTGCTTTTCAGCAACCATCTGGTCCTAATGCTAGTTCCAACTTGTTTAGTGGAGGGATTCATGGGTCTCATTCCTATATGAATCTTGTTGGTTCTATGCCTTTCTGTTTGTTTGGTTCTTTTGGAAATAACACTTTCTCTTCATTCACATTTTTGTTAGGGGGAAACCCCTTCTTCAATCAACCATACCCCATGCAAGGATTTGTTCCTTCACAGGGACTGATGACAGGAGACTTCACCTCTCAAGGTCTTGGAAATCCCTGGTAGGTTTCTCAACCCCCCCCATGCTCACTGGAACCCCAGGCAAGGTTCAATGCCTATGCCAAGAGGATCGGTTGGGGGTAACCCCAACCAAGGTTTTTGGAATACCATGCAGGGAGCAATCCCTACCTAGGATATGTCATTTAATTATTCAAATCCATTGACGATGTAGACTAATGCACAAACCCATTATATTGGCCAAGGACACCCTGGTTTTTACCAGAACCCTGGTCAACAAGAAAAAAAATCCTAGCAACCTAGTGCCAACCAAAATCCAGGTTCCTCTTTTCCTTTAAATCTGTCGCAACCTAGGTTACCTTTTCTAGAAAATATTCATTTGCAAGACTTGTCAAGTTTGTTGAATAATCCTATCTATCACGATCCATGTTTTCCTCCTATGCCAACTAAGTTTCCCTTAGACATACAAAAATTTGAAGGCAAGCCTGGCGAAGATCCAGGCGATCATGTTATAACGTTTCACTTGTGGTGATCCTCCAACTCGTTGAATGATGACTCTATCAAGTTGTTATTTTTTCAATGCACTCTCATAGGGGGTGTTGTGAAGTGGTATATTGAGCTCGATGGCTTGAAATATGCTTACTTTAATGATATGGCAATGGTCTTCTTAAACCATTTTTAGCTACTGGTGAGATACGATGCTAGCACAAAGTTTTTGGAAAATTTCAAGCAAACTAAGGCCATCCATATCTCCGATCATATTCGAGAATGGAATCTTTGCAAGAGCTTGATTAAAGTGAAGGTCCCTCTTGCATTTCTACTCGAGTGGTTCCTCAAGTCTTTGGTACCTTGTATTTCCAAAGACATCGTGACTTCCAGAGTATTTTCTGAGGAAGAGGCTATAATGAGAGCTCAACAATTGGAATTGATTTATTCTCAATCTAGCATGTTGTATGAGATTCTTCCAGATGCACCATGGTCAAACTTTGACCAAACGAAATCAAAGTCTAGGCCTCATGTCAATGGTGTCGTAGGCTCAGCACAAAGCAAGCCCATAGATAAGTTGTCTAACCAATTGCAATAGTTATTGCTACAATAGATTGTGGCGAGCTAGAGTCCTAGTATGGTTTCCCCCACAACCCAAATGTCAAAAGTACAAAGTCTGCAGATGACAAACCCCAAAGGTAACCAACAACCCGAGGGAAAAATAAAGGCCAAGGGAAAGAATGGAAAGGGGGGTAATGAAAAAAAGGTTTCTAACAATGTTGGTGAGGGTAAAAACAAGAATAAGAAGGTTAAGTTCCCGTGTAATCTTTGCACAGATGATCACCTGACTCATTAGTGCCCTCAGATGGAGGAAGCCCACAAGTTGTTGGCACAGGAACAACTTTCTATATTAACTAACCCCTTCCCTCAGGGGCATAATTTGACACAGACTTCTTCATCCACGAACATGTCTGGGGGTAATCAGGGTGCCCCCAAACTTAATGCTAACACTAGAACCACAAACGTGTACATCATGAGATCGGATGCTCATCTTCACACCATGGCTCATGATTATGGAATGCATGAATCTGCTGAGAACGAAAACCCATTGCCTCCTCTTCACATTGAGAAAAAAATGGGAGAAAATATGACTCACATCCCCAAAGGTGTGTTTACGAAAGCTTTTCATAATCCAAATGCAAGGGCTGCCCAGAAACACTCTGTCGTTGAGAATCTGGCACAAACCCCTTGTGTGATGTCTTCACTAGAGGTCCTCAGAGTTTCCCTTCTTAGAGAAAAGCATTATTATACGTCTTATGTGTTGCTGAGCCAACTAACTCAGGATCTATTGTCTTTGACACTTCCAATGTTAAACCTCATTTTCCTTTCCACGTCTCCTTCCAAATAGTATTGGTTTACGCCGTGAAATCATTGACATGGAAAAATTTTTACACAATGGTAGACGAGGGTGCATCTACTTGTGTTATTTCATTGGCATGTTGGAAGACTATTGGTCAACCCGATTTGTCTCCACCTCCTACGTTGTTAATTGTGTTTGACAACCATTCTTTTATATTGCATGGCATAATCCCCTCCTTCCCCATGTAGTTGGAGGGAAAAACTATGTGTGTCGAGGTCGAAGTAGTCGATGCACCTCTCGACTATAACCTTTTGTTGGGTCGAAGTTGGACTTACGCAATGACAATGGTTGTATCCTCCATTTTTTGTGTTTTATGCTTTCCTCATGAGGGTAGGATAGTAATCATTGATCAATTGTCTTTCTCTCATCCTGACCCTTCATCGAGGGCATCCACGGTCCCGATGATCAATAACCCACAACAATGTACCATCAATCTAGGTGTTGGATTTTTTCCATATTTAATGGGAACTTTTGAATTTCCACCACCTTCAAATGTTGTTAAGTTTGTTTCAACTGTCCCTGATCAGCCCAAGGTTGTGATTCTCCAAGTAGCTTCATTTCAAACAAATTATTTCGACAATCCGTGGAATTTACCTTTCCCGTCAGCTTCAATGGAAGGGGTAGGGAATCCTAGCATGGCGATGCCCCTATCAGCAACTGAGGTTGTGTACAACATTGTTTAGCAAACCTCAGCCAACTCTGATCCAACTCCCCCTCAAGAGCTAGATCTTGTTCTAAAGCCTATTTGGGCTTAAGAGTATCTTACCTCTCACGATCCTTTGGACTTGGTATCGCCCTTCGAAAAGGAGATTTTAGAGGCAATGGCTAATCTAGATAGACCTTGGGATGATTTTCATCATAGATCTTACCTTTTACCCAAGCTTAGGAGAGTGGAAGCAGGAGAGTTTACTGCGACCATGAATGGAGATGTCTCTCAACCTGTTAATCCTTTGGCAATACATGGAGTATATGTTGAGGGAAACATGGTGAGTATAGCTGTGATGATTCCAATTGATATCTCCAAGACCATTGGCATCATCAAAAAGATGTTCATCGGAGTGGATTGTTCCCCCGGGGAGATTAAAGAGTATACTGAATTATTTAAGGAATTTCGCAACGTTTTCGACTGGTCTTATGAGGAAATGTCAGGCATTGATCCTTATATCATTGAACATGAAATTCAAACTTATCCCGACACTAATCTAGTTCAACAGAATCTTTACTCGGTTAACCCTCGAAAGGCAGCAACTATTAAAGCTGAGGTAGAAAAATTGATCAAGGATAGTTTAATCTACCCTATTCAATTAACGAAATGGGTGTCAAATCATGTTCTTGTCAACAAAAAGAAAGGTACAATTCGAGTGTGCATGGATTTTCATGATTTGAACAAGGCATGCCCGAAATATAACTTTCCTACCCCGTTCATTGATAAGATTATCGATGAATGTGTGGGTTGTGAAGTCTTTTCCTTTATGGATGGTTTCTCAGGGTACAATCAAATTTAGATCAAACCCAAGGATCAACATAAGATTGCTTATATATGTCCTTGGGGTACCTTTTCAAATAATAAGATGCCTTTTGGCCTTAAAAGTGTTGGAGCTACATTTCAGCAGGCTATGTTGTTCACCTTTCACGATCTCAAACATATAGTCGAGGCATATCTTGATTCTCTCCCGTCACATTCTCACAAGAGGTCAGATCATCCCGCTCACCTTCGACTTATCTTCTAGGGGTGTCACTACTATAGAATTTGTTTGAATCCCAACAAGTGCAGTTTTTGTGTTACGTTAAGATATTTATTAGGCTTTATCATGTCCAACAAAGGGATCATGATAGATCCTCTCAAGGTTGAGGCAATATTTCACTTGCCTCCCCCGTGCACAGTTCCACAACTTTAGAGTCTCCAAGGAAAAGCTAACTTCTTACGACGATTTATTTCCAACTATGCCGAAATAACTAAAGGGTTCATGTGTCTTTTGAAGAAGGGGTCCCATTCTTTTGGGATGAATCATCTCAACACTCTTTCAAAGTGTTGAAAAGTGCCCTAATGTATGCCCCTCTACTCATCCCTCCTAATTATGACAAGGATTTCTTGTTATATTTAGCTGCAAATGAGTCTACCATCAGTATGGTCTTGGTTCAGGAGGATGACATGCTCCAAGAACACGTTATTTACTACCTTAGTCGAGGCTTAGTCGAACCAGAGCTCAACTATACTCATGTTGAGAAGTTGTCTTTGGAAGTTGTCTACGCTGTCTAAAGGTTTCGTCATTATATTCTACTCCATAAAACCACTGTCATGGAAGTCATTAATCCTTTTCAGTATGTTTTGACATGGCGGGTCATCGTAGGGAAGATTAGTCACTGGATCATTATTCTTCAAGAATTTGATTTGGACTTTGTTTCAGCTAAGTCTAAGAAGTATTTGGTTTTTGCAGAGTTAATATCGAAACTTCCAATTGAGAGTAGCATAGATATGCTCGAGGAGTCGTTGATCAATGGCAATCTCTTCCTTATTGCGTCTTCTGACCCTTGGTATGGAGATATTCTTGTGTATCTTCACACTATGAAGTTTCCTCCTTCTTATTCTCATGATGAGCATCGATGGATACTCCATCAAGAATGAAGTTATCTTATCCTTGATGACACTTTGTATCGTCAAGGAATTGACTGCATTCTCCATTGTTTCCTGACTCATGAGGAGGTAGAGCTTGTGCTTAATGATTGCCACACTAGAGCATGTGGCAGTCACTTTTCTGGGATGGATATCACTTATAAAATCCTTCGTGTTGGATACTTATATCCCTTGTTAATCAAAGATTGCATAGAAGCATTCAATAAGTGTCATCTATGTCATATCTTCTCTTGGAAGATATGGGCACACCCTACTCCTATTTTTCATGTTATTGTGGTTGGTCCCTTCACTAAGTGGGGAATTGATTTCACTACATGCCACTCAGTTTCTTCTAGGGGGAATCATTATATAATTGTGGCAGTAGACTACTTCACCAAGTGGGTCAAATCCATGCCAACATTTAGCAACAATGGGGAAACAGAGGCACTCTTGGTTTTCAACCAAATCATTTCTAGGTTCAATATACCGAAGGATATTGTCACTGACCATGGCGATCACTTCCAAAATAATATGATGACAAATTTAACTCCAAATCTAGGGTTTAAAAAATAACATTTGTCACCCTATTATCCACAAGTGAATGGTCAAGTGGAGGCTGTCAACAAGTCTCTTAAGACCATTCTTCAATGGACAATCAATTTGGCCAAGTTGAATTGGCATTTGATGTTGTACTCAACACTGTGGGTATATCGAACTTTTGTCAAGACTGCCACATGATTCTCTCCTTTCCAACTGGTTTATGGGATGGCGACAGTCTTTCCTATCGAGTGTCAGATTCCTTTTCTTAAGTTGGCAGTGGATCTACTTCCTGACACAAATGCGCTTGAATAATGTCTCCTCTCTCTCGAGCGGCTCGATGAACAGCATCGAGATGCAACCTTGGATAACGAGACTTACAAGAGTCACGTCAAGTGTCAGTATGATCATTCAGTTCACCTTAGGTACTTCTCTGAAGGTGATCTTGTTTTGGTCTATGATAAAGATAAAGATCCCTTAGGGGAAGGAAAGTTTAAACATATGTGGTTCGGGTCATTTAGTATAAAAATAGTTTTGGAAAAAGGCTCTTATGGGTTAGTTGACTTTGAAGGAAATGTGTTTCCTGGGCCCATAAATGAGATTTACTTAAAGAAGTATTACGCTTAGGTCGGTCACCTGAGTGTGAATTCTTGTATATAGTATATATATTTTATCTGTAGTATCTTTTTTTTTTATGGATGAATAGTTTATTGTGCCTCTGCATTGTGGAAGATGTCAAGTGAGTCTGAGGTTTATGTTGGGTTTGAGGACAGTACTAGCCGACACACTCAGAGGTTTTCTTCCATAGCTTGGGTAATCTTCATGCCCACTGTTTAGTTGGTATCTTCTGGAGGTGTTTTTCTGGGAGAAGCAACCAATAATGTTTTCGAGTATAGCATTGTAATAAAATTTCTATGTGATGCTTTGTCACTTGGTATTTCTCACCTCTGGGTTCATTTAGATGTTCAATTGGTAGTGTAGCAGTTAAATGGATTCTACCATGTCCAAAATCCCACCTTGCACCGACGATTCTTTAGGGTATGCCTCTTGGAACGTTATTTTGATTATATTACATATATTCATGTTCCTAGACACTCTAATCAATTAACTGATACATTGGAAAATCATGTTTTAGATTAGCATCTTTCACACACATAAATATAAAAGCACACAAATATACACACATGTAAATATAATTGTACAAAATGTATTTACTCCATAAGGAAAAAATATGTATATATATAATATGTCCCAAAATGATGTCACAGTACAAAATGTAGGCCATAAAGCCTAAAAAGTGTCAAATATACACTGTCGGGCTTAAGCCATCAATACATATGGGAGATACAAAAATGGGTGCCCTCGGCATGCATAATGTCCAATGCTAATCTAATCTCTAGGCATATTGTCCCTAGTATAGTACACTATAGAGTTCTCCAGACACCGGAATAACTAGATCCATGCCCTGGGTACTCCCACTAAATGAGTCTACATGAATGGTGGCAGATCCTCGATCTTTGTCATGGGCATGCTATGGGTGAGGGTTGTCATGTTCCTCTCTACCTGCCTTTGTACTCTCTCATCCTCCACTGACGATGGCCCTGCCTCTATTGGGGCTCCTCCTAGTTGTATTTTCTCTCAAGGATGACATCAAGTCTGAGGGAAGTCCACTGGCCACATTGGTCCCACATCTGTACATACCAGGTTTTAATTTAGTACTGTGACATTACCAAAAACATGTTTTATTTTGCATTATAAAATTGAAAAATTAAAAAGTTAAAAATTAAAAATGTTAATACGCACCTATCTTGCCCCGTGCTGCACTAGCGAGCATAGGCATGTCCGAGTCTCTCAAGAAGCTAATACCCACATATGGGTAGTCCTCGATGGAAGGAATCTGGAATTTCCACTAGTTGAAGAACTTGTCATCATATGACTCATGTACCCCTCCTCCTCTGTGACACAACATCAAAGAGACCCATCTACACAGTGCTGGAAAGGAGGCTATGTGTCCCCGCACACCCTCCCTCGGGCTCATGTATAACACTCTTTCAAAGAAGAATGCACATAGTACTGTCATGAATCCAAAGTTTCTCCTTTGTATCAACTTGCACTCTGTCAGCTAAATTTTCATGTACTTGAGCATGTTGGTGCTCCAATCAAATATAATTGGCTGTAGAAACTAAAATGCACAATGCATCTGGGCTCAAGAGACCTATTGTAGAGCAACAGATCCTGTCATCTACTAAATCATGTATAGTACCACTCTCAAACTCATACTCTTGATCTTTTGTATCGACACTTGAGAGCCCAACTTCTCTATGTTGGCCTCACAATACATATCAATATAGTGGGCTATGTTATATGGCCCAAGAGGGAAAGTATCCAAGTTTACCGGTTCACCAATCCTAGAGACACCGGTCAAGAAGTAAATGTCTTCAGTGGTTGTTTCTAGTGATTGGCCTTCTATCATAAAGGCATTTTCATCTAGGTTCCAATACTCTACCAGATGGTTCAGAGGTATTGGTTGAGCTCTCATAAGGGGACAATGTAAAATTTTCCATAATCCACATTGTTTCAGTGTTGCCACCACCTCTGGGTTGTCCTCGACCATTTGGTCAACCTCTTCATGTTCTCTTTCCCTCCAATGCACATATATCTTGATTCATGCAACTTGTGACATCCCCGGCCATCAACCTCTATCGGGTAATGCTACCCAAACAACATTATCTTTACTTGCTAGCTCTGATACCAATTTGTCACCTTCCTGGCCTTAAAACAACAGGCCAGGCAACATTACCTCAGAAACTAACATGCTCGAGCATACACATATATATATGAATATATTTCTAATGCAATTTTAACTAGACATTAACATTTTGTACATACACATATTCTTGTGGAAGCGACAATGACACATACCAATAATTAATGGATGATTTATGTTCTGCTATCACACATCTTAATGCAGAAATAAAAATAAAAGAATACATGCACTAATCATAGACAAACCATAGATGTAACATCATATATAAATACATATCATGTAAATGAACAGAGAAATGGGTACTTATCTTTTAATTGTAGACCACCAACTACGTATAGACCTTCCCCGAACCTCCCAGCCTTAGACCATGTTGCTCATCACACTCAGCAGTGGGTCACCCCCGAGTTGGGACTAAACTCCACTTGGCAAGGGATTTCTAGGCTTGGAAAGGAAAAAATGGAAGTCGCACAGAACAACAGGAAGGATTTTTATCCCAGGATCCACTTACGTCCACAACCCACAGATCCTCATTCCACACATGCCTATTCCACCCCAAGAGGGTACACCTTCACTATTACAAGTCCATCGGCTACTACACCTCCCTTTCTTTGGGCTTCAGTAACAAGTTGGACTGGAAGTCTCAAAGTATTGTAGCTGCTACGGGACTCCCTTCAGAAAAAATCACTTCCCCACCAAACTCTCTCACTTGGGGGAGTTTCTCACAGGCCTGACAACATGCTTCTTCAATTCAGCTCTTAATTCAAACGGAAATAGGGGATGTCAACAAAAGAATTCAACTAACACACAGGTGATGGTAACAACTGAAAAATGGGTAAGGACACAGAATATGGCAGCAATCCAAGCTCAGCCAAGGAACTGTTTTGGCATCAACAACCAACCGCTAATACACAGCACGGGCTCAGGCACAATACAGGTGTGCCAGGCTTCACGGGAAATATGCAAGACAACTCCAGTATCTATAGGTTACAATGGCATGTGCATAAATGGGGATTACGATGAACTTCCAGGGTGAATAACCTTGCGAGAGTGCAGACAAAATGGTGAAGGGTGGTGAGAATCGTGATAATCGTGAGAATCCTCAGAGTCATGAGAGTCATGAGAATGGTGAGGGAACCCCTCAATGGGCTGCCTTTCCCACCTAAAAATTGCATGCGCCCAGGTCGAAACATGTCTCCCTGAAGCTACATGAGGTCCACTTAACACTCGTCCCCTTTCCCAGGAACTTAGGACCACACAGTTAAGTCAAACGTTAGCCTCTAACAAATAATAATATAATATCATTCCTTTAGAGGTAATCCCTCTAGCTTAGCCCTTATTCCTAGACACTTGTCCCCTTCCCTACGTAGTGTATCTTAGTCCCCCATAAGTATTTCTTCGTGGAGGGTCTACACGCAGCGATGTATTTTTTATTAATGATGCAAGTATTTACATATACAAAATCAGTCTCATTGTCCTTAGCATCTGGCTTACCAGTCTAATAAACACATAAGTCTCTCAGCTTATAACCACTCAACTCACCAACCTATAAACATAATTACAATTCAGCAAGGGCTCAGCCTTGGGGTGTTACAATCCCCTCCCCTTATTTTTGCACTATCCTCAGTGCAACTTATTTTAACAACAACAACAAGATTTCCAAAATCTTCAAAAATATGTGGTGTTAGCACTAAGAGCCACCCTTTGACTGCAAGAGGATAAGCCCAGTACCCATCAAAATATTTGTGGATTAAAAGGGTGTGAGTGGGTGAGTTAGCGAGACTTTAAGGAAAGGAAAGACAACGAAGATCACTGCAAATCAGTGATGGGCCATTGGGCTAAGGAGTCATAAACAGTCTACTCAATGAAGGCATTTAAACTCCCTATCAGATAAAGGACTTAAATGGTGGTGGGAAGGAGAAAGGTAGAAAGTGTCTAAATGATAAACCATAAACAAATGGGAAAGATGACAACAGATCCTCTACCGCCTCAGGAATCTAGAAATCAGGGGGTTTACAATGATCCAGACAAGAAGAAAAATGTAGGACATATGTTGAACCATGAAAGATTGGCATGACGGAAACAGATCCTCCATCGCCTTAGGAATCCATAAATCAGAGAGATTACATTCAGAAAGGAACGAGAAACAAAAACATCTGTTGAACCAAGAAAGATGGGCATGACGGAAATAGACCCTCCATCGCCTAAAGAATCCATAAATAAGAGAGATTACATTCAGACGGGAATGAGAAACAAAAACATCTATTGAACCATGAAAGATGGGCATGACAGAAACAGATCCTCCATATCCTCAGGAATCCATAAATCAGAGAGATTACATTCAGACAAGAATAAGAAATAGAAACGTCTTTTAAACCATGAAGATGGGCATGACGGCAACATATCCTCCATCACCTCAAGAATCCATAAATCATAGAAATTACATCCAGACAAGAAAGAGAAACAAAAAATGAAAACTAAGAAGATGGTCTGATATAACAACTTAAAGGAATCTTCATTAACATAACAATTTACAATCCAGGCCCTCAGGCTTACAACAAAAATACAGTCATAACAACTCTCAAATCTTTCCCCTCATCTGGGCCAAAGCTACACCCCTCTTACGAAATCTAAACTGATCTCCTTTATACTCAGATCAGTGCTCGACTCTCATGTGTGTGATCTGATCACCACATTCAAAGTTTTGCATTGGAGTAGTCCTCTATCAGATTGTGTGATTTCTTCTGTCAAACACAAGCTCACATTGACATGGGCTTGCAGGAAAATTTGTCCACAAGGGGACCTCGGGCTGACAGTTCTGTCTCTACAACCAGGACCTCCATGCCTTTCATTTACTGAGTTAGTTGAGGTTTCAACCACCAGTCCTTCTTTCATTAACTTCCTTTTCTCGGGATTGCGACGCGGCTTAATGCTCAGGGGGCGACCATGTGCTTCTCTTGGATAAGATGTTATATGAGCATCTGATTGCGAGGACTCTCAAAGGTGGTTTGGATTTAGACTACTTTTGGGCCCACAATCCATCTCCCTTCACCACATATCTCTTTTGACTTACCATGGTTTCAATTGTTGGACCACTCAAGAAAATTATTGCCCGAGCATGTTGCGTTCCTGCAATGGACTGTGGTCATTGATATCATGATCTTGGATGAGGCTTCATGATCAGTGTCTCAAATCTTCCCCCTCCAAATCAGTGGATCATATATTCCCTTTTCAAATCAACGGTTGAGACCTACTTCGTGATTCAGGTTTCAGACTTTTCAAACCTCAAACCTCCTCTGCCTTCTGCTTCTTTTACCCAGAGCTAAAGATATGACAACGCATGGCCCCCTGAGATCAAAGGCTAGAATATCTTCGTGGCTCCAAGCTCCGAGAAAATGAAAAATAAAACTTACTTTCTTCCATGCGCTTTTACCCGGAGCTATGGATCTGAGGACATGTGGCTCTTGCAAATCAATGGCTCAGATTCACTTCGGACCTTCAGCCACTTCGGCCCTTCGAGTGCTTCAGCCACTTCAAGACTTTGGGACTATACTTCGTGCTACTTCCCTCATATAGATATCAGCAACGTTAGTTTCCCTATGAGTAGTCTTCAATGGAATAAAATGGGCGGCCTTAGTAAGCATGTCCACTACTACCATGATTGCATCATGTTTCTTGCTTGTTCTGGGCAATCCTATGATGAAATTTGTTGTTAAAACTTCCCATTTCCACTTAGGAATGGGTAATGGCTGTAGCAAACCTATTGGGTGTCTTTTCTCATCCTTTACCTTTTGACATTTCAAACACTTGGCAATAAAATCAACCACTTCTTTCTTTGTGCCTGGCCAATAATATTGGCTTTTGACTGCTGAAAATTGTTTCTGATATCCCGGGTGTACCGCATAAGGTACATTGTGCATTTGTTTTAAAATCCCACTCCTCAATTCAGAAGAATTGGGTACATAAACTATGTTTCTGTATAAGAGGATTCAATCAATTCTCAATTCGTAATCCTCAACTTTCTGCTTCATTTTACCTTGCTGCAATTTTGTTACCAATTCCATGTACTGCAAATCTGATTTTGCAACCTCCACAATTTTGTCTTTCAAATCTGATTGGCACATGCTAATGGTTGTAGCATGCAACTCATGCACTCTTCTGCTGAGTGCATCAACCACTTTGTTATGTTTCCCCTTGATATGCTTTATATCAAAGTCATATTCGCTGAGAAACTATAACCATCTTCTTTGCCTGGAATTTAGAGTTGGTTGATCAAATAAATATTTTAGACCATTATGGTCTATCCTAAGCTCAAACCTCTTTCCCATGAGGTAGTGCCTCCACTTCTTCAAAGCGTGCACTATGGCTACCAACTCCAAATCACGAGTGGCATAGAGCCTTTCATGCTCCTTCAACTTCCTTGATTTATAACATACAACAAACCCATTTTGATTGGAGAATCCACCCAGTCCTTCTTTACATGCATATGTGCATACAATGAAGTATTCATTTGGATCTGCAATCCTTGGAATTGGAGCACTGGTTAACAACTGCTACAATTGTTGGAAGCTTCTTTCACATTATTTTTTCCATTGAAATTTTTTCCCCTTCCTTTGCAAGGAAGTGATGGGGTGAGCTATTCTCGAAAACCCTGCAATGAACCTTTTGTAGTAGCCAGATAGACCCATAAAGGATATGAATTTTGTCACATTATTTGGCACTGACCATTCTCTAATGGCTTCTATATTCTCAGGATCCACTACTATCCCATCCTTTGAAATGATATGCCCTAAGTAGTGAATTTTGTTTCGATAAAATGAGCACTTGCTCAATTTGGCATACAGCTAATGCTCCCTTAGAAATTGCAACACCATCCTCAAATGATTATCATGCTCTTCTTCTGACTTGGAATATACAAGGATGTCATCCAAAAAGACAATGACAAACTTGTCTAAATATTCTCAGAAAACACCATTCATTAAGCACATGAAAACAACTGGTGCATTTGACAACCCAAATGGAACCACTGCGAACTCATAACAACCATACCGTGTTCTGAAGGAAGTCTTTCTAATGTCTTCCTCTTTAATCCTTACCTAATGGTACCCTAACCTGAGATTTATCTTTGAAAATATTCTAGCCTCCTTCAACTGATCGAAGAGATCATCAATCTTTGGCAGAGGATGCTTGTTCTTTATAGTCACTTTATTCAACTATATGAAATCAATGCACAATCTTAATGTCCCATCTTTCTTCTTTACAAACAAGACTGGGGCACCCCAAGGTGACACATTTGGGCATATATACCCCTTCTTCAGAATCTCTTCAAGCTACATTTGCAGTTCCTTTAGCTTTGGTGTGCTCATTCTGTAGGGAGTCTTTGACACTGGAGCTTCTCCAATAATTGCATTTATAGATAAATCAATATGTCTCTTTGGGGGTAGTCCTGGTACCTCCTTGAACACATATTCAAAATCTTTCAGGATTGCATGATCCTCCAGATTTGGCACCTTATCCTTAGATGCTTCCTCCATATGGGATGTAAATATTTGACAACCCCTCATGTAACACTTCTTCAGTTGCATTGTTGAGATTTCTCTAACACCAACTACCCTGGGAATTCCTTGGACTGCTCTCTGATTTCCTTCCTCATCCAAGCAAGTGAATGCCTTGTTATAGTAGTCTAAAATGGCATGGTGTTGGTCCAACCAATCCATACCAATTAGGCAATCATATGATCCCAAAGGAAAGATGTTCAAATATTTCTTGGTACTCAGTCCATTCATGCCCACTAGACATGATTTAACCAACTCAACAACTTTCCTCTTGGCTCCTATAGCTAGCTATATCAGCTAATATTTCTCATTCTTTCTTCTTGGAAAACATAATATTTCCACAACTTTAGGATCTATGTAACTATGACTAGCTTCTGAGTCTATTAAAATAGTAAAGGCATGGTTATTGATCATACCTTCAACTTCAATCATGTGTGATTGAAACTCAGCTTGCTTGTTGTCCAGGGATGCATAGATTCTTGGTACTCTTCTGCCCATGTCCTCCATTGTTTCAGCATGTTGAACATTGTGAACAGCTCTCACCTTGTCCTTTCTATGAGGACAATCTCTATACCTATGATATCCTTTTCAACCCCAACATTCCATAGGTTTCGGCCTTGGCCTTTTCCCACCTACTTCAGCCATCCTAGGCTCTCTCAAAATTGCTTGTCCTTGAGGGATATTCCTAAAAAATGGTGGTTTGTTTCCCTTTTGCCTATGCTCCCTCTTAAACTTCTTCTTGTCTTCCCAAGATTTTTGGAAAGTAGGATTTTCTTTTTGTTGATCATATAATCATTTTTCTCTCCTTATAGTTTCTTCCATAGTTTTAGGATCATCATACTGGATCTTGTCACTGATGGAAGATGGAAGCCCACTCAAATACCTTTGAATCTTAATTGTCTCATCCTTGATGAAGGGGACATACTTCAAAAACTCCAAGAATCTTCTTTCATACTCATCAATGGACATACTTCCTAGCCTGAGTTCCAAGAACTCTTTCATTTTCTTGTCATAATACCTCTTAGTTAAGTAATTCTTTTCAAAATGTCTCTTGAATTCCCTACATGTAACATTCTTCTCTCTGACATCTTGTACTTTCACAAGTTGATCCCACCATATGGATGCCTTTCCTTTAACTTGGTTGATGTCAATTCTTCCCTCTGCATGAGAATAAAAGTTATGCAGTTGGAAATATTTCCTCATGCCCAGCAGCCATGCCTCAACATCTTCATCTTTCTTCTGCTCTCCATCAAAAGTAGGAGGCTTGATTTTATTCATTTAACCCTTCAGTTCATCCACTTCAGATCTCCTATGCTTTCTGGAAGGAGATGGACTTGAATTGTTGTGTGGCCTCCTTTTGGAATGCCTTCGGGAGTGCTGGCAATGTCTGCTACCACTTCTTCCTCTTCTTTCCTCATCAAGGGTCCCATGATTCTCTGATTTGCTAGAGCCACTCTCCTTATCCAATTTCTTTTCGATTCTTTCCAAGCTTTGCATCAGCTTCATATTGAAGTCTCCTTGTTGCTCATTGTCTCTCATAAGCCTTTTGTTATATTCCTGGTGCATTTGGACATCTTTTTGCAAATTCTTAATGATTTTCATCATGTTCACTTCCTTATCTATTTCTTCTCCATGCCCATTGGAATTTGTTCCTTCAATTTCCAAATGGATATCCACTCCTCTAACTTCATCCTCTGAACTGTAAGAATCATATGCCTCCTCCATTTCTCTGTACTATGCAACAACTTGGTTCGGCTCTTTCAATTGTTAACTCTACAAAAATGTGCAGTCAACCGAATTTTTGGTAGGCTATCAGTCTTTAATAATTTTCCATAGGAACTTAAATAATCTGATTCAACAAAAAGAATATCAGACTCCATTATTGATGGCTCTGCATCGATCAAGAATACCCATGATTCTATCTCTAAACCTCGTTATGTTCTGCAACAATTCACCATTCGGTGCTAGCCCCTCTTCTTCAGCCCTTGGTTCACATGTGACCATGGCTGTGACCCAGTGCTAACGATTTGGGTGCTTATCCAAAGTGTTGAAACTTCGAGCTCTGGAGCTTCAGAGGTTTCCCTTTTCCGCATGTCACAACGTCACAGAACAACGAACTATAGAATGTGCAAAGAATGGTGGATCTACGGTCCACATTCCTTGCTCTGATCTATGGTGGATAGGAGCTTTGGAATTCGAGATTCAGCGGTATCCAAGGCACTCCCCAACAAATCTCTCGGAGTGCCAAATTGGAAAACTCGTGAGCTAGGGTGGATCAACGGTCCACGATGACTCTGATGCTTCGGCCTTCAGGAGTTCTCAACCCACACGACCCCACTTTTCCTCGAAGTGGCTATCCTCCGCAGGTTCTTAAATCACTAACATGTGGCACACATCCCATGTGTCTACATCATCCTTGGTGATGTCAGCACGACCACATCACTTCAGGACTTTAGGAATTCAGAATATTTTACCTTAGCATTCCTCAAATCTCCCGAACTCTGAATTTCTGATCTACTTTACCTTTCGAGGTCCACATGGTACAACTGTCAACAATTAAGTTGGTGTCATGTGGCCCCACATGTCATATTTCTTTTGGTCTAACAGGGTCATCAAAGTTCCATTCTGATTGACATGTGGTAGGACTAAGGAAGTCTGCATCACCCTGGGTGACGTCATCATGTCGTGTCACTTCAGGACTTTGGGATTCGGGACTTTGGAAGGATTCACCTTAGCACACCTAGTTTCTCCTGAAGTGTTGAGCCCCTGAATATGTTGATTTGTAGTCACGGCTTACCCCTTTCTCTTGGCTTGATATATGGCTCTGATCTGACTTCAACCAATCCAACAGTCCAACACTTCTTCCCGGATCTACGGTGTAGATCCTCTCCGGAACTTCAGAACTTCGGGCTTCGACAACTTTTCTTATAACACATAATTTTTATGAAGTCGCAAAGTTCGAAGGACTTAGGGGTTTAAATTTTATACACCTTCTCTAGATATGACAATTGTGAAGGGTCTTCCTTCTCCCGAATAGATCCTACATCCCAATTTCAACCTCGCAGCTCAACACAACGGTTGTTGCAACTCCTTTATCTGTTTCCATTCCATAAACTGTTATACCTTCTAAGCTTCACAACATAGCCAAGTTATTCTCTTGGCACCCAGGGACATTCTGAACCTCGAGTTTTGTCCCTTTCGACAAAAGTTCACTCTGAAATATTTTCTCATTAACCACTAACATGACCTATCCAGGCTCAGTGTCAAAACCATGGCCCTGATACCAATTTGTGATGTCCCCAGCCATCAACCTCTGTCGGGTAACGCTACCGAAACAACCTTATCTTTACTTGCTAGATATGATACCAATTTGTAACCTTCTTGGTATTAAACTGATAGTCCAGGCAACATTACCTCAGAAACTAACATGCTCGAGCATACACACACAAACACACACACACATATATATATGAATATATTTCTAATGCAATTTTAACTAGACATTAACATTTTGTACATACACATATTATTGCGGAAGCGACAATGACACATACCAATAATTAACAGATGATTTGTGTTCTGCTATCACATAGCTTAATGCATAAATAACAGTAAAAGCATACATGCAGTAATCACAGACAAACCATAGATGTAACAACATATATAAATACATAGCATGTAAATTAACAAAGAAATGGGTACTTATATTTTAATTGCAGACCACCAACTGCGTGCAGACCTTCCATAAACATCCCATCCTTAGACCACATTTCTCATCACGCTCAGCAGTGAGTCACCCCCGAGCTGGGACTAAACTCCATTGGGCAAGGGATTTCTAGACTTGGCAAGGACAACAGTGAAGTTGCACAGAACAACAGGAAGGATTTTCATCCCAGGATCCACTTATGCCCACAACCCATAGACCCTCATTCCCCACATGCTTGTTCCACCCCAGGAGGGTACACCTTCACTATTACAAGTCCATCATACACTACACCTCCCTTTCCTTGGGCTTCAGCAATAGGCTAGACCAGAAGTGTCAGATTATTGTAGTTGCTACAAGACTCCCTCCAGGAGAACTCAATTCCTTAGAAAACTCTCTTACTTGGGCGAGTTGCTCAAATGCCTGACAACCTGGTTCTTCAATTCAACTCTTAAGTCAAACGGACACAGGTGATGTCAACAACAGAATTCAGCTAATGCACAGGTGATGGTAACAACTAAAAAATGGCTAAGGACAAAAAATATGGTAGCAATCCAAGCTCAACCAAGGAACTGCGTTGGTAGCAACATCCAACCGCTAAGACACAACACAGGTTCAAGCACAACACAGGTGCATTGGGCTTCACAAGAAATATGTAGGACAACTCCAATATCTACAGGTTACAATGGCGCGTGCATCAGTGGGGAGTACGGTGGACTTCCAGGGTGGCTAACCTCACGAGAGTGTAGACAAAATGGTGAAGGGTGGCAAGAATCATGAGAATCGTGAGAATCCTCAAAGTCGTGAGAATGGTGAGGGAACCCCCCAATGGGCTAACTTGTGTTAAGAACCAAATATCAATATAGCATAGAAAAACCTCAGAATAAGTACTCAACGCCTTGAAAAAGAGATAATTTTAGATAATAAGCCTCTTCGAGGGGG
>JZKD02S1644121.1:124476-140247 GCA_000966675.3 Picea glauca
GGATCTTCTATCATTTCATCAACCTCCATGCCTTTGGGACTCGCTTCAACTTCAGGTAATTCTTGTCCTCCTATTTGGGATTCTCTTGTTATTTTAATAGAGGTATGAATAGTGCATGTTGTTTCAATTGTCTTAATGGTAGGGTATTTATCTCCACCATCATTTGAATTTCTGGTGAAAGACCTTCTCTATTCTTGACCACTATTTTGGGGTTTGTTTGTTTTTTGCCCAGGGTGCTCTTCTGTGACACATTAGGTGTACCTGGGTTTTTTCCTGTCACTTCTCAACCCCATCTCTTATAGTATTCATTGATGTTGACCAAAGCCTCAATATCATCTAGGGTGATTTCAAGAGATTCTTTAGGAGGATTTTGGTTATCTCCCCTTCCTTGTAATTGCACAGACTTATTAAAAGATTAGCCATATCCAATTGAAAACATGTGTGTCAAAAACAAATCCTTAGGGTCAAAACCTTGAATTGCATGAACTTCTTTTAAACCAAACTAGTCAAATTGATTTGTATATTCATTTAAATGAGAATTTTTCTTCATAGACATATTTTTGTATTTCTACGGCAATGAGATAAATTTATTTTTTATTTTCTTGTTGAATAAATGCACCCAGTATTTGTACTATTTGCATACTTCAATGATGAAAAGTCTATCAGAAACATAAAATAGCAATAGAGAGGGTTTTCCCTTAAATCCATAAAGTCTAATAAAATTGAAGTCTTCCATGGCTTCAAAAAATCCTTTCTTTGACAGAAAGGATGCATCTTCTAGCGATAGTCTAGATGTGGCAGGACTATGAGTCATCTTCTTAAAAGAGGAAAAATAACCATTTTTCACTTCATAGAAATTGTATGGGTCTTTGTGCCTCCATAACACTAGATACTAGAATCAAACTAGATCCTTCTTGAAGTCAACATTCTTAGCTCTGGGAAATTCCTCAAATACATGACAATAAACTATAACATAAACTAGATAGGAATTCATGTAGAATTTCTTGGTATTACTAAGGCTTCCCAACTAAAATGAAATATCATTTGAAATAATCTAGGCCAATAGAATTACTGCATTTTCGTGAATTGAATGGTAGAAAATATATACAATATACTTGGGCACTGAAGTCGTGGACTCCTGTCCAATTATTCTGGAAAATAGCCAGGTGAATTCTTTATATGGGTATTTTAAAGAGCATACCTCAACCTGTGTAGTACTGGTGTCACTAGTTGGACTCATAAGGAAACTTTCAAGCAACTCCATTCCCCCACTATGATATTTAAGAAAATCGTGAGCTTCAACATTTTTGAATATCAGAGTAAGGTTAGGAAGTCTCAACATCTTTTTGAACACTGAAGTGGCCAAAGAGATCGATGGTTTTCCTTGTATCTGGATAATTCTTCTCTCAATATCAAATTTGTCATCGCACCAGAGGATCCGCTCTTTGAAATTAGCTACTTATGGCACACATGCAACCAATGCAATACCTGAGGTCCAAACCTTGTTTAACTTATTTTCTTTGGATGGGAGAGATGAGTACCACTTGTAGTCTTGTGACCACTAAAATCGATGATCTTCTCATCCCAATGTGTTGACAATTTCACCACAATATAATTTTTTCCTTTTACTAGAAATGTCTTACAAAGACTGTATTTTATAAATAGGTGGCACTTTTGTCAATGTAATATTTTTACAACACAACTTTTAATTTCTTATTTAATTTTACCACACATTTCCTTGATTACCAAATGTTGTATCTCTTAATTTGATCTAGATTTATAAATGGAACAAAATGAAATATAGATTCATAACAAAAAAATAGAGATATAGTGAAACTGGACTTCTATTAATAAATGGAATGTGTTGAACTGTAAAAATGTTGGTCTAGATTATTTTTGGAACAAAATGAAAGAAGATATATTACAATGAAATACTCATGAAAATTGCCAGAAACAGAGAAATACAACAATACATGATTTCTATTAATGAAATAATTGTAAAGAGACTATAAAAATACATAGTGCAAGACTCGCTAGAATGGTGGCAGCTTTATCTCTAAGAAGAGATGTGACAGCTACACTCATTCACAAGAAGATGATTACAATGAGGCTTTGAAGGACTTTTTAATGATAAACATGAATGCCAAAACCCTAGACATCCAAAAACATAACCCTAGGAGATGAAACACCAAAAGTCATGTGGGCCCCGTTGGGGTAAGTTAGTACATTAACTTCCCAGGGTCATAACTTTTGCATACGATATATGTTTAAGGTGCGTGACAGCTCGTTTGAAAGATATTTTCAAGAACTATGTATTATTCCATCAAAATCTGACTCTGTCTACAATTTGACTATGTAAATCCAAGCAAACATTGTTTAGAGCCCCAAAATGGCCCTAGAAGTACAGAAATATGCACTGACATGAAAACTACCAAAATAAGCCAGTTGGAATAGGTGGGAGGCCACCAATATCCACCTGGATGTCGTGTAGGGATTTAAGGCAGCCTATAAGTGTAGGACCCACAATTACAAAGAAATTGCCCCATTACAAAGAAACATGTTGAATTGAAAATTGTCCAGATGAGCCAGTTGGAATATGGAACAAGTGGGTGGCCACCAATATCCACCTGGATCAATCCTCCCACCTTAGGAAGCAATGGTCTCCATTGTTTTGAGTTCCCGGGGAAGAACATAAAGCATTTTATGAATCTGAATCTTGGTGAGTTGTGTGCCTTGTTGGAGAAGTTGTGCTTCTTGGTCCATGGAAGGCTATCAAAAACTTGTTGTTGGTAGGGTTGAATCTGTTCCACCAACCTGTTGTCTCTGGGTTTGATGGGGCATTGTGTAGGCACCATTTTAGGTGAAGAAAAAATATCTTCTTTCTCTTCGAAAAACTGTTTTTGCTGGATAGAAGGTGTTGAGGATGTAGTGGTTGTAGTGGCCTTCTGTGCATCCTTTGAACAAAATATGAAGAGGATGAATTTTGCAGTATGAGAGATTACCTTGTGGCACTGTTTTGGTGGAACAATAGTCGAAACTACCTCTGGTATCCTACAGAGTTGACCTCTTAGAGTACTAATGACACTACAGGGTCTAGACTCATAAACAACATGATGTTTCCACATATATGGTTGGACCAAATAAACATCACATACATCAAGAGGGGTAACATCACACACTACCTCATCCTTGAAGGGATGGATTCCATAGGACAGGCGACACTGTTGGATGACACGGAGATCTCGTCCCTGGTGAAGCCACCCGATGTTGTATGGCTGTGAGTGTGGTGTTGTCGACAACCCCAACTCTTTGATGACCTTAGTTGATATGAGGTTCTTCTGGATGTCGTTATCAACAATGAAATGAAACGGGGTCCCCTTCACCCACATTTTTGAATGGAATAGGCGCTCCCCATCTTCAGGATCTATTAGTTCTTCTAGTTGAATTTTTGTGTTCACGACAGTAGCAGTGGGGTCTGCGTCAATGATCTGTCTATTTTCAATATTTTCTGGATCAGATTCTGAATCAAGGTTTGTCTCTGTGTCTTTGACCTTGGCCACTAATGATTGTTTCGAGCAACATTCATCGGTGTTGTGCTAGGGGATTTTGTGGAAGTCACACCACTTCCCAGTGTCATTCTTCATCTTTCCTTTACCCTTATTGTCCTGTGTCTTGGACTAGTTGTCTAGAGGTTGTTGGTTAGGGTCGTGTTTACCATGCTTTGGTTGTTGCATATTTGCAGACCTGGATTCCCGTTTGTTATGATGCCTAAATTTTTGATCGATTTTGACAGCATGTCAATAGGAAGCTCCCAATGATGAGATGTTTAGGAAATCCATTTTGGTTTGGATGTACCTATGCAGATCCCCACGGTATTTCAGAACTAGATGTCACTCAATGTCTTTGATACCCAGCTTGGTGCACAAGGTATGGAAAGTATTTGTGAACTCTGACACTGTTTATCTCTTCTCTTGCCACAGTGTGCTCCATCTCATGTACTGGTATTCATAGTTATCAACAGGGTAGTACTCTTCCTTGACTGCAACCAAAAACAAATCCCAAGTGGGCTCAACCCCATATATTCCATATTCCTCTGTGGAACTTTGCTCTCAGTAAGTTTCCCACCAATGTTTGAAATGGGGGAGAGCCTTGAGGAGTGAGAAGGTGATTTTTTCCCCGTCGAAATAATTTTAAACAGAGAAATAACCTTCTAATAGATTTAACTATTTTTCTAGGGCATTCACATTTGTCTGACCTTCAAATATGGGAATATCAATATTAACTTGTACCTTGAAGGGAGAGGTTCCTCCAAAATGGTTGTTTGATGAAGATGTGCATGTTTCTATCGACAGGCATTGAAGGATGTGTAATATTCTAGATATAAAATAGTATGCAGAATAGAAATAGTTAGCTAGAAATGGCAGATAAACAATGATTTAACCATAACAACACCACAACAATACCAAAATAATACCGGAATAACACCAGAAAGAGAACTTTGATTATTGATAGAAATTTTCACTTTCCTCTTCGAGGGGGAAACCTCCAGCAGTGCAAATCTCTATTACAATAATATCCAATAAAAAACTTATCATACCCTCTATTCCTATTTATACTAAATTTGTCTATCCAAAAGAACAATTTAGAGGAAGATTTTGGTAGAAGCGGAAGCTTCTATTAAGTATTCTTACATTTGACTTATTCCTCCTTATTGCTAGGCTTTATTAATATTGAACTTTATTACATGGAAATATATTATTCTACCCACTTGAGGGGTTAGGTAGGTTAGGTACCTAACATGCCCTCCCCCTTAGAATCAGCCTTCTCCTCAGGCTTGAGATGAGGAAATTGTTGCAATATGTTAGCAAGCTCCCAGGTGGCATCTGCTGGAGTTGTATCTTTCCACTGAACTAACACTTCCTTGATGGTACACTAACAAAGACGACGCTTTCACTGGTCCAAAATTTCTTGTGGATACAACCAGATGGATCCTTCTTCATCCAACTTGGGAAGGTTGGTTTGAGTTTGGCACTTAGCTCCAATCACCTTCTTTAAGAAAGAGACATGAAAAAAAATATGGAGCTTAGAATAATTGGGTAAAGATAACTAATAGGCCACCTGTCCAATGCGCTTGAGAACTGTATAAGGACCATAAAATATGGGTCCCATTTTCTGACAATGTTCGGCCTTGAGTGAAGTTTGCTTATAAGGTTGCAGCCGAAGAAATACCTGGTCATCTTCAGCAAATTTTCATTCTGAGCGACTTTGATTGGCTTGTTGCTTCATGAGATTTTGAGCCATGAACAAATTATCTTTGAGGGTACAGAGAATAGCCTCATGATATGTAAGTGTTTGGTCAACCACATGGCCCTTCGATACACCTGGCATGTAGGAGAGAACTGAAGGTGTCTTTTGGCCATATACTTCTTCAAAAGGAGTCATGCGAGTAGTTGTATGGTAAGAAGTGTTCTACCACCGTTGAACTAGTGGTAGCCATTGAGCCCATTGATTTTTCCTTTCAGAGGAAAAACACCTCAAATAAGTCTCCAAATACTTATTTACGAATTCAGTTTGACCATCACTCTGGGGATGATAGGCTGTGCTGAGATGCAATTGAGTGCTCTGGAGTCTGAATAGTTCTTGCCAAAAATTGCTAGTGAAATTTGGATCTCAATCAGAAACAATAGAATGAGGCATGCCATGAAGCTTGAAGAGATGATCCATGAAAATTTGAGCCACAGTTGATGCGGTAAATGGGTGTTGAAGAGCACGGAAAGGAGCATACTTGGAAAGACGATCCACAAGAACCATGATGACAAACTTATTTCCTGATTTAGGTAATTCCACAATAAAATCCATAGAGATGTCCCTCCAAATAGTGGGTGGAATCGGAAGCAGTTGGAGTGTACCAGAAGGTTTGATGGTTTCTCCTTTGTTGCGTTGTCAAACATCACATTCTTCTACAAAATTGCGAATGTCCTTTTTCATACGATCCCAAAAAAAAGAACATTTGACCCGGTCATAGGTTTTGGTAAACCCTGGATGCCCAGCTATGGGAGTAGCATGAAGCACAAAAAGCACCGTGGATTTAAGTTGTGATTGTTTACTTAAATATAAACAGCCTTTGTAGTGAAGTTCATCATTATGCCAAGAGTACCCTAGGGAAACTTGAGAGTTGGATTTTAATTGTTGGATCATATGTGATATTTTAGGATCATGTAGCCATTCTTGGCACACAACTTGGAGCCAATATGGTATAATGAAGGAGACGGAAAAAAGGGACCCTTCATCTTCATATTTTCGAGAAAGAGCATCAACGACCACATTTTCTTTGCCTTTATTGTAAATGATATCATAATTATAACCAAAGAGCTTAGTTACCCATTTTTGTTGCTCTGGGGAGGAAGGTCATTGCTCCAGAAAATACTTGAGGCTTTGATGATATGTCTTAATTTGGAAGCATTGCCCCAGGAGATAAGGGCGTCAGGGATCCACTTCATACAGAATAGCCAACATTTCCTTTTCATAGATTGATTGGCCCAAATGGCATTCAGAGAATTGTTTTCTAGTAAAGGCCAAAGGTCTACCTTCTTACATAAGGACAGCTCAAATTCCTTTGCCTAAGGCATCACATTTGAGGACAAATGTTTTTGTGAAATCAGGAAGGGCCAAGACCAGAGTAGTACACATAGCTTCCTTCAAAGCTTGAAAAGTCTAATCCACTGCGAGAGTCCAAGTGAAACAATTATTTTAAAGGAGAGTAGTGAGAGAGGCCGCAATCTTCCCATAATTCCAAAAAAAGTTTTGATAATATCCAGTTAAACCCAAAAAACCACGCAAGCTTTTGATAGTATTGGGGCGAGTCCAATTCTGCATTGCTTCAATCTTTTTAGGATCCACCCGAACACCAGCCTTTCGAAAAATATGACCCAAGTAATCTACTTATGAGGCTTCAAAGGAGAATTTAGATCATTTGAGGAAAATTTGGTGCTACGAGAGTAGATGGAGAATTTGATCCACATGGAAAAGATGAGATTGCCAAGTTTTACTATAGATGAGAATATCGTCAAAGAAAACTAAGACAAACTGACAGAGAAAAGGATGAAAGACATGATTCATGAGGTTTTGGAAGGTGGAGGGGGCATTACATAGGCCAAAGGGAATGACCAAAAACTCATAGTGAGCCTCGTGAGTTCAAAAGGCAATCTTGGGAATGTCATCTTCTTGCATACATATCTAGTGGTAGCTAGAATGCAGATCAAGTTTAGTGAAGTATTGAGCACCACTCAACTCATCCAAGATATCATCAATGACATGAATGGGGAACTTGTCCTTGATGGTGAGCTTATTGAGGAAATGAAAGTCAGGACACATGTGCCAAGTACCTTCTTTCTTAAGTACCATGACCGCAGGTAAAAGAATAAGGGTTGGTACTGGGGAGGATAACACCCGCTTGGAGCAATTCCTGCACTATTTTCTCAAGGGGTGACGATAAGGGCGAACATTGGGAGGAAGACTGCCAGGAACAAGGGGAATGGAATGATCATGAACAACACGAGAAGGAGGAAGTCCTTGAGGGGTGGAAAAAATAGCTTGATGTGTGGAAAGGATAGCTTGGAGGCCAGGATGAACAGAGGGTGTCTCAACGACTTGAATAGAATGGAGTTGAGAAATGATACCAGAGTGGCCTTTCTTGAAGAGATTTTCCATATGATGGGAACTAATGATCTCAAGAGAACCAACTATGAGACCTTGGAATTGATACCTTTGTCCTTTCTGTTGGAATTTCATGGTTAATTCTTTAAAATCCATAAGAATGGGACCCAAAGTGTGTAACCATTCAACACCTAACACAATGTCACAACCTCTTGTGTCAATGGAAAACATCTGAGATTTCAGTTGGTAATGTCCAATTTGAAGACGGACATTTTCACAATGCCCACCACATTTCATGGACCCACCATTGGTTATCATGATTTGAAAATTATTGACAGCACGAACATATCAATTGGTTTCATGGGCAATGCGACGATGAATAAAATTGTGGGTGCTACCACTGTCAATGAGGATGATGACCTTCCTGTGCTTAATGTATCCAATGATATTGAGCATTTGTGGGGCCGAGAAACCAGTGAGGGCATGCAAAAAAATAAGTGGGTCAACTTTAGGTGGGTCAGCAGGATCCTGGGTGGCATCGGGAAGGGAGGGTTCTTCAACAAGGGGAACTGTCACATCCTCTTCAGGAACATCTTCGGAAATGGCCATAAATAGTTTTTGTTCCTTACACTTGTGCCTCGGAAAATATTTTTCATCACAATTATAGCAAATACCCTTCAGTTGGCGTTCATCCATTTCATCCCTAGTTATTTTTTGGACCTTGAGGGGAGTGATAGGGGGGTTACGATTAGTGGATCGAGGGCGAGGAACAAAAGGGGGTTCTTTGTTCTGGGAAAAAAAAAATTGGGCCTATTTATCACGTTGAGTAGCTTCCAACCAAGTTGGAGGGTGGGCCATGAGAACCTGGGATCAGATTTCATCCTTGAGACCAGTGATAAAGAATTCACAGAGGAATGCATATGCCATACCCTTTGCTCGAAAGGAAAAATGCTCAAAAGCAGTGATGAAGTCTTCCACTATTCCTAACTATTTCAACTTGGTCAAATGACTGATATAGTGGGTAGTAGTATCAAAGAGGGCATAGAGCTCAGCACCAAACTGGGTCCATGCAATATACCCCTGACGTGAATTTTTTCACCATTTCCACCATTGCCAGTGTTCAGGATATATATAGAGGATAGCATAGCAAAGTTTGGCCAACTCATCAGTAATACCATGCAGAGAAAAATATTGTTCCAATTAAGTGACCCAACCCGTAGGATTGGAGCCATCAAATTTATTGACCTCTACACGGGGAAGACGGGGTTCATGATGAAAGGATTTGGGTTGAAAATGTGGAGACTGAGAGGAATTAGCAGCATCGGGATGATCTGATGAGGAAGGACCCATAGGGAGGTTCAACAATTGATTGACAGTAGACTGGAGGGAGGTAAATCGGGTGGTAAGGCTGGCTTCCATGTTGTGAAATTGGTGATCTAATTTATCAATGTGGGAATGGGTAGAATCCATCTGAGATGTGATATGTTCGATGGAGACATGGGCTTGATTGATGGAAGCGTGGATTTCTTGGTTGCGAGTGGTGGCCATTTGAAGAGGGGAAGTGTGGGTAAGGAAAAATAACAATGGGTGGGTGGGACCACGAAAAAAAGGACTTAGAAGTGATAGGTACCACGACGATCAATGCGTGAAGGGAAATATTATGGAATAGGTGAAAAAATAGGGAAATTGGGAAGGGGTCAGGTCCACTGAAACAAAAAGGATTAAAAATGAAGGGTATGACTATGATCAGGGCGAAAAGGGGAATCTAATGGAATAGGTCCCAAATAAGTGTGCCAGCGGGACCACTATACTCTTTTTTTTTTTAAACTCTTGCGGAGTTATACTCTGATGTGAAGAATACTGCAGTGATAAAATTCCCAAATGCTTAACAGGAAGAAATGTGTAGTAATTTCACAATCTGAATGCAGAAGACACAGTCGCGCGGTAATAGATCGTGTATGTTCTTTTTTTTTTTTCGTCCCAAGGGTTATGGTATTCAAGGGTTCTACAGAAAAGGGTTTTCCCTGTGCTATAGCTCTCTGATATACGTGCAGGGTCCAACAATAGTACTCGGCCCAATATCTCAGAGCACCGACTAAGGAGGCTAGATTGTGCCCTTAGTTGTACTACCCGACTATCCAGGTACTAGAGAGTATCTTCCTGAGTTTTGTTCTCAGTGGCACTATAGCAGTCAGGCGGCCGATCGATTTATCTATGGAGGGCTTAAGGAGATCTAGGTCGATCCGTATACAGGTCTTGTCTGATGCGCTACCACTCGAAGGGGTACCAACATGGGTTACAAGGGTGGCCAACATATGTTCTCTTAAGAACCACTTGTATTTCCTACATGTATGAATCCCCGACCATGGGTTTATGCACGTAAGGACATATCTATGTATCTTAAAGACGCTGGAATATGTCTCTACCCTGAAAAATAAAAAATTAACCCACAATTTTCTACCAAGGAAGGTGCTCTGATACCACTTGTAATATTCCAAATATAAAATAGTATGCAGAACAGAAATAGTTAGCTAGAAATGGCAGATAAACAATGATTTAACGAGAACAACACCACAAAAATACCAGAATAATACCAGAAAGAGCACTTTGATTACTGATAGAATGTTCACTTTCCTCTTCGAGGGGGCAACCTCCAACAGAGCAGAGCTCTATTACAATAATATCCAAGACAAAACTTCTCATACCCTCTATTCCTATTTATACTAAATCTATCTATCCAAAAGAACAATCTAGAGGAAGATCCTTCTAGAAGCGGAAGCTTCTATTAGGTCTTCTTACATTTGACTTATTCCTCCTTATTGCTAGGCCTTTTTAATATTGACCTTTGTTACATGGAAATATATTAATTTACCCACTTAAGGGGTTAGGTAGGTTAGGTCCCTAACAGGATGTGTGAAAAATTCTCCATCATTTCGTTCCTCTGTCACGCGATAGCTTGCTCAAGCAACATGTTAATATAATCTTCTTCTCTATCATTTTTATTTTCTGCTGCCTTCAAGGGTTTCTTGGGTGTGCGAGAGTGATTTTCCTCAAGAGAGACAAGATAGAGACCCAACTGGCTATACTCAGACCTCGTCAGGGACATGCGCTAAAAAATGATCAAGAGCAGCCTGCTCTAATACCATTGATCTGGATTATTTTTGAAACGAAATGAAAGAAAAGATATTACAATGAAATACTCATGAAAATTTCCAAAAACAAAGAAATACATCAATACATGATTTCTATTAATGAAAGAATTGTAAAGAGACTATAAAAATACAGAGTCTAAGACTTTCTAGAATGGTGGCAACTTTATCTCTGAGAAGAGATGTGATGGCTACACTCATTCGTAAGAAGATGATTACAATGAGGCTCTAAAGGCCATTTTTATGATAAACATGAATGCCAAAACCCTAGACATCCAAAAACCTAACCCTAGGAGATGAAACGCCAAAATTCGTGTGGGCCCCGTTGGGGTAAGTTAGTACATTAACTTCTCGGGCTCGTAACTTTTGCATACGATCTATTTTTTAGGAACGTGATAGCTCATTGGAAAGGTATTTTCAAGAACTACACATTATGTCGTCAAACTCTGACTCAGACTACAATTTGAAAGTGGAAAGACAAGAAAACACTATTTAGAGCCCCAAAACGGCCCTGGAAGTACAGAAAGATGTACTAACATGAAAAATTCCAAAATAATCTAGTTGGAATAGGTGGGTGGCCACTAATATCCACCTGGATGTTGTGTAGGGACTCGAGATATCCCTGTAAGTGTAGAAACCACAATTACAAAGAAATTTCCCCATTATAGAGAAACGTGATGAACTGAAAATTGTCCAGATGAGCCAGTTGGAATATGGAACAAGTAGGCGGCCACCAATATCCACCTGGATCAAATGCAGAATGAAACAAACTCGCTCGAATGGTGGTAGATTATCTCTGAGAAGAGATGTGACGGATACGTGCATTCACCAAAGAACATAACAATGAGACTGAAAGGCCTTTTTATCATAAAGAAGCAATGAGGAAACCCTAAACATCAAAAAACCTAACCCTAGGATATGAAGTGCCAAAATGATTGTGGGCCCTGATGGGGTTAGTTGGTGTGCCAACTTCCCGAGGTCATAAATTTTACATACGATCTTTGTTTCACACACTCGATAGCCCATTGGAAAGGTCTAGCTAAGAAGTACACATTCTAGTCAACGCATGCATGTCTTTGGCAACTTTTTTAGCATTGTCATGCTCAGAAAATGTTTTTTAAGGCCTCAAAATGGCCTTGGAAGTTTAGGAAGGGACAAATACTTAGCTCAAAATAATTGTCACCAATAGCCTTGGTGATGGTGTAAGGACCATAACAAAGTGGGAGAAGATTTTGATGGCATCCTATAAGTCACTCCTTCTGCAAATGCAACCAAACCTTGTCTCCCACCTGAAACTTGTGTGGCACTCGATGTTGATCGTGGTGTTGTTTGTACTTAGAATTGGATTTCTGAAAAATATCATGGACCTGTTGGTAGATGTGTTGAATCCATTCAATAAACTTGGTGGATTTGCTGGCCTCAGATTGAACATGGGAATATTTTTCCTATGTGATCACAAGGGGCAGTGCAACATCAATGGGACCCAATGGTTGAAATCCAAACCCCACCTGAAAGGGGTTGTGCTCGGTCGAGCTATGGAGAGCTCTATTATAGTTATGTTGAACATAGGGGATACTCTCATCCCATGTGTGTGGATGATTGGAGTTGTACATGCGCAAGATATGGGCGATCATCTTGTTGACGACCTTTGTCTGGCCATTAGTTTGGGGGTCGAACGCAGTGGATTTGGTGAGTTTCATGTCCAACAGTGGCCAGAGGGTAGAACAAAATGTGCTTAGGAAACTGTTGTCCCGATACGAGATGATGTTTTTCGATATCCCAAAATGCATCCACACCCGTTCGAAGAATATTTTGGCAATGGCCTCCGTTGTGATACTCTTCTTTCAGAATGTTAGAATGGCCATCTTAGAAAATTGATCAACCACCACAAAAAGACAGTAATTTCCCTTCTTGGTTGAAGGAAGGCTAAAAATGTACTCCATTAAGGTGGATTCCTAGGGCCTATCAGAAGTAGGGAGAGGGGTGTACAAGCCTTGCTTCTTAATGGTTGGTTTGGAAATAGTGTAGGTAGTGCAAGACCGAATGTACTTGTCGACTTCCTGTCGAAGTTTTGACCAATAGAAATACTTCTGTAGCATTGCCACTATCTTTTCCACACCAAAGTGTCCTACCATCCGAATGTAGTGAGATTCCCAAATAAGCTTTGCTTGCTCGCTTGAGGGAACGCAGAGATGGCAAAGATGACATAACAGTCCATCCTGAAGATGAAATTTAGTGACGGGTGTTCCTACGCCCAACATCTGGTAAGTGGTAGCGAAGTCAGAATCTCTCTTGTAGAGTTGGGGCCACCCCGAGGCCTCATGTCCACAAGAGTGGAGCACCATGGTTAATGTTGCAACTAGGGGTTGCCTGAGGAAGTCAGCGATGTGATTAGTTTTCCTTGTCTTATATTTTTTGTTGAAATGAAATTGCTACAAGTATGTGGACCACTTTTGATGGTGGTCATTCTTAAATTTACCTTTTGTTTGCATTAACTACAAAGGCTTGTGATCAGTGTGGATGACTATCTCCTTCCCAAGAATGTAATGCTTCCATTGGAGGCAAGATTGTATGATGGAATACATTTATTTGTCATACATGGGGTACTTATAGATTGCATCTGATAGTGTCTCACTATGATAGCCCACTGGATGACCATGCTGAGTGAGAATTGGGCCCACAGCATAATCAAAAGCATATGTCTCAATCTCAAAGGGTTGTTGCAGATCGGGTAATGAGAGCACTAGTGCTGAGCACAAGTGAGGTTTCATATCATCAAACTGTTTCTATTGAAACTTTCCCCACAAAAAATTTTCTTTTCCAACACCCTTGGTCACTCGGCTGAGGACCCATGAGAGAATCCAAACATGAACATATGATAGAAATTGGTAAGTCCCAAGAAACTCTGAATCTTGGTTAGTGTGGTCGAGGTTGGCCAAGCATGAATGACTTGGATCTTTCCTGGATCTACATGCACACCATGCTCATCAACAATGTAGCCTACATATTGGACCATGTTGATGTGGAAGTATCATCTTTCCAAGATATCATATAGCTTGTGTTGCCACAGAGTGTGAAGGACATGTTGAATATGCTACAAGTGTTCTACCCAAATATTGTTGAAGATGAGGATATCATCCAGATATACCACCACAAATTAATTGGTGAAAGGCCGCAAGATATCATCCATCAACCTAATGAAAGTGGTTGGGGTGTTTGTCAAACCAAAGGGTATGACCAACCATTCAAAAAGACCCTCTTTGGACTTGAAAGCAGTCTTCCATACATCAGTCTATTATGTTGGGACCTAGTGGTAGATGGAATTTAGGTCAATCTTACTTAAGTACTTGGCTCCCTTGCACTGGTCAAGAAGGTCATCAATTTGGGGAATTGGGTACCGGTTCCTGACTGTGATTTTGTTTAGGGCCCTGTAATCAATGCAGAGTCACCAGGTCCTGTCTTTCTTCTGCATGAGTAAAATTAGGCTTCTGCAAGGTGAGGAGCTTGGTTAGATGTGCCCCTTTTCGAGCATCTCTTGGATATGGCACTTGATTTCCTCATTTTCCATAAGAGAGTGGTGATAGACTGCCCCATTGGATAGAGGTGTGTCAGGGGTCAGATTGATTGAATGTTTGACCTAACAATGTATAGGTACCCCAATAGGTGAGGAGAATATGTCTTTGTATTCCTCCATGACCTTCTCCACCTACTTTTGCATTGTGGAGAGGCCTTGTATGGATGTCATGGATGTGGCTTCAACCTTCTGTTCACTTTGAGAGTGAATCATAAAGAAGACAAATTTCCCAATATAGGATATGACCTTCCTACATTTCTTAGTAGAGATCAAAGAAATGGCAGTAGGTGGAGATACCTCTGATATCCTATACAATTTCATTCCCAAAGTAATAATAACATTGCGAGGTCTAGACTTATATACAACATGACATTTCCATAAGTAAGGATGGCCTAAAATAACATCACAAACTTCAAGGGGGGAAATATCACACAATAATATCACACAATACCTCATCCTTGAAGCACTTGATGTCGTAGGGAAGGTGAAATTGTTGGTTGACTTGGATATCTCTCCCTTGGTGGAGCCACCCGATGGTGTAAGGTTGTGAATGTGGTGTTGTTGGCAGTTCCAACCACTTGGCGACCTCTACTGAGATGAGTTTATTTTGACTTCCACTATCGAAAATGAAGTGCAGTGGAGTGCCCTTCACCCACATCTATGAGTGGAAAAGGTGCTCACATTCCTCTAGTTCTTATGGTTCACTTTGCTAGACCTTGGTGTTAGCAAAAATGGAACTGGGTTTTGAATCAATGATTCACTTTTCCTTGTTTGGTTCTGATTCTGATTCGGAACCCTCATCTAACTTCAAGTATTTCAGCTCGGCCACCAACGACTGCTTTGAGCAACATTCATCATTGTTATGCCAGGGAATTTATGGAATCTGCACCACTTTCTAGTGTCTTTCTTCGTATTCCCACTACCCTTCTTTGTTGGGGGATTGGACTAGTTGTCGCGAGGTGGTCCATCCTTGATCCATACTTTTTTGTGTGGGTTGGGCTGCCTTTTCCCTGCTTCTGTTGTGATAAATTGGCAGATCCAAACTCTCACTTATTTTGTTTAAAGTTTTGCTCGATTTTGACGACATATCGATAAGCCATCCCTAGTGATGAGATGTCCAGAAACTCCATTTCTATCTGGATGTGTTGATGAAAACTGTCACAGTACTTGAGCACCAGGTGTCATTCAGATTCTTTGATACCCTGGTTGGTGCGCAAGGTATGGAAGACATTTGTGAACTCTGGCATTGTTTGGTACCTTTCCTACTGCAGCGTGGTCCATTTTGTATATTGGTCATCGTAGCTTCCAACAGGGTAATATTTTTCCTTAATAGCATCCCTGAAAGAATCCCAAGTGGTACGACTGCAAATAGTGCATATTCCTCCATGGAAT
>JZKD02S1644132.1:12698-27138 GCA_000966675.3 Picea glauca
TGATGATGTCATCTTATTACATGATTCCTTGATCACATGTATAGACTAGGTATTGAATACATTAATTTGCTTGTACTTCGATTGGTTTGTACTGTTGTGATTGGATGACACAAGATCATCGAAGTGGAGCAAGGAACAACAGATATTTAAGGAGAGCGTTCATAAGGTATGTCCACTATCCTTTTCTCTTAGTTAGTTCAATAATCTAGATCTAGGGAAAGAGTAGTATTATGTCTTGCTTTGTTCTAGATCCAGGTGGATCTAGGGAGATTGGTCTGTGTCTGCACTCATGAATTTATCCTAAAACATAATGATTTCGTGAACCATTTTGTTAACAATTGGTCAGGAATGACCGCTTTGATTAGCCTTCGTCATTTTCTCCATTCATGGATATGATCGAAGATATGTATGGAAGTTGTCTGACGAAGAGAGGTTAATATTTCGGTACCCGTCTCGTATCTAATGGGTAGATGGAAGTGTGTGAGGAAGGACATGGCAAGGGAGTTGAAATCGTGAAAGGATGCGCGTGGTAATTCAATATACCATTTCATTGCAGAAACCGTGAGCGTTCGTTGGAAAAGACGCAAACGAATCGAATCGTCCATGAGGGAGTTGGATGAACACCACAAATGGAAGGTCATGACGTGATTGTTTGGGTCTTCTCCAGACTTTCCATCAAATTTTTGGATATCAGAAGAAAGTTTAGCTGGAATTGCTGGCCAAACCAGATAATGATAAATGGGATCATTTGTTAACCGAGAGAAGTCTGGAAGGTCCAGGGTGGCTAGAAAAGGTAGTTGTCGGTTAACCTGTGAGTAATGCTGGTGTGGTAGAGGGACACCAGTGGGGCCCAATACTGGGTTATGTGGATAATTATAACTCATGGGCCCTCTCATGTGAGGTTGGTTTTGACCAAGGTATATAGGATTCAAGATGTTTTGAGAAGTGTTGGTGAGCGGAGGATAACCGGATGGGTTTTGTGGATTATAGGGTGGGTTTGGCATTTGTCCATAAGGGGGTTGTTGCGGAGTCTGAAAATTTTGTCCCGTGGAGGCATGTGGATTTCCTTGAAAAGGGACGCTCCACGAGTTGGGTGCGGAAAACACATTTTGTCCTTGTGGTTGATGGTGGACTCCGACTTGAGGTTTCCCCCAAGCATGAGGGTGCCCCCCGAATGGAATTTGTCCTCCGGTGGGAGGATGCCCCCCTATTTGAGGTAGAGTTCCTAGGATCTGAGAGCCAGACGTAAATGACTGACTGGTACCGTCGAGCATATTAGGACCACCAAGACTGGTCCCTCTGGGTTGTTGGATAGGTATGGAACTTCCCGGTACAAGTTGAGTAGTGGTTTGGGCAATGGTGGTAGTGGAAGCATTCAATGCCCTAAATCCAAAAGGGAGTATAGGTCTTGGTGTTACAGGTGTGCCAATCGGGGCTTGATTAACTACCACATTACCGGCAGGAATAGTCGAAATGTGCGGGGCCATTGTCAAATGGGTTGTCTAGAGGGGAGTTGTAGGCCTTGGGCCAATGAACGGTATGTTCGTACCAACGATTGGTGTGGCTATAAAAGTGGTAGTACCGGTGAAGTGATTTGGGGGTACGGTATAGGAAACATATGTGTCGGCACCTTCTCTTGTTCCATAAATATCTCACACCAAGCATGGTGGACTCTGAACAACGTCCAGAGTCCAAAAAGGGTCACTGGCTAAAGGGTTTTGAAAAGACCCGGCCGAAACGTCAGAAGGATTGATGACCACAAATTCTCCAGCGGAATTCAGGTGGAGGATTTGTCATTCGTATCCCTCTGAAATGCGATAAGCTTCTAGATATTCTAAGATAATTCGGAAATTATCCAGAGGGATGGGAACTTCTTCCTAGGAAGTTGCAGTATTATGAACCTCGCTCTGTTGAGGATATTCCTCCGTAGAATGAGGGGGTAAAGGGGTTTTTCCTTCCATATTCTCTGGAGGAAGTCCCTGTAGCCTCCGCGAGCAGTGTGGAGGGTCGATGTTGGCAGAGAAGAGTCGGCGAAAGAAATCTATGGCCAACTAACGAAAAGAAACAACACACGCTAGAAAAAATCTAGGAATCACAACCAAGAAAACACGACCTTCTTTTGATGACCGTACTAGTTGGTGATGAAATCAAACGTCACGTGATCAAGTCCAGAAGGGGCGGGGGTAGGGTGGAACAGTTACAATGGTGACCTGCTTAACAGACTTACGCCTTGGTGCAAGCTTCCACACAGTAATTGTGGATTTACCCTCCAAGGAGCCTGAGTGAGTTTGACCAATGTCTACTCCAGGTACAGTGAGTCCTCCTGTCACCATCACCTTGTGTAAGACCCTAAATATTATGGCCACTAAGGTTACCAATTCGCAGTCAGCCCCTGGGCAGTAACAATCGACAGTCCGATTTGAACGTACGGGCAGGGTATCAAGCCCAAAACCAACTAAAAGGCTTCCACGCAGTAATTGTAGATTTACCTCAAAGTGATCCCCATAATATGATCCTACCACCACAATCAGTTAAACCACAGAGGGTTAGTCCCCGTAGCTTACCCGAATGCGACCTCGTGCGTAACCCCTGTGTGAGAGGGGGATCCCAGGCAGGCTTATACGATAACTGAATTTACTCTCCCTAACTCAGGATGCTACTTTTTTTTTTAGAAACTTTGAAGAGTTATGCTCCCAGCCCTAATCCAAAGTACTAAGCCTAGTCTACTGTTGGTGGAGGATCCTAGAAAAGAAAAAGTTCTAGATAACTTTTAATTAGCATTGATTTTTATGGTCGTTCTTTACGCAAAGGGGTGCATGGAAGTGAAACAAATGGAATTATGACTCAGACCCAAAGAGTGCAACAAATATGATAAGTATTCATTTCCTTTCGATGAACATCTAGCTACGGGAGAGAGAGAGTTCTTTTCACTAACAAGCACAAATACAGAGTGTCCTCAAACAATTGTTTTCTCAATCAAATCTTGATGTAATGCAAAACTTTTAAATGCCTTCTAATATTCTCTATCAATCATGAAGATATCTTTTATTGTTTTCGTATGGATGATGATCAATACAACACAATGCTTGTCTTGCTAATTATTTTCTTGGTATGAATGAAAACCAAACTAGCATAAGAAAAAGTCACACAAACAATACACCCTTTCGTAGCAATCAAAACAAAAAAGTGAAAGAAAAGAAACAATCAAAGACAAAAACAAAATTCACACCTAAAAGCAAAAGTTGAAGAACACTGAACTTGACTGAAATCAAGACAAAGAGGTCTGTAGGCCTTTGATGACCTTCACCAGGGTTTTTACTCAGCTGATGAGGAGAGAAGAACAATGCATAGGTTTCAAACTTCACTCAACAGGGAAAAACTCAATGAAAATAGTGAAGAAGGCTACAAGATCCAATTAGCAAGGTGTTTATTCTTCAAAAAGACAACTATCAAGATTGAAAGGGAAGAAAAATTTGACTCACTAGATCACTCAACAAAAGAGACACAGAGGCAAACCCTGAAAAAGGCAGTTCTGGAGGGTTTTTGGGCCAAAAAAAGGCTGGCGATCTGTTGCCAAGGGAAAGGAGCATTATAGCACTTTGTGCAGAGTTATGGGGGAGCATTGGCAGTCTGTTAACAATAGGATAGGGGTGCCAGGGTCTAAAATCCCCAGAAATCTCAAAAAATTCCAAAAATTGGGATTCAAACTTGACAAGTATGATGAGTGTGATGAGGTAAGGAGTGAATCAGCTCGTGAAACTAATCAAAGAGGAGTGAACCAGTCCTAAAATAATCAAGGGATAGAACAAGGTCAATGAGGAGAAAAATCCAAACAAGAGGTTTCAATTTGAGGCTATCTCCCCAGTGGAGTCGCCAGTTTCTGTTGTAGGCAAATCTCCCTGCGGACAGGTAGATCACCTCTAGATCTTGACCTTAACCCTAGACAGAAAAGTGCTTAACATGGAAACTAACTTCCTTTCAAATCTATCTAAACTAATACATGAGAAGGAAGGATGACAAAAGTACCTTTTTATCGATGTTTGTCCCTGCACGCTCCGAGTTGTGCTCCAATCCTTTGCTTCTCACTGGATCCTATGGACAAAACAATATACAACCACTTCCTACTCTATTGATATTAGATTGAAAACAAATCTATCAATAAATGATAAGTTTTTGTGACATCAGACACAAACTAGAAAGAAACAGGCCAAGTGTGTCATATTGATGAGAATAATGACAACAGTACTTACAATCGTAGATGCGAATGCGACAGCTTCGTCAAGTCCCCTTAGTCTAACCCTTGCCTAAAAGCTCCACAACCTGGATAACAACAACTTCATTGATCACTCTCCTTTGGTTGACTGTGAATTTCCTCCAAGATCATAAGTTTCATGACTTCAGTTCTTCCCCCTTTCCACCATCATAGAGCTTGTTTATATAGGTTAAGAGGAGCTTAACCTCTTGAGTTATCTTTAGAACATGTTGGGAACCTTCTCCTTATATCAGGGATCTCTTGATGAAACCAAGAATTCAAGCACAACTACCTCCTAATCTCAAAAGATCCTCCCCTTATTCTCCTCAACGGGCCAACTACTGCCTCAGATTAGGTAGCGCTCCCTTAGAAGGGGCACCAGAATGCTGTAGCGCTCCTTGGTTAGCCTTAGGGAAGTGCCAGCGCTATCAGGATGGGCAATTCTCCTTCAAAAGGGGTTGGGGAGTGTTATAACACTCCTTGAAGCCTTGTAGGGGAGAACTAGCACTTCTGGAGCTGCAGTAGGGGAGTGCTCCCCCTCAAAACCTTTGTTTCAGGGTTCCTTTCAGGTGTCAAGAGTTATTTGACTTCAATAAACTAGTTCTCCTCCTTTAACTCAGTCATGTGAGATGTTATAAGTGCCTCCTTAGTGTCTTTATCATGGCAGTATGTCTGAACATCATTTGCGACACTAGTGACCAACTTGCAACACTTGCAAAAGTTGTAGGGAAGATGCGACACTTACGACAATTGAGAGGGATATGCGACACTTATCCAGCTGAGCAATTTTGACGTGTAACAATGGGGACCTCAATAGAACCCACATATACAACTGATAAAAGAAGAACTTTGTGGAGAATACCGTAGAGTCAGTTTTATCACTCAAGGAGGTGCTACTACAGGAGAAGATAGAACGATATAAGGAAAGACTATAGAAGAATCAGGAGTTAGTAAAACTGCAGAGAAGACATAAAATTTTGATGCAAAGAAAGAAAAACAAATGATTTGAGGAGGAAAGAAGAGAATTTAGGGGATATTAAGGCTCTTCATCAAAGAAACGATCGTAATGAAGAGAATGTGGAATTCCTCTGGCATTCAATCAGTCTACTTCACCCGGAGATCGAAAAGAGGCAAGTAAACTTGTCAATTTCTTATATACATTTATAGAGTTGATTAAAGACAAGAAAGCTATACAAGAACTGGAAAATTTGGTCAGACAATATGAGATAGGAAGGGTAGATCCTTTACTGAATAAAGAAGTACATAAACTATCGAATAAGAGAAGGAAAAACAAGGAACCACACCTGAATGTTCACATTGGAGAATATGATATAGACTATGTGGTCCTCGACTTAGGGTTGGAGGTCAATGTCATGACAAATCAAACCTGTGCACTGATGGGAAAACCTAAGTTGATATATTCCCCTATCAGGCTTAGGATGGCTAATCAACAGGAAGTAATCCCCTTTGGAATATTGGAACATGTCCCCGTGGACATCGATGGAGTAAGGACATTTGCAAACTTTGAGGTAATTGAGATAGTTGATGATAGTTGTCCTTATCCTGCGCTGTTAGGAATTGATTGGGATTTCAATAATTCCACTGTGGTTGATTTAAAGAAAATAAAAATGAATTTTGAAGGATATGGCCTTAGTGTCATCACACCATTAGATCCTTATGAAGGTTTTTGATACATTGAGCCCATCAGAGAAGAATACCACACATACAAACTTGAAAACATATACAAATTAACAACTAGATAACAAGATTACATTAATCCTATGGAGGATGGAAATTTGAGTTGGCAAAGTGACAAGGCATGTTCATTAGACTCAGAAGAAGCACTAGAGAACTGGTAGAACAAAATGTATGAAGTATCTACAAGGCGATGTGCTATATTAACTAGGAAAGTACGTTGGATCGACACAACAGTAAGTAACTTACCCATCTTTTATGGTCTGAATCCATTAGAAACCTTCTTATCAGAATTTGAAGTAAGTCTACCAATGCAACAACACTCGTTGGAAATGAATGAGGCCTTTAAAGACACACCATCAATATGGTGGGGGATGCATAAAAAAAACATTACAGAATGGGTACAATGTCATACCCTCATGACCGTGTGGTTCTCAACACAAGTAGAAAGCAGAGAAATTCAATACACAGGTCGAAGCTGCCCAAAGGACCATGTGTGAAGTTGTGAGGAAGCATGTAACAATGTTCCTCAAGAGAAATGGGTGCACAAATTCATAAACACACTGGACACTATCCCTATCAACTGGTACCTTCAGGTAGATTTGTGCCTCATCACTGAAGAGTGGTAAGGTATGACTCATAACTTTCTCACCACCTTTTCATTTGAAAGCCAATATCCTATAGTAGATCAAGAATTACAGACTGTAAGACAGAAAGTATTTGAGGAGGCACCTAGCCTCCATTTGGATAAAGAAGAGGATGAATGGACTACGCCTCTCTAGAAACTGCAAGGTTGTTAAAATATCAATTTTGATGAAGACGATGATCCTAGGAAGGTGAACATTGTAGAAATAAAAGGTCAGAGAGATGTGGAAGGACCAGGAGTTGGGATACCATTTATTGGATAACCAATCAAGATCAAGAAATTCAATATTGGAACAGAGAGAACACTGAAGCTTGCAAATGTTGGAGATTATTGGGATGCTRCCACTATTGATAAGATCATTGAGCTACTGCATAAATATCAGGACTTGTTTCTGACTAAGTTCACTGATGTGAAGGGCATTAAAGGGCCTATGGGAGAAATGGGGATCCMTTTGAAACCATATGCAAGACCAGTCAAGCAGAGACCYTACAGATTGAAGCCTAAATATAAAGAGAAAGTGAATATTGAGCTCRACAGAATGCTGGAAGCAGGGATTATCGAACTTGTCAAAGAGTCAGAATGATTAACCCTATGGTGGTACAAGMCAAGAWGACAKGAGAGATCATGATCTTTGTAGACCTCAGGAATATGAATGATTCTTATTTTCATGACCTCTTCCCTACGTCATTCAATGAAAAAGTGTTAGATAATGTAAGAGGTCAGRAAGTATATTCTTTTATAGATGGATTTTCAGGATACCATCAAATCYAGATTGCCAAGGAAGATCACCATAAGAATTACTTTGCCACATAATGGGGATCCTACCAATAYACAATAATGTCATTTGGATTGAAGAATGCCCCAACCATATTTTCCAGAGTGGTAGTTGAAGCATTCAAGGAGTTCCTACATAAGTTTCTAGAAGCATACTTTGATGATTGGACTRTTTTTAGTTTATTGAAAAATCATATCGAATGTTTAAGGCTAATGTTGGACAAGTGTAGGCAATGTCAKATTTCCTTAAACATGAAGAAGTGCATTTTATTTTCACYATTTGGAGTTTTGTTAGGTCATATTGTATGCAAGYAGGGTTTGCTGGTAGATTCATCTAAAATTGCCATCATAGTTGATCTACCCCTCCTACTTCAGTTAAACAGCTGCGCACTATGCTGCAGCACACACGATATTACACAAAKTTCATTAAAGGATATGCCTAGATTACAGCACCCGTGGAGAAGCTTTTGAAGAAATACTGTAAATTTCACTGGACAAAAAAATGCCAACAGAGCTTCGACACACTGAAATAGAAAATGGTTATTGCACCTATTCTGGTTTTCCCATATTGGAGTAAAGAGTTTCACATGCATGTCGATGCATATTTTATTGCATTAGGAGTTGTGTTAGCACAACCAGGAATAGGAGACATTGACCACCCATTAGCCTTTGCTAGAAGGAAGCCATCAACAACTAAGATTAATTACACCACCACTGAAAGAGAAGGGTTAGCCATGGTGTATGCGCTAGAGAAGTTCTGCCACTACTTGTTGGGAGGACATTTTAGAATGTTTATTGATCACTCTGCACCGAAATACCTAGTCAACAAGCCAGTGTTGGGGGGGAGGATATGCATATGTCTTATTCTATTATAGGAGTATGATTTTGAGATCATAGTTAAGATAGGGAGAATGAACAAAGGTCTCAACCACTTGTCAAGGTTGGAACATGGAAAAGAACCTACTAGTTTGGAGGATACACTACCATATGCACAAATGATAGCCATTAGAAACATTGATGACCACTTCACAGAGATTGTCCAGTTTGTGTCAAAAGGAATGGCACCGAGTGAATATACAATCACCCAGAAGAAACAACTAGTAGTGCGCACTGCAGACTTTTTTCTTATAGTGGTACTACTATACAAGATGGGACTTGATGAGATACTAAGGAGGTGTGTTATGGAGGCAGAAAGACCATTAATCCTTGCCGAAGCTCATGAAAGCATTGTAGGAGGACACTACATAGGGAAATCCACTGCACAGAAGGTTATTTGAGCTGGCCTTTGGTAGCCTACCTTACAGAGAGATTCTAAGTACTATTGCAGAGCCTACGATGTATGCCAAAGAGTTGGGAAACCATCCAAAAGAAATGAAATGTTGTTAACACCATAGTTGACTCTACAAGAATTTGAGAAATGGTCCATTGACTTCGTGGGACCTATAAACCCACCAGGGCAGTGCACATGAGAAAGGTACATCATTACTGCGACAAAATACTTGACCAGATGGGCTGAACCAAGAGCAGTTAAGGACTGTAGTGAAACTACAACTGCACACTTCATATTTGATGACATCATAACTAGGTTTGGATGCCCAAAGATCCTTATGAGTGATCAAGGCACACATTTCATAAATAAAACCATTGAATCCTTGACCGAGGAATTTACAGTTCATCATTAGAAGAGAACACCTTACCATCCATAAGAAAATGGGAAAATTGAAGCATTCAACAAAATCTTGGAGACAACACTAGCAAAGATTTGCAGTGCTAATATAGATGACTAGGATTTAAGAGTAACAACAATATTATGGGCCTATAGAACCACTTGCAAGAAGCTAACAATGGATACCACATTTAAATTGGTGTATGGTCTTGAAGCCGTTGTCCCAATGGAATATTTGGTGCCAAGCTTAAGAATTGTTTCCTTTACATATATGGATGACACTAGCACTATTTGAGAAAGGCTTGCAGAGTTGAACGAACTAGAAGAAGACATATTTATTGTAGGATTCCATCAGCATGTACATAAGGAAAGAGAGAAGTCTTACCACGATAGACACATCAAGAATAAGGAATTTAAACAAGACAATCTAGTACTGGTATATGACAATAATTTCATCAAACATCTTGGGAAGTTCAAAATGAATTGGCTTGGGCCATATGAGGTTTACTACGTTACAGAAGGAGTTGTGCAGTTGAAGACTTTGAATGGAGAATGGAAGGAAGGTTTGGTGAACAGGAGTCGACTGAAGTTGTATTATGACAACCAGCTTCCTCGTAGCTCTCAATAAAAGCATGAGGCTAAGGGTATAGGTACTAGGTGCAGTTGAAAATGGGTACCAGACACATAAAATATAGTCTGGACAAGGGAGGAAAGGAGGACTAGAGATGGAAGCACAATCTTCCCTGCACAGTCTGAAGATGAAGAAAAGTAGAGAAATCAAATTTGAAGTTCCTTGGGATGAGTCACAGGTGAGTGTTGGGGGCCTATTGGCCTTTGGTTATGGAAGAAAGCGAAGATCAAGAAAGAAAAGACAAAGTGTGAACTATGCAGAACACACAGTGACTTTTACTGGGTCAAATTGAGCAAAAGGGAAGAAAAGATGGAACGAAGTAAAAAGAAGAAAGGCATTTGACAAAGAGATCAAGGATGACAGATCATAAAGGAAGATGAATCGTGGACAACTCATCAATCAAAAAAATCCACTGTTGGATGATTTGGAACACTACGTGAGAAGGAAGGAAAGACAGGCTCACGAAGCCCTAAAAAAATGAGACAAGTTGACCTAGGGTTTTGGTATCTAGGGTTTTGACACCTAGGTTTTGGCGTAAGGATGTCAGTGAGTGATTGTAATGTATAAATAGAGTTCTAAAGGATCTGGGATGGGTTGTTTTTGTTGTTGTCATCTTTGTTATTGTGTGATTGAGTGAGGATTATTGTGTGAGAGAGAAGTGTTGAGTGTAGAGCCTTCTGAGATTGTAAGATCTTCATCTAGGTGCAAAGATCAACTCTGCAGCTGGGTGCACAGGAAGGGGAGAGATAGAGAGAAGAAGGAAGAAGATCTTCTAGCTAAGAGCATAGATGAGAATTGTATGCTTCATCTTAATATATTATAAAGCACAGTTATGTGGACATAGACCTAGAGGGAGGGTGAACCACATATATTTTGTGTTGTGTGTGATTGATGCTCTGTTCTGTGCCACGAGGTATATAATTATTGCATTATTGTTTTATATCTAATAGATAGTTCTGTGGAGTAGATATGAACTGGTATATGGTATATAACTATTTTATTGATTTTGTATTAGATCCACTTGATATCCCCTTGGTTGTAGACATCTTTGTCCTGCAACCCTCCCATAGCTACCTCAGATGAGATTGCATCTGCTTTGCAGGTGTTTCCAAAAGGGCCAGTAGTTAGGGCTTGTTGGTGCACTCTTGGAGATGAACCCTGTGTCTACCCCTGTACCAACAGAGTGCATAGTGCAGTCTCACTTGAGATGGATTATAGGTGATTGCATGACCCAAGTGTCTGCAATAATGGAAGGGAAGGAACTCATGGGAATGCTAGGCATATTAGCCTTCTTCTTCTTCTTCAACATTCATTCTACCATAACATTCATCAGATCTACTATTTAATAACATTCATTCTGCAGAAAACATCATTCTATTGCACATTGTAAATAAGGTTCAACATATTCCTTCATTTATTTATTCATTCATCATAAAGGATATAAAATAAACACATAATAGATAACATACATAGAGACACCCTTTTTACCATGGTTCACCCCCCCTAGGCTACGCCCACAAAGATCTTCTTCTTATTATTATTATTATTCATCAAAATAGGGCATTGTGGGCATTTCATCAAACGTGTATCATACTCTGTGAGGCTGACCAATATCGTGCCAAGCTCCATAGCTTGCTACCTGAACCTCATTTATGATCCATATAAATCCATATTTAGCTCCTCAGAAATTCAACAAAACCGATACTTTGACACAAAACTCAAAAAGGTTCTCGAAGTACTTCTCTCATACAAAAGTGATAATGATCAAAAGATATCCTATTTTCCTCATACATCCTCTATTTATATTACAAAAATGGGTAGAAACCTTTTATACTGACTACCAAAAACCTAACTCTAAGTGGACTCAACTTTTCCACATTCTAACTTCCTTCGCGCACTAATCCACATTTTTGTCACAGTGCTTGTCCTTTCTTCCTTGCACATTGCTTCCTTTTCCTTCTTGTGCACTGATTTCTCCTCATTTCCTAGTGTGCATTAATTCCTTGGTCCATTTAGTCTCATTTGTTGCAATGCATCTCTAACCTTACCCCAAAATTGTCTGCTCCAACAGGTCACCAAGACTAACGTATAGCTCGTATTGAACCAGTCAGGTCTTTTGTGTTGTTAGCACCAATATTTATTTTAGCGCTTGGCCATCATCCAACATATCCAAGGATCAGTTTAAAAAGGAATCTTTGTGATTTCTTATCCTCATTTCCATTTTCAATTGTGCGTTGCAAATATCACTGCGATTTGCAAACTCAACTACGTGCTGCAAACTCAAATGTGTGATGCAAACTTCACTGTGCGCTGCAAACTCAATTGCGCATTGCAAAATTAACTGCACATTACAAAATAAACTATGCCCTACAAAATTCATTGTGCATTGCAAACTTCATTGTGTGTTGTGAACTCAACTGTGGGCTGTGATATCAAATATGCACTAGTACACAACAAAATCATATTTTCATCATAAATTTTAAATTTCGATCTGGGTTCCTCTAAAATTTGCTGTGGAGATAAATCATAATGTCATTGACTTGATGACCAAAAATTATTCTGGCGTAGTTTTTATTTTGGGATAAAATTTGAAATCATCACCTATAGGAAAGTTTGTAGCGAATCCTGAAATTACGTTGCAAACTCTAAAAGTCTAATAAATATGACCTGTAGGAGGGTTGGCACCTATTTGAGGAGGTTCGGATGGGTTCTTAGATATCATTTAGACACCAAGGGACACTTTTACCTAAGATTTATCTCCACTAAATCTACATGAAATGAGCTAGCTGTAGTTGCATTTATTCTAAAAGACAGCTTCTAGGAATCAAGGAATTAGTTGGATTTTTTGTTTTCCACATATCTCTAAGGCATATAATCCAATGCATGGAGTAGGCTGCGACCTCCTAGAGATATTATTGATGTATTTGTATATTTAATGAGTGAGAGCAATCCAATTAGAGACTGGAGAGAGTTAGGGGAGTTTTTGAGGCAATTTAGCTATGTATGCTAATTTGTAAGCATGCTGGGCATATTAAAATGTAACATTTATGTCATTAGAGATCCATGAGAGGTGTTACTATCAGATTTTGTTTCATTTGTTTTCCATTTTCCATTTTCATCTTTCTTGAATAGATTTAAGACATTAAGGATCAATGGATTTTCATGGGTAGGAGATTCATGAGCTCCAAAGTATTTGCAGTGATTGCCTTCTTTCATGATTTTTGTTCAAGTATTATTTTTATTCATTTTTCATAGAGGATCATTGCTTGATGAATATTTCTTATTAGTGTTATCTACTTCACTTATCTGTTCATCATTATATACCCCTTTTTTTCTGGTAGGCAAATTGATTTCCTTTGATCTGTAGAATGTTATGAGTCCATGCCCAATGGAATGTCTCTGCAAATAGTCTATTGCTCTCTTTCTTGTTCTTTCTTGCCAATCCACCAACCATAAAATTGATTTAATTATTCAAATTATGATGGGTATTAGGATTACACCTACAACAGTCTAGGTGTGACTTCTAGTGCTAACATTTTTGGCGTCATTTCCAGGGACGAAGTTGAATATTTTCCCTAGTAGAACGACAAAGCTTAGATCAATTCTTTTTTGGTGAAAAATGATTGTTGACATGGTACAGACTGCATCATTTACCTGGCGAATCCATGAATAACAAATCTAATGGAAACTCCACAATTTCATAATGTCAAAGGAATTTTCTGTTGTTTTGGCTCGGAGGTTTGCACCTCTTAACTTTTTTGTAGTTCCTAGTTTCCCATATCCAGTACCTCTTATATCAGAATGGGGATATTTTCTACCTATATTTAGATAAAGGAAGGAGGATAATCCTGCACAACAATAGATTATGTTTGATCAATGTATGGATCAGTTGGATATACATCATGAGGATGTGCTCATGAAAATTTTCAAGTATTCACTAGAAGGAGATGCTTGAGGATGGTATAGATGTCTTCCTCCCTCAAGTATTTCATCATTACAAAAGTTTCATACAATTATTTGTCATCATTTCAAAATATTTTATCTAGCTGATCTTCTTTATGAAAACTATTGTAAAGGATTTGAATTCTACATCCAACATTCATTTAGTAATTCTGTTGGTTATAACGATGAAGCAAAAAAAAGTATTGAGCAGGTAGAGGAGGAAACATCCCCATGTAAAACCTTCACTAGTTCTTTAGGTTCAAAAGAAAGGACTATTTATTTTTTTAAGGATAAGGATGTTGGTGATAGAAACATTGTAGACACATTTTTCCTTGACTCAAATGTCTCTAGCAGTTTTGAGGCTACTCAAAATTTTCATGAAGATCAAGTTGTTTCCTTTAAGTATTCATATGCCAAAGAACTAATGTACACATCATCATATGATAGATATGAAAATGATGTTTTTCATGAAGAAATAAACGCAGAAGAAAATTTTCTTCGAGCCTTTCAAGAGGTTTCCTACAATGTGTTTTCACCTGGGATTGAAGAGAAGGATGAGAAACAGGTCTCTAATCTTGCGTGTGTTCAAATTTTACATGTTTATGCTAAATTTGAAAATATAGTTACTCCTGTAAAAGATTATGAAGACAAGATTCATTTTCATCCCTCACTTGAAATATTTGACAACAGTGGAAATATATTGCAATAGTCTTTTGTTTTACAGAATAGGAGAGATCAAAATGTTATTCACATAGCAGATTCAATACAGTGCCAACCTTGTCTTTTGGATCAACCCAAATATTTTTGTCATGAGTTTCATGATCCAATAAATGA
>JZKD02S1644132.1:34873-45512 GCA_000966675.3 Picea glauca
TTCTTCAATTACAATATTAAATAACTAATCATAATCACTATTTACTTTTGTCAAATCAACAAGACATATATAGCTAAAAACTACAAAGCATGAAGAACATAGATAGCTAAAAATCAAATATGGAATTTTCAAAAGTATTGGATATTTGCAAAAATCATTAATATGACTAATATGAATTCCATGTACATACCATAGTATTATCAAAAGATTAGTACAATGCACTAGACCTCCAACACGAACCCTTTTTGCCACATCATGGGTTTCTTTTCTAAATATTCCTTCATGGGAATCAATCTTGACCATATAATGAAGATCTACCATATATGATACTAAAATAATTTTCTTATTTAACCCAATATAAAATGAGACATTTCTTAACTCAATAACATCACCTATAAGTTTCTAGAAGGAAATATAAACAACTCTTCTCATAAGGTAAGTAGCATCATCACCAAGCTACACACTCATGCCTCCCTCTTGATCCTAAATCTTGTCGAATAATGAATCCTCATATGTCATGTCCCTTCAAAATCCACTATCCACATACTATTCAACATTAGACATAGTCTTAGAAGAGAATCAAGAGACCAAATCCATATCCATCCTACGAAATATGCAATATCATGAAGAAACAACCCTTCTAAGGTTTATGGTGTTTCTCTCAAGAAACCTAAGGTATCACACCCAGCAACTTCAAAGAAGGTCAATACCTATCCCATGTTTTTAGCCAAAAATACAAGCTTCCTCTTACACATACAGTCATTGCAATTACAAAATATCTAATGCTATGGGGAAATTCCATGAACTGGAATTTCTTGTGCAATTTAGAAATTTCTTGTGGAATTTAGAAATTTCACCTCCATCTTGAAGGTTTCCCAAATATTAACCTTATGAATTTTTTACCTTAGTGATATTATTAAATAAAAATTAAAACAACAATGGTAGATAAAAATGTTTCAATACTTAGCAATCAAAGAGAAAAGATACCAAATTTTTCTTATACGTTTTACTCTAGGGAAATCTTATCATGCATAAACTATATATAAAAATACTTATTTACACCTATAAATATGACAAAAAAACAACATTTGACCTCTTAAATTATAATCATGAATCACTTAACGTTATCACCTTTTACTTATGTCAAATAAAAAATACATATATATTTGAAAAATACAAACCATGAAGAACATAGATGATTGAAAATCAAATCTACATTTTATGCAACTATTGGATAACTAAAAATTTCAATAATATGCATAATATGAATTTAATGTATATATACCATAGTTTTCTTACACGACTAGTACAATCCACTAGCTCTCCTAAACCTTAGCTAGGGGAATCCAAGAAAACCTTATCTTTACCAAGGATATCCAACAACCATAAATCACCCAAGTAGAAATTCCTCCAAAGAAAGACATCTCATATTCTTCTCGTGTTATCCAATTATAACCTAACATTTCATCTCAAAACCGTAATCTCCAAATCTACAAGTGATATGCAAATTATTGTGGATATTCCACTGGAATAATTCATCACAACATATATGATAAATAAAATTGAAATCTACACTATGAAAGTCAAATTCCTTTAGTTTCCAGAATATTTATTTATTGATTTTCTTCTTATGCATGAAATAGATAAAATGTGAAAAATAGAGAACAATAAAATACAATCACACACCATCCAAAAAATAACACAAAGATTTGCTCTGGGAAACCCTTACAGGAGAAAACCCAGCTAGAAGGTGAGGCAATTATGCTCTCTTTTATTTGGTATTGAAATAATGCAAATACATAGGAGAAGACACTCTCTATGTATTTACCTCAGACATGTGACCTATTAGGATGCTACAAAAAACTTACCCCCTATGTTATGCTCTATAATGTCCAACTCATGGTTGTTATGCTATGCTATGTAACAAAATAAAATAACATATAATGGAATCTCTTCTCCTCCTAGAAGCCCAATATTTAGCATATCTTGATAGTTGTATAGGGTTAGGGTTTTGACTTCCTAAGCCTTCAATTGTGATACACTTTAATAATTTATAGAATATTCTTGAAATTCCTCTTGTGGCTCACTCCATATGCATGAGTAACATGGGTTGATGTGGTATCCTCTCATACCATGGTGGTAAACATGATAGGTCAACTTGCAAGAGGCATAAATTTTTCATACGAGCTATGATTGATGCATGTTATGCATTGTTGGAAAGGTATTTGAGTATAGAACAACCAAAAATCGTTGTTTAATGCCTCAAAATGGTTTCAAAAGGTTTTGGACCCCATTTTTCCAAACTGGGACCTGCCACTAAAATGACCTTGCAATCTTACTCCTCTAATTTTTTCCACTCTAAAAGCATCGAGACAGATGGAAAATGATATAATGATCCAATCCATATCACCGAGGGATTAATCACTAACCCTAGTCCTCAATATTCTCTAATGATATAAAAACACTCTAGTGACTCCAAGGGAGAGAGACCAAGTACATAATAAGATCCAAGAGAGACAGAGAGAATACTAATCAATTTCACTATATCATATCTCTAACACAAGTGTGATAAGTATAAATGATATATGATGTTATGCTATTAAAGGATTCTCTCCTTCCTCTATATATATTTGAGATATAAGGGAGGAAACCAAAAATATGTTGACCAATTCCCTTACAAGAAACCTACAATATGTTGATGTATCTCCAATTAGCAGTATCAAGTAGAAATTCTCCCAGATTGGTCATGTTGATTTGACCTAGGAATAATGATACATTAACTCACAGGTCCATGATGATTTGGCTAGTGGTGAATGGTTGAGGGGAATTATTTCTCTTATTAGTCATGATGATTTGACAAGGAGTGAAAAATAATTGAGATTCTCTCACATTTCCTGCTCCAAGAAGGAGTGGTATATTTTTATAGGGAAGTATTAACTTGTTTACAAGTCTATTATAATGTCGAAGATGTAGGCTTAAGAGACATCCTTCGATGAGGGGATTCTTGGTTAGTTTACTCAACATTAGAGCTCGATATTAATTAGACTTGCATGTGAGGATATGATCAATCAAAAAGGCTAATGGAAAAATTTTCTAGTAAAGAAGAAATGTGAAGAAGACAAGACAAATTCCAAGAAGAAACCCCATAAAGAATTAAAGAAGATATTAAAGACAAAAGTACAAGTCGAATCCACAATAAAATTAAAGGTACCTAAAATTGTGTTGGCACATGGGTAGACTGAGGTTTCAATGCTACAACAACGTAGCAACAAAACCCTGACTACCAGCCCTTTCGGTAACACCTACGAACTAGATGAAGTCTCACCCGAGGTAGAGGTAGGGGTGGTTGCAGGACTCAAGTGTCTGCAACCTTAGCTGGGACACAGATATGTGATTATAATACTTAACAGAGAACTTAGCATCAACAGTTCATTAATATTCAACCAATAACTACTATGCAGATAGAACAAAGCATCACATAATTCACTTTGATATGATGTATTTAAGCACTCTATCATGAGCACGCAAGTTTTTATCTAGTAGATCTAGCACTAAGCATCTTCATGTGGATCAAATATAACATTATTACACATCATTATCACAAAGCATGAGAAGATTTATCTATCTCTATCAAAGCACTTAGAAAGAGAGGTTATAGACACATTAAGACATGAACAAAGAATAACAACATAGTGTTTACGTGATTCACCCCCACCCTGGGGCTACATCCACCAACTCTTATCCTTTATTGTCTTCAGTCAATCAGTTACAAGAAAAAAGCCTCAAAACCCTTTCTCTGCACAGGACATAAGATCTACGTAGGTTGCTAGATCCTTCTTCCTTATGTTCCAGCACTAAGCCTTCCACAGTCTTGCTACAATGGCTTGCACTTAACTCAACAAGTTTCAAACAATATGCACAAATCCTTACAATTCTTGATCACATAGATCCAACTCTTGGCACTTAGAATACTTGCATACTAACATCACATAGATGCCTTCATTCTCTCCTCTTACATTTTCTATACATCTATTTATACATACAAAATGGGCCTAAACATGGGTAAACCCATGGGCCGACATTCCATTCCCGTTACATATTCCCACATCCAAAAAAGGACCCAAAAAGGGGTTGAGATCCAACGATATCTACTTCATCTTGTGCTCCTCCTTCAATAGGTTGTTGAAGTCCAAAAATAGGTCAAACTTGACTAGATATAAACAAAATCTGGTCAAGGGCCAACAAGCCCCATAGGGGAAGAACCAGGGTTCAATGATACAACAACGCACCAACAAAACCCTAACTACTGGCCCTTTTGGAAACACCTGTGAAGCATATGAAGTCTCACCTGAGGTAGAGGCAGGGGTGGTTGCAGGACTCAAGTTTCTGCAACCTTAGTTGGGACATAGATATGTGATTATAATACTTAACAGGGAACTTAGCATCAATAGTTCATCAATATTTAACCAATAACTATTGCACAGATAGAACATAGCATTGCATCATTCACTCAGATCAGATGTATTTAATCACTTTATCATGAACATGCAAGTTATATCTAGAATATCTAGCACTAAGCATCTTCATTGGGATTAGATCTAACATTATTACACATCATTAGCACAAAGCATGAGAAGATTTATCTATCTCTATCAAAGCACTTAGCAAGAGAGGTTATAAACACATTAAGACAAGCACAAATCATAACAAAACAATGTTTATGTGGTTCACCCCCACCCTCGGGCTATGTCCACCAACTCTTCTCCTTTATTGTCTTTAGCCAATCGGTTACAAGAATAGAGCCTCAAAACCCTTACTCTGCATAGGACAGAAGATTTGTGCAGCTTGCTAGATCCTTCTTCCTTGCATTCCAACACTAAGCCTTCCATAGCCTTGCTACAATGAATTGCACTTAACTCTAGAAGTTTCACATAGTATTCACAGAGCCTTACAATTCTTGATCACACAGATCCAACTCTTGGCACTTAGCCTACTTGCATACTAACATCACATAGATGCCTTCGTTCTCTCTTCTTACATTTCCTATACATTTATTTATACATACAAAATAGGCCTAAACATGGGTAAACCCATGGGTCAACATCCCATTCCTGTCACATATTCCCACATCCCAAAAAGGACCCAAAAAGGGGTCGAGATCCTGCGATCTCTTCTTTGTCTTGCACTCCTCCTTTGACAGGCTATCAAAGTCCAAAAATAGGTCAAACTTAACCAGATATCAACAAAACTTGGTCAAGGGCCAACAAATTGTATAAATAAATGATGGCTCATTTCATTTTGACACAAAACAAATCTCTTCTCATCAAGTGTGCAAGTCCTGATTGGACTTGTAGTTGTTAGTTATAGTTGTAGTTGCAATTTCCATTTCCCAATTTTGAAAATTTTGAGGTGCACTATCTTATTTAGTGTTCACTATATTTGAGGGTTCTTCCTCATACAAGGGATAAATTATTTGTGTGTTGGGTTTCTTCATATATATGGTGATGTACTTATTGGATGGAATTCTTTTGAAGAAGAGTTGTTGGGTTTCCTCCAAATCCTGGGTTTCCCAAGATAAAATATTATGTCTAGTATGCATGGCTATCTTTCTATGATTCTATTGCTTCTACTGCTACTCTTGGTTGATTTTTTTAGTGTGTAATTATTGTAAGATAATAATGGAATAAATTATGTTTTGATTCCCAAGGAAATAATTATGAGATATAAAAATAAAAAAATTCAACATGGTATCAGAGCTTGGGATCTAAAGAGAAGGGGATAATCTTGAGACACATTATTGGGTACAACACTAGTGTTGTTGTTCTTCTTCTTATTATTTTGGGTATGTTAGATGTGACAACTCTGAGGGAGCTAACGAGTTAGCTCTGAGAGGGATATGTAGTAAATTTTGTTGGTGCCACTGGGTTAGATAGTCCCTAGCTTAAAACATGGTGCATATCATCCAGATAAGGAGTTGTGTACTATTGCATCTCGGTGGTGTGTCACTATGGGAGTTCTGGTGGATTAGCGCAAAGCCCAAATCACAATAGTATGTTATGTGGAAAATTTCCAACCCTATAAATTAATGTCCATTGAACATTCATGATGCGTTACGATGGGTGTAGCTCAGCTTATTTGGAAAAAATGAGATGGATTTAGATGTTTCATAGGTTGATGAGATAGAGTCTTCATCGATTCATAGAGTTGCAAATTGTTGAGGCATGACAAATGTATGAGGTATTTGTGCCCAAGTAGAATAATATGAAGTTAGAACCTTATGGAAAGAAGGGTACCTTTGTGGGGTACAACGAGACTTCAAAGGCCTACAAAATCTACACTCCAAGTCAACGTCAGATTGAGGTTAGTCATCATGGTAATTTTCATGAAGAGATAGACTTAAAAAGTTTTAGATAGTATCATATAGATATTGATAGTGAGGAGTATAAGTCTCCGAAGGATGAGGCTAAAAATATCTCTAGTCTAGTTATTCATCCTTCATACTATCAGGAGGATCAAGTAGAACCAACAGAACCAATGGATCTATCTAGAGATGTTTTCATGATCAAGAAGAGGCCAACATGATTTAGTGACACTTTGTAGGATGGAAATGGGCATGCATCTCATAGTGGTACTTTCAGAGAGAGAAAATGAGCTCATAGTTTCTCAATTTATATGGCGTTGATCAGTCACATAATTGACTTTGAACATTCCAGTTATCAGGAGGAAAAAAAGAAACAATTTTGGAATGATGCCATGATGGAAGAGTATCAGTCCATCATAAAGAATGATGTGTGGGAGATAGTTTCGAGACTATAGGGGAAGACGATGGTGAATTCCAAGTGGATCTATAATATCAATAATGAAACACATGGTAGCATCAAGAAGTAAAAATAGAGGTGTGTGGTGAGAGGAATCTATCAGAAAGAGGGAGTGGAATATGAGGAGATTTTTTCTTTAGTCACCAGGTACACATATGGATGTAAAGACCGCATTCCTCAAAGGTGTGATTGAGGAAGAAGTGTACATAGAGAAACCTCAGAACTTAGTGATACATGGGAAGGAGGCTCATGTTTATAGGTTAAACAAGGATTTGTATGGACTCAAGCATGCACCTAGGGCATGGTACTACGGGATTGATGGATACTTGATGTGTTTTTTCTTCAATAAGAGTGATGTAGATCCCAAATTTTACTACAAGGTTGTTGATGATAATCCATTGATCATGGTGTTGTATATTGATGATATGTTCCTTACGGGGGATAGAGAGGATCATTGGAAGCTACAAGAGAGGGTTGGATTAAGAGTTTGAAATGAAGGATCTTGGATTGATGCATTATTTCTTGGGATTGGAGGTGTGGAAAAATCTAGGTGAGATCTTCCTTGGACAAGGGAAATACATAGTTGAGATCTTGAGCATATTTAGTATGATGGACTACAATTCCATGGCTACAACTATGATGACAAATATGAAGAAGCTAAGTGATTCCTCTTAAGATTCAGATTTGGTGGATCCCACTATGTACAAGAAACTGATTGGATCCTTGAAGTACCTGGTTAAGACCATGCTAAATATTTTCTTTGCAGTTTATGGTTGAGCCAAGGCACTTCCATTGGGTTGCATCAAAGAATGTGTTGAGTGATATGAAAACATCACACAAGTTCTAATACCAACTTGATCCTTAAATATCAACAAACTTTGATATTAGTTCATCCCTAAGAATCCTTAGATTCCAATTAGTTCATGTGTGGATACTAAACATCTGACCAGATTCAGGAATAAAAATGAAGATCACTTGACTAATTGAAAAATATCATGTGAATGTCTTATTTGTCTATAAACCCTTAAAAATATGAATAAGTTGAAGTATAAATGAGATAATGCAACATAAAATAAAATAATCAAATACACATGTAATTTACATACATCACTGCATCTTCAAAGTCCCTTTAAATAGCATGATTGTTCTTCATCATCTCAAAATTCCAAATTACATTACAATATATGCTTACAAAAACATGATTTTAAAGATTCTATGAAAATTCACTGCTCAAATGCAAAAACAGAGTGCATCGTTGAATTCCTGGTAAAAAATCATGCAAAATTGATATAAAATACATGAAATTTTGTTAAGGTGACCCCCGACATGCTTTACAGTGTAGCCTCATATGTTATGTACCATTGACATGATTTACAAGGAACGAAATGCTTAGAAATGTGTATACAAAGCTTTGAAATGTGTGTCCAAAACATTGGGTTGTGTTCCTATTAAATAGGGCACACCTCTTTAACAAAATCCTGAAATTTATGGCATGCTTTAGTTACATTTCATTGCATAGTTTTAACTAACTGTAAATAGTGGAAATTTGGCTAGAGGAAGTGGTTTAAGTGATTCCTATAGTTGGTAGGTAGGGGGCTCCATTCCCATCGACCGCCATATTTCATAGGATTTTTTTAATAACATATAAACATATGTTATATTTAGCATATGGTATTAAATGCATAGGAATATATGTTGCCTATATATGTTATCTGTTATATACCACATATATTAATACATATAGTTTAAAACCCATCACATATTTTAAGCTTCCTGTAGGTTATGTATTATTCACATGGTATAAAGTATGGACCGGGGGTTGGGGGATAGCCTTCAACCCCTTTCCTCCCTCCCCATAAACTCAACGTAAATTCAAATATATTTAAACATATAATATGGTTAAGTTGTAATGTGTGGTGTGATGGTTGTGGGAGCTTTGTTAAGGTTTGGAGACTATGGAGGTCATGGGGTCAAACCATTTTGAATCCATAATTGTACAATATATTAACCATATAGGTCAATGGGAATCTTCCATGTGGGAGATTCTCATTGAATACCTAATTCCATGTGTCATCACATAATTGAACTGTCACACACCCAGGACGGGCATAAAAAAAAATTCACCTTTTTCTCAAGGGACACAATTCCCTGAATTCCTATAGGGGCCTAGTGCAGGCTAGATCTTCCCTTATCCTCCTCCTTGTGACCCCTATCTACAACCGCAGGCTTAATTTAAATGACGCGTCATGTTTCATGACTTAGGAACTTTTGATGCAAGGAACCCTATCTCCTCCAACTCTCAAGTTCTGAAAGGGATTAATGACCGTTAGCTCCCTCCACTCACATGACCATTTCCATGACCATAGGATTAATTTAAACGATGCATTGCATTTCGTGACTCTGGGGATTTCGATGAAAGTAATCCCAAATTATCCAAGTCTTGAAACCCGATTAGGGGCATAGAAAATTCTATCCCTCTCACCTATGATCACAATGTGACCTTCCTCTAGGACTAGGTCCCAGCTCCCATATTTTTTGGGACTTCATGATTCATAGAATCATGAAAATTTCTTCCTTCCTTTCCAAATATCTGACTCACAAATATCTGACAGCTCAAAAACCTAAGTTAATCAATGGCCCAGATTAAGTCGACGATTCGCCTTTGCGACTTTGGGAAAATCTTCACTTCCATTTTCCCGATGACCAAATCCCCAAAACTGTGAACAAGCTAAATCGACAGTTCATAGGTCTCTCTCTATCCAACGACCTAGAATCAATATGGATTTCACCACTGGAAAAGTTGGAAAACTCATCCAAATCATCCTCCTTGGAATCCTGAAGTCTGAAGGTCAGAAATTCTTCCACTCTACAGATCAACGACTCTGAGCCTCCCACAAATCAATGACCCATATTTTGTCAGGACTTCACATTTCATGATTCAAGAGTTCTAACAAATCCATCCTTTGACTTCCCTCAGTCATGAGTCAGAAAAACATTGATCTCCATCCACATGTCCCTTCTCTATGGATGGTCGAGATGATTTTGAAAATTCTTACTTTGCGAGTTTTTTCCTCGTCTCCACCTATGACCTCCCAATACCCGTTTTCATGAAATGTATGGATCTTCGCCACGTGTACTTCTAGATCCAATGGTACATAATGGTTTCACATTTCCTAAGTCCTTAAAACTCTACCTGTTGACTCTTCTCATGTGCGAGTCAGGAAAATGTTGATCGCCCTCCACGTGTCCCTTCTGATGGATGGCTCCGATTTCTTTAGGGCTATCAGGACTTTGAAAAGTCCACTTTCCCACCTATACAAGGGGTAAGATCGAAGACCAAGGTAGTTCCTGATGGATCTTGGGATCTACGATCTCGATTCCATCGCTACTTGTGAAGACTGAAGGGGTCGGGGCGTTAACGCCTGCGCTCCTCCTCTAGATCCATTGGGCCTGACAGACCTGGGATAATTCCAAAAGGATATCATCTCTTCCTTTACCAAATGAAATGATACTCCCTTTCGATAATTGGATTCGCTATCCTTTCTGAACTTAGGTAACAAAATTAAATTTCTCGGAGCTTCAAACTCCCATGACTCTGAAACCTTCGAGAGATAAGTCCTACTTGTACAGGGTTTTGCAGACCTGGATCTCATGAACCTTCAGATGGTTCTTGGGCAATTATCCCTAATCTTAGTCATGTTTCTGGGTAAGGACTTGGGTACCTTTCAAAGTTCCTAGGCTACTGACCTGAATGAAGTTCCTTCCTAACTCACCGAGTTATGATCTATAACACTGGGGCAAGGTATTCTCATGGGTTTACC
>JZKD02S1644132.1:46004-57846 GCA_000966675.3 Picea glauca
CAGATCCCAGATATCGGGGTTTCGGCATTTCGGGGTTTTCGACACCAAGGAAACTTGCATCACGGATTCGCGATCCGCGAAATCCCGAAGAGGACGTGGCAAGGTGGGTCCCCAAACTGAGTGGGAGACAGGTTTCAAGGCTTTAGGCCTCACCATGGGATGCTGACAGGTGGCATCAAAGATTCGGGGTTCGGGGTTGCATGAGACACATAGCAACATAATCGTCGATTTTCCGAAAGGAAATTCCCCGAGAAGAAAGGGACGTTGACCATTGACCATCGGGGTTCGGGATTTGGTCGTGTATGTGAATTGTGTTCGCGTGAACCGCGAACTCCCGAGTCGCGATATCCCGACTTCCGAAGGAGGGGGAAGATAATTGGAGGAGCCTACTGTGGGTAGTGGAATCCCGAGGGAGTTGAAGAGTGTTGACTCTTCGGGCCCGTGAGAAATTAAAGGTCCTGGTGGAAGCAACTTGCTCGGTGAGGGGTGAGTTGCGTCACTTATGTTCCAGCACTAAGCCTTCCACAGTCTTGCTACAATGGCTTGCACTTAACTCAACAAGTTTCAAACAATATGAACAAATCCTTACAATTCTTGATCACATAGATCCAACTCTTGGCACTTAGACTACTTTCATACTAACATCACATAAATGCCTTCATTCTCTCCTCTTACATTTTCTATACATCTATTTATACATACAAAATGGGCCTAAACATGGGTAAACCCATGGGCCGACATTCCATTCCCGTTACATATTTCCACATCCAAAAAAGGACCCAAAAAGGGGCTGAGATCCAACGATATTTACTTCATCTTGTGCTCCTCCTTCAATAGGTTGTTGAAGTCCAAAAATAGGTCAAACTTGACTAGATATCAAAAAAATCTGGTCAAGGGCCAACAAGCCCCATAGGGGAAGAACCAGGGTTCAATGATACAACAACGCACCAACAAAACCCTAACTACTGGTCCTTTTGGAAACACCTGTGAAGCATATGAAGTCTCACCTGAGATAGAGGTAGGGGTGGTTGCAGGACTCAAGTTTCTGCAACCTTAGTTGGGACATAGATATGTGATTATAATACTTAACAGGGAACTTAGCATCAATAGTTCATCAATATTCAACCAATAACTATTGCACAGATAGAACATAGCATTGCATCATTCACTCAGATCAGATGTATTTAATCACTTTATCATGAACATGCAAGTTATATCTAGAATATCTAGCACTAAGCATCTTCATTGGGATTAGATCTAACATTATTACACATCATTAGCACAAAGCATGAGAAGATTTATCTATCTCTATCAAAGCACTTAGCAAGAGAGGTTATAAACACATTAAGACAAGCACAAATCATAACAAAACAATGTTTATGTGGTTCACCCCCACCCTCGGGCTATGTCCACCAACTCTTCTCCTTTATTGTCTTTAGCCAATCGGTTACAAGAATAGAGCCTCAAAACCCTTACTCTGCATAGGACAGAAGATTTGTGCAGCTTGCTAGATCCTTCTTCCTTGCATTCCAACACTAAGCCTTCCATAGCCTTGCTACAATGAATTGCACTTAACTCTAGAAGTTTCACATAGTATTCACAGAGCCTTACAATTCTTGATCACACAGATCCAACTCTTGGCACTTAGCCTACTTGCATACTAACATCACATAGATGCCTTCGTTCTCTCTTCTTACATTTCCTATACATTTATTTATACATACAAAATAGGCCTAAACATGGGTAAACCCATGGGTCAACATCCCATTCCTGTCACATATTCCCACATCCCAAAAAGGACCCAAAAAGGGGTCGAGATCCTGCGATCTCTTCTTTGTCTTGCACTCCTCCTTTGACAGGCTATCAAAGTCCAAAAATAGGTCAAACTTAACCAGATATCAACAAAACTTGGTCAAGGGCCAACAAATTGTATAAATAAATGATGGCTCATTTCATTTTGACACAAAACAAATCTCTTCTCATCAAGTGTGCAAGTCCTGATTGGACTTGTAGTTGTTAGTTATAGTTGTAGTTGCAATTTCCATTTCCCAATTTTGAAAATTTTGAGGTGCACTATCTTATTTAGTGTTCACTATATTTGAGGGTTCTTCCTCATACAAGGGATAAATTATTTGTGTGTTGGGTTTCTTCATATATATGGTGATGTACTTATTGGATGGAATTCTTTTGAAGAAGAGTTGTTGGGTTTCCTCCAAATCCTGGGTTTCCCAAGATAAAATATTATGTCTAGTATGCATGGCTATCTTTCTATGATTCTATTGCTTCTACTGCTACTCTTGGTTGATTTTTTTAGTGTGTAATTATTGTAAGATAATAATGGAATAAATTATGTTTTGATTCCCAAGGAAATAATTATGAGATATAAAAATAAAAAAATTCAACATGGTATCAGAGCTTGGGATCTAAAGAGAAGGGGATAATCTTGAGACACATTATTGGGTACAACACTAGTGTTGTTGTTCTTCTTCTTATTATTTTGGGTATGTTAGATGTGACAACTCTGAGGGAGCTAACGAGTTAGCTCTGAGAGGGATATGTAGTAAATTTTGTTGGTGCCACTGGGTTAGATAGTCCCTAGCTTAAAACATGGTGCATATCATCCAGATAAGGAGTTGTGTACTATTGCATCTCGGTGGTGTGTCACTATGGGAGTTCTGGTGGATTAGCGCAAAGCCCAAATCACAATAGTATGTTATGTGGAAAATTTCCAACCCTATAAATTAATGTCCATTGAACATTCATGATGCGTTACGATGGGTGTAGCTCAGCTTATTTGGAAAAAATGAGATGGATTTAGATGTTTCATAGGTTGATGAGATAGAGTCTTCATCGATTCATAGAGTTGCAAATTGTTGAGGCATGACAAATGTATGAGGTATTTGTGCCCAAGTAGAATAATATGAAGTTAGAACCTTATGGAAAGAAGGGTACCTTTGTGGGGTACAACGAGACTTCAAAGGCCTACAAAATCTACACTCCAAGTCAACGTCAGATTGAGGTTAGTCATCATGGTAATTTTCATGAAGAGATAGACTTAAAAAGTTTTAGATAGTATCATATAGATATTGATAGTGAGGAGTATAAGTCTCCGAAGGATGAGGCTAAAAATATCTCTAGTCTAGTTATTCATCCTTCATACTATCAGGAGGATCAAGTAGAACCAACAGAACCAATGGATCTATCTAGAGATGTTTTCATGATCAAGAAGAGGCCAACATGATTTAGTGACACTTTGTAGGATGGAAATGGGCATGCATCTCATAGTGGTACTTTCAGAGAGAGAAAATGAGCTCATAGTTTCTCAATTTATATGGCGTTGATCAGTCACATAATTGACTTTGAACATTCCAGTTATCAGGAGGAAAAAAAGAAACAATTTTGGAATGATGCCATGATGGAAGAGTATCAGTCCATCATAAAGAATGATGTGTGGGAGATAGTTTCGAGACTATAGGGGAAGACGATGGTGAATTCCAAGTGGATCTATAATATCAATAATGAAACACATGGTAGCATCAAGAAGTAAAAATAGAGGTGTGTGGTGAGAGGAATCTATCAGAAAGAGGGAGTGGAATATGAGGAGATTTTTTCTTTAGTCACCAGGTACACATATGGATGTAAAGACCGCATTCCTCAAAGGTGTGATTGAGGAAGAAGTGTACATAGAGAAACCTCAGAACTTAGTGATACATGGGAAGGAGGCTCATGTTTATAGGTTAAACAAGGATTTGTATGGACTCAAGCATGCACCTAGGGCATGGTACTACGGGATTGATGGATACTTGATGTGTTTTTTCTTCAATAAGAGTGATGTAGATCCCAAATTTTACTACAAGGTTGTTGATGATAATCCATTGATCATGGTGTTGTATATTGATGATATGTTCCTTACGGGGGATAGAGAGGATCATTGGAAGCTACAAGAGAGGGTTGGATTAAGAGTTTGAAATGAAGGATCTTGGATTGATGCATTATTTCTTGGGATTGGAGGTGTGGAAAAATCTAGGTGAGATCTTCCTTGGACAAGGGAAATACATAGTTGAGATCTTGAGCATATTTAGTATGATGGACTACAATTCCATGGCTACAACTATGATGACAAATATGAAGAAGCTAAGTGATTCCTCTTAAGATTCAGATTTGGTGGATCCCACTATGTACAAGAAACTGATTGGATCCTTGAAGTACCTGGTTAAGACCATGCTAAATATTTTCTTTGCAGTTTATGGTTGAGCCAAGGCACTTCCATTGGGTTGCATCAAAGAATGTGTTGAGTGATATGAAAACATCACACAAGTTCTAATACCAACTTGATCCTTAAATATCAACAAACTTTGATATTAGTTCATCCCTAAGAATCCTTAGATTCCAATTAGTTCATGTGTGGATACTAAACATCTGACCAGATTCAGGAATAAAAATGAAGATCACTTGACTAATTGAAAAATATCATGTGAATGTCTTATTTGTCTATAAACCCTTAAAAATATGAATAAGTTGAAGTATAAATGAGATAATGCAACATAAAATAAAATAATCAAATACACATGTAATTTACATACATCACTGCATCTTCAAAGTCCCTTTAAATAGCATGATTGTTCTTCATCATCTCAAAATTCCAAATTACATTACAATATATGCTTACAAAAACATGATTTTAAAGATTCTATGAAAATTCACTGCTCAAATGCAAAAACAGAGTGCATCGTTGAATTCCTGGTAAAAAATCATGCAAAATTGATATAAAATACATGAAATTTTGTTAAGGTGACCCCCGACATGCTTTACAGTGTAGCCTCATATGTTATGTACCATTGACATGATTTACAAGGAACGAAATGCTTAGAAATGTGTATACAAAGCTTTGAAATGTGTGTCCAAAACATTGGGTTGTGTTCCTATTAAATAGGGCACACCTCTTTAACAAAATCCTGAAATTTATGGCATGCTTTAGTTACATTTCATTGCATAGTTTTAACTAACTGTAAATAGTGGAAATTTGGCTAGAGGAAGTGGTTTAAGTGATTCCTATAGTTGGTAGGTAGGGGGCTCCATTCCCATCGACCGCCATATTTCATAGGATTTTTTTAATAACATATAAACATATGTTATATTTAGCATATGGTATTAAATGCATAGGAATATATGTTGCCTATATATGTTATCTGTTATATACCACATATATTAATACATATAGTTTAAAACCCATCACATATTTTAAGCTTCCTGTAGGTTATGTATTATTCACATGGTATAAAGTATGGACCGGGGGTTGGGGGATAGCCTTCAACCCCTTTCCTCCCTCCCCATAAACTCAACGTAAATTCAAATATATTTAAACATATAATATGGTTAAGTTGTAATGTGTGGTGTGATGGTTGTGGGAGCTTTGTTAAGGTTTGGAGACTATGGAGGTCATGGGGTCAAACCATTTTGAATCCATAATTGTACAATATATTAACCATATAGGTCAATGGGAATCTTCCATGTGGGAGATTCTCATTGAATACCTAATTCCATGTGTCATCACATAATTGAACTGTCACACACCCAGGACGGGCATAAAAAAAAATTCACCTTTTTCTCAAGGGACACAATTCCCTGAATTCCTATAGGGGCCTAGTGCAGGCTAGATCTTCCCTTATCCTCCTCCTTGTGACCCCTATCTACAACCGCAGGCTTAATTTAAATGACGCGTCATGTTTCATGACTTAGGAACTTTTGATGCAAGGAACCCTATCTCCTCCAACTCTCAAGTTCTGAAAGGGATTAATGACCGTTAGCTCCCTCCACTCACATGACCATTTCCATGACCATAGGATTAATTTAAACGATGCATTGCATTTCGTGACTCTGGGGATTTCGATGAAAGTAATCCCAAATTATCCAAGTCTTGAAACCCGATTAGGGGCATAGAAAATTCTATCCCTCTCACCTATGATCACAATGTGACCTTCCTCTAGGACTAGGTCCCAGCTCCCATATTTTTTGGGACTTCATGATTCATAGAATCATGAAAATTTCTTCCTTCCTTTCCAAATATCTGACTCACAAATATCTGACAGCTCAAAAACCTAAGTTAATCAATGGCCCAGATTAAGTCGACGATTCGCCTTTGCGACTTTGGGAAAATCTTCACTTCCATTTTCCCGATGACCAAATCCCCAAAACTGTGAACAAGCTAAATCGACAGTTCATAGGTCTCTCTCTATCCAACGACCTAGAATCAATATGGATTTCACCACTGGAAAAGTTGGAAAACTCATCCAAATCATCCTCCTTGGAATCCTGAAGTCTGAAGGTCAGAAATTCTTCCACTCTACAGATCAACGACTCTGAGCCTCCCACAAATCAATGACCCATATTTTGTCAGGACTTCACATTTCATGATTCAAGAGTTCTAACAAATCCATCCTTTGACTTCCCTCAGTCATGAGTCAGAAAAACATTGATCTCCATCCACATGTCCCTTCTCTATGGATGGTCGAGATGATTTTGAAAATTCTTACTTTGCGAGTTTTTTCCTCGTCTCCACCTATGACCTCCCAATACCCGTTTTCATGAAATGTATGGATCTTCGCCACGTGTACTTCTAGATCCAATGGTACATAATGGTTTCACATTTCCTAAGTCCTTAAAACTCTACCTGTTGACTCTTCTCATGTGCGAGTCAGGAAAATGTTGATCGCCCTCCACGTGTCCCTTCTGATGGATGGCTCCGATTTCTTTAGGGCTATCAGGACTTTGAAAAGTCCACTTTCCCACCTATACAAGGGGTAAGATCGAAGACCAAGGTAGTTCCTGATGGATCTTGGGATCTACGATCTCGATTCCATCGCTACTTGTGAAGACTGAAGGGGTCGGGGCGTTAACGCCTGCGCTCCTCCTCTAGATCCATTGGGCCTGACAGACCTGGGATAATTCCAAAAGGATATCATCTCTTCCTTTACCAAATGAAATGATACTCCCTTTCGATAATTGGATTCGCTATCCTTTCTGAACTTAGGTAACAAAATTAAATTTCTCGGAGCTTCAAACTCCCATGACTCTGAAACCTTCGAGAGATAAGTCCTACTTGTACAGGGTTTTGCAGACCTGGATCTCATGAACCTTCAGATGGTTCTTGGGCAATTATCCCTAATCTTAGTCATGTTTCTGGGTAAGGACTTGGGTACCTTTCAAAGTTCCTAGGCTACTGACCTGAATGAAGTTCCTTCCTAACTCACCGAGTTATGATCTATAACACTGGGGCAAGGTATTCTCATGGGTTTACCGTAGCGGTAGCCATACTAAGGAGATTACTCCAACTCTGAGACAATGTGAAATTCCATAGGGGAGGTCCCTTCGAGGGATTAACCAGAACACCAAGAAAATCAAGCAGATGGGACGATTCTCGATGGAATAGACTCATGTTCCGGACTTTCTCATTTTATTCAGAAACCAACTGTGGCTTATAAGTATACACATACATTCATTATTTCCAATCTAAATTACCAGGAAATCATAGAATACAGAAACCATTTATGGGCATATAAGCATGAGCATGTATCCATGATATTCAATCAAAATTACTAAGCATAAAACACTTATCAGAGCCACTAGGCGTGATGTGACTGCTGAGAAGGATTCTAATTTCCACCCAACCATAGGCTCAGACACTCCCAATGGATTTATCACTGGCCACCCCCGAGCTTAGGCCATGATGCTATGAGACTCAATATCATACTTCCATCTCAATGGATGTTGGGAACGAAGGTTACTCTCCTTCTCCCAATACAAGAATAGATGAGGTTGAAGGTTACTCTCCTTCTCCTGGCTCTATCTCTATTCCCCGTGATCATAACTCATTGTTTTTTCTTTCAATCCTTCCTTGAACTCGAGAGTTTCTTCTCTCGTCTCTGCACTTTTCACAAGATACTCTCCCCTATCTACCATGCTTCCCTTATTACCCTTGGCAAGGTTTCATATCGAGTGAATGCCCCTATCTGTGTTCAGGTCCAAAATCCATTCGATGGGCAGTTTGCCCCATCCCTTATTAACTCTTGCAGAGGCCCTTCCCACCTGCCATCTTGACGGGAATTCATTTATGGGTAGAGGGTTGTTTTGATATGAACAACATTAACTCTAGTATGGTACTGGTTTGGTGGGGGTTATCGTAAACATTCTGAGTTCCCTCCACCACCTTTTCATTATCAATCATGGTCTCTCTTTCTTATCACATCCCCTCTCTCAGTAGTCATGCAACACGTTTCCATTATCCATCAAAACAACAGGATTTACATTCATCAAACTTTATACAAAATTCCACCAAATTAAACATTCACACTTTGAGTTTTCCATAGTTCATGGGCAATAAATTTATATTTACAGACTGGGGGAAATAGGGTGTTACATGAACCAATTTTTTGCCACTTGTCATCATGCGATTGGACCACCTGGATTGTAACTTTCCCAACCAGTTTCCAATTAGGTTCCACATCAGCATGCCATGTTTCACCCTATGGTGGTGCCATGTGGCACCCCTATTTTTCCCATTTTTACCAAAAAATGATTTTTCACAACTTTTTCATGCGAAATCCATTTCATGCATCATTGGAAAGATGATGATAATCTCCTAGAAATTATGACATTTTCGAGACGATTTGAGATGATCAAATTTTGAGCATTTATGGATCCACTAGGACCTATGTGAGCATTACAGATCCTCCTGGACCTCTTTGAGAATTCCTTACATCCTCTTGGATCACACCTTCCCACCAAGGAACTTTTGGACCTCCAAAAGTATAAATATTAAACAACTTAGTGATGATAATTCACTAATCCATCTTGTTGATTCCTTTGGAAATAAGTCTTCATCTTGGGTGTTCAATATTAGGTACTATATCAATGTAATTATGTCTAATTATATGGAATATGGATTTATATTTGGCCTTTGAAACTGTAGCTAATATGATATATTGCTCAGGTTCTGGCTCATTAATTACCAAACTACAAAAGTCTTGTTCACGATATCCTGTATTTCAACATCTACTCCCATATCCTTCTACTAAAGATAGTCTATATCGACTAATATGAAACCAAATCGAATGTTGATCTATTCCTTTCCCATTTAGACTCTCTTTTCTGATGTATATGTAGAAGTCCCTGAATGAACACTCTGTCAATTGTCGCTTCTTCATTGAAAAACAATTCTACCTGTACTGTTATCATATGTACTCTCCTTGGCTATGTTCAAGGTATGAATCCATAGGAACATGAATTAGTATTTAAATATTGTTATAGGATGCACCTTTATATTCCTCTTAAAAGAGGATTATTCATAAATCAAGTGAGAATGCTTCCACCTCAGCTACCCAATATCATTCATCCTTCCTTATTTGATGATGAACACCTGACTCACTAGAACCATAATGAAGGATAAAACAACATTACTAAACAAGTTAACCATTCCCTTAAATTCACAAACTCTTTCGTTCATTGTTGTAGTATCCAACCATATCCCATTGATTAGTAATAAATCGATTAACAAAAATGAATATACAGATGAAAAATAGAATGAAACATCAACATATCTAGCCTTCTTAAAAATAACAATAACAACCAATGGACCTGTTCCGGTTTCAATAGTAAGTTGTAAATCTAGGTCCTAGATACTAGAATTAGCTAGTATGTGCCTTGTAGTGACAACTATCAAATTCGTCTTCATCTAATGAACTCTCATAATGAAATCAATCCCATTATTGAAAAGATGATACTTATTTTGTCCCCTGTAGAAAATGGCCTTCCCATCATACAAGTATGGACTTCCAAAAACCATCTCGCAAATGTCGAGTGGAACAACATCGAATTAAACCTCATCAATGGAACTGGATGTGATATTGAACCGTAAATTTCATTGTTTAGTTACTTTTAACTGAGCATTATCACAAATCCAACCCAAAGGATATGGTCTCCGATGAGGCCTAGTTTCCAATCACAACTTCTGAACAACTTGGTCTGGAATAAGATTCACTTGTGATCCACTATCAACAAGTGTATCAATCTTTGTGTTCTTTGAGATAACACGTAAATGAAACATGTCATTTATTTTCCTTCCATAGGGGATTACTTTAGACTTTGTAGAAGAAGTACGCAAACTAAAAATTGCAACATAAGATTTACCTTTCATGCCCATATTTTTAACCTTGGTTTCATCCTATGAATCTGATCCAAGATCTTATTCTATGGTTGTGGTCTTCTTTTTACCCTTTCTAGATTGAAACCACCTCGGTTTCAATTTTGGATGAAACTTCCAACACTTTTCCTCCTCATATCCTTTCTTCTTGCAATGAGAACATGTAGGGTTCTTCCATTCATCCTTGTTCACTATAGTTGTCTTCTTACTCATCCATTTACCTGTCAATTTCCTCTTGTACTTGAATGGCTTCTTATATTCACTCACATGCTTACCCTTACTAGCTTCTAGATGTGTATTTTGTACTAATACTTCAATAATATTAGTAGGATTGACAATCAATATAGTATGGTGAATATATGAGTTCATACCACCAATATAATTTAGAAGAGTCTTAGGAGTATGTAATGGAATTCCCAAAGATAATGTCTTCCTATTGAATTCATGTGTACAAGCTTGAGCATTTTCCATTTTCCTCATCTCAAATGTTTTAAAATAAATTATTGACATTTGCATGTAAGATAATGGATAAAATTTCTTTCTCAATGAAGCAGTAAATTCAATCTAGGAAGAAATGATTTTACCTTGTTGAATAGGATCAACATGTGTTCGACTCTCCCACCATATCAAAGTTGTGTCGCTCAGGCGAAGAGTATCTAACAATATCCTTGAAATTCCATGTGTGATTTTATGTACCCTACAATACACTTTAATATGTTTGACCCAATTATCCAACTTCTCCACATTCAACTCTACATCATAAGTAGGAAAATCAAACTTAACATCTAGCTTTAACAAAGTCCTATCATGAGAATGAGAAGACTTCTTGGAACACTTCCATCGGAAGAAGATTATGGAGATGATGTTGGTGATGATGATGATGATTGGGATGAAGGAGACCCTAGAGGTTTTTCACCTTGTACCCCTCTAGCTACTGCAATTTTTACCATTGTTTCAACTGGACCACCTTCATTTTGATGAAGATTTTCTCTCCTTATTTAAAGGTATTCCCACAACTCTTTAATCATATTTTCCATCTCAAGAAACATCCTTCAAAATATCTTATCAGCCTCAGACATACATTCTTCATGCTCCATTTCTTTCCTTCAAAAACACGTTAAATATCATGATTAAATTCTTCAATTGTTCCTTCACCTAGCTTAGATTTGGATCTCGTAAGCATTCACTTGCAAGTAAACATAAAAACCATCTCTAATACCACACCATTTGTAGATACAACACGAGTTATGATACCAGCTATTGTATGTATGGGATGACCTAGTTTCTACCTTAGTTCTCCAACAAAACCCTAGAAACCATTGATCCCTCTGGTAAACCAGAAGGAAGCACTACACACAAAGTGAATAGCGTAGTCTCACCCGAGATGGCTTATAGGTGATTGCATGAACCAAGTGTCTGCAATCATGATCCGGATTATTTTCGGCACGAAATGAGAGCGGAGATATAATAAAGAAATGCACAGAGATATGGCGTATATCCAGTAATATAACAGAAATATATCAGAGATTCAACCATAAACAAAGAGATACAGTAATACACGATTTCTATTAATGAAAGAAATGTACAGAGACTGTAAAAATACAGAGTGAAAGACTCGCTAGAATGGTGGCAGCTTATCTCTGA